>OY735238.1:16265689-16285689 GCA_963457665.1 Thysanoteuthis rhombus | reverse complement strand
TGATTCATTCTGTACGACCAAACATGTCCATTTCTTGAATATCTATCGATCTATCTATCTATCTATCTATCTATCTATCCATCTATCTATCTATCTATCTATCTATCTATCTATATATATATATATATATATATATATATATATATATATATATCAGGTACTAGTATTTCATAAGAGGGGTCCATAGTAGATACGTAAAAAGTAAAAAAGAGCCTCACTGATTGGAGAGTATTTGATATTTAATAACGTGGATATTTAGTAAAATGGGCTAGTGTTAATAGTTGCATTTCTTTGCTCACCGAAAAAGATTTCTTTGACCGGTTTCAGTTGAAATATGTTTGTATTGTGGATGTGAAATGATCCGACAGACTGTTGATGAAAGTAACACTCGCAAGGCGAAGAGAAAAGACTCAAAAGGTATGTGTTACATCTCAATTTTTGATCATTATTCCGTGGGCATATTTTGATGCATTTCAACTGGAGCCAGCCATCTTTTTCAGAGAAAATATTTTCAGCGGCTCACAGAAAATTTTGGTTTACACATTTTAATGCTGAGGAAAGAAATAGGGGTATTTCCATGTTGTTCAGTAGGAGCAGGAGGGGATGTGTTCCGATCTGTGTAGATGAGAGTAACATTTGGCTAGATTAGGATGATCCCTTTCCTGGGTCATTCAAGGACCTTACAGTAAATTCAGTCGACTGTCTGTCCTTGAGACACACATTCTTCAATGCCCCGATGATCGCAAAAAATAAGCATCGATTTGATCTTGGATTTGCTTAGTTTTGCTTTCTCTGGATGGAGAAAGTTGCGTCTCTGTCACTCTTCTTTCTGACATTTGGTTTCCAAATCGTTCTAAAAAAAAGTCCATGGTTCGTCGTCTGTTGTATCATGTTTGTTGACATCTGGGTCATTATTTTTCAAACCGAAACCCAATTTATTGGTTGTTACTTGGGAACTGTTAGGAGCATCCAACAGGTCGTGACGAACCAACTGAAGGCGTGTCAGTTGAAAACTTCTAGAATTCTTCCCAGGAAGAGGAATAACGCCTTCATCGGTGTGTGGCTCCCCAAGGGAACTATTTTGAAGGGGATAAAGTTGATTTGTAAATAAGTTGATAATTTTTTTTACGCTATCAGTCTCATTAATTTCTAGACACATCTCATATATGTACACATTGTGTGTACATGTGAGTACATGTATATAAGTCCGTAACCACTGATCTACTTCAAAAATATGTTTTCAACATAATATCCTTTCTTGTCAAAGCACTTGATTCAGTAGCGAATATAAATCACATAGATCGAACATTATGCAGAGAAAATCTCAAATAAAAATTGAGCAAATAACGGTATCAGGCTACGGACTCATAGAATCAACATCGTATATCACCATGATATCAGTATGTCATAAAGCTGCTGTCAGATTAATTCATTTTTTTTCCAAAATCAGTGTCTTTTCAGTGTCGCAAAACAAAGAAATACTTTTGAAAACCCCTGGTTTATCCGCCATTTTAATCAGTCGTCTGCAACACGCAAACAAATAGAGAAAACGAATTGAATTCTGGAAATTATTTCTCTGAAGGGGAAAAAAAAACAGATTGAAATAAATAAAAATTTGCATCTGTTTCTTTGGTTCGGTGAATTCTTTTTCATCTTATATTTTACCTGATCGAATTAATTCGAAAAATCTTTTTATAGAATTTGTGTGGAAGAAATTTCAGAATAAAAAAATGGAAGAAAGAAACGAGATAAAAACAAACAAACAAAAGAAGAAAAATATTAGCAAAATTGTCAAAATACTAAAAATATTTGGAAACTATCAAAATCAATCACATGAAAATCCCAAATAGAAAAATTAAAAGCAAAAAATTGTCTCTAAAATCATCAGAAAACAAATATAAATGTGGTACAAAAATGGCGTAAACGCAATAAATAGTAATCTGGAATGTACGCTCAGGATAAACGTGAAAGCGAATGCTTATATTAGAGCATGCGTCTGTGTGTGTAAGAGAGAGAGAGAGAGAGAGAGAGAGAGAGAGAGAGAGAGAGAGAGAGAGAGAATCTATAAAAGAAGGAACCTGCGTGTGTGCACGTATTATGTGTGCATAGGTGTAAGAGAGAGAAAGTTAGACTGTGTGTTTGTTACCTCAGAAATTTTGCGCGAGTGCATGTGATATATATATATATATATATATATATATATATATATATATATATATATATATACACAGACAGTATGCGTGTTAGAGAGAGGTAGAGACGGGAAGAGTATGAATATATGTATGATGCCTCTGTGCGTATGTATGTGTGGGGAATTTTACCAATGTATCGTCTGTCTGTGTACGGGTTACGTGCGTAAGTATGAATTAAAAAGAAAGCGTACGTATGTATGTGTGTCATGTATGTATGTCAGTATGGATGAGAGAGTGAGCAAGAGCGAGGAAGATGGTGTGAGAAAAGCTGTATGCGTGTGCGTTGTGTGTGAAAGATAGAGAGACCGTGGAATACATGTATATGTATTTTATCTCCTCTGTTCGTGTCAAAGAGAAAGAAACTCATTATGTGTCACGTGCGTATTATGTGTGTAGCATGCTCTGTGTATGCATGCGTGTGTGTTTGTGTGTTTTTGAGAGAGAGAGAGAGAGAGAGAGAGGGGGTAGTCTTTATATACGTCTGTGTGTGTGTGAATGTGAGAGAGAAGAATCTGTACGTGTATGTGTGTTTGTTGCCTCTGTGTGTATGAATGTAAGAGAGAAGCTATATCTTGGGTGTCTTTGTTGCCTTTGAGTTTGTGTGTGTGTGTGTGTGTGTGTGTAAGGGGGAAAGCGTCTGTATATATCTTTGCTGCCTCTGTGAATGAGTGAGTGAGTGTGAGAAAGAATGTAAGAGACGAACTCTTATCTATATCTATGTGTTTGTCGACTCTGTCTGCGGTTTCTATGATTCCTTATGTGTATATATGTTTATTCAAATTGTTGGACACCGACTCGCTTGAAGTTGTTTGCAAAAAAAGAAAAAGAAAAGAAAAAGAAAAAAAAAAGGAAATTCGCTTTGACAATAGATCCTAAACGAAATAAACGACCTAATTAAAAAAATGCTCCAAATCGTTCTTCACAGCTGAAAGAGAGATCTCTTTGGAAACCATTCTTCAAAATATTCAATAAAAGTAACTAATTATAATTAATTTTTGACTAGTATTTTCTTTCATCTTAATTTTTAGTAGCTTCGTACTACGGCTATTCGCAAGCCGCCAATACATAACTAATAATAATAATAGTTTACCATGTTTCATCTAATAAGAATTGAATAACGGTAATATTACTGCCAAAAGGAACTAAGTTTTACCACTAATCAAATTTACCAGATCAGAAAGTATAAAATATTTCAAGAATAAAATTATTGTTCCTTTCTCTCTGACCAGGCCAGTCTACAAACTTATTACAAAGGAGAGTCTCTTATCATAGCCTTACACCCTCTTCCAAGAGAATATTTGAAATAATTATTATACCTAAAATAACCCTATTCAGTCAGTAACATTTCCATCAATACCTAACAACTGGCAATCCCTTTTACTTTTCAAAGAAAGATTTAAAAAAAATCATCATTGAGTAATTTGGCAATCTGTCTGTATTCCTGTGGTCTACTACTTCTGTATCTTGATTTTTAGGTTTCTCGCTTATGAGGGAGGAGTAATGAATGAATGACAGTTATATTGAAGGTTGAGCCCCTTTCTGCTTCCATATAAGCATAAGCGCCCTCTTATATTTTCAACTTCGTTTATCATATTACAAGAGTGGATCGGGAATGAGAATGGAAAGGGTGAAAGATATGATGAGAATACATTATCATCAGTAAGTGTAAGGATCGTACATATTAACAAGCGGAATGATTATTTACCAGCAGAAAGAGGATCCTATCTTCAACAACAATGTCAAATAAATGAATAAATAAAGCCAAAACTGGATCATGGTGATCTTATGGTTTATTTTGATTTGGGCAACGTCAAGTACCCTTGCTCAAGGCTATGACATGTCTTTGCAGTTTTATTAAGTTAAATTTTATTTTAGTTGACTAATCTGAAACTGTTTACCAAAACTGTATATATAGGTCAGCATAGGTTTCTTCAATTTTCAAGTGATTTTATCTATCTATGAGTCATGTGCATAGCTCTCAGTAATGGAAATAGATTGTTGAAAATTAAAGCATTTACTAATAAATTCTAGAAAAAAAATTCCCCGAAATATTACGCAGGGCAATCAATTCACGATGCTAAATTAGTCTCTAACCTTGCGTTAGGAAGCGTTCACACTATTTCTTTGAAATCTTGGATTTCTTTTAGTGATCTTTAAGACACTAAAAAGTCCGAATTTTAAAACGAGAAGAAGTAACTTATTCACAGAAAATTGAGACTTTCAAGTGATCTTTTGGGACATTAAAAGGTCCGAATTTTCAAGTGAAAGGGATAACTTACTCATGGAAAAAATGTACTCTTTAGTGATCATTTGGACCAAAAAAGTCCGAATTTTATAACAAGTAGAAGTAACTTATTTATTGAGAGTGGCATAACTTATTCATTGATTACACCATTTTATAATTGATCACCCCAAGCAAGATATGCTACCGAAAGACGCTGGTCACATGATGGTTTCTATTGAGTGACTAACGAGATCTGTTTTTCTCTTTGTTTTCTGAGTCCGCTCTCTGGGCATTTTTTCAATTTAAAATGGAACCTTTGTTCAATTTTGTATTCATTTTTGTCAATTCTTTTCGAAAAGAGAAAAAAATGTTTTAGTTTTGAAATAAATAAATTGGAAAAATAAATAAAAGAAGAATTTGCTTTGAATGGCCACTTGATAGTCCGGCATTGGGGAAAAAGACGCAAACCAACCGTCTTTTTTTTTGTAAGTTAAAAATAGTCACGTGTTTTTGCGAGATCAAGGTTATTTATACAAAATGGCAGCGAGTATCAGGCATCTGTTTGAAAGTAACGCGTAGAAAAGGGGTTGGACTGTTTGAGAAGCCGTAGCTCAGTGTTATCATGCTTGTTTGTGTAATACAAATGCGTATGTATGTGGTACACGTATTGATGCGTATACTCATGAACAGATACTTGCAGTTGTATACGCATCATCAAACAAGTACATTCAAGCGTGCGCATACAGACACACTCACAACACACACACAATATAAGAAGACAGGGAAAGGGAGAAAGTGTATCTGTCTATGTCTGGACGTATTTTAATGTATGTATATGTTTGTGTTTCTTTGAAGTTGTGCCTTCGTGTTGAGGAGCTGGAATGCTTGCTTATATATATATATATATAGAGAGAGAGAGAGAGAGAGATAGATAGATAGATAGATAGATAGATAGATAGATAGATAATATAATTGTGAATCTGAGATAGATAGTTTGATAGTTCCAGGCAAGCTAAGAAAGATAGACGTTGGTGAATAGGCAGATAACAAACAGGGAGGGAGAGAGAGAATGGGATATATTGATAGATACTATATAGGCAGATAAAGAAATGCTCGTAGACAACCTAGTAATAAACTGTGAAATAAAGATAGGTAGGTGGATATTATATAGGCAGATAAAGAAATGTTCGTAGACAATCTAGTAATAAACAGTGATATAAAGATCGGTAGGTGGATAGGTAGATAGAATGAATAAGCATTATTTTGGCATATTATGTTTTTTAGTCAAAGAAAAGAAAAAGTTTTGTGCATTTTATGGAGGAGGTTTGCACAGTTTATGGAGAAGGTACTGTAAATCGAATGCGTCAAAAGTGGTTTGCAAAGTTTTATACAGGAGCCTTCTAGCTGAAAAATGTTCCACGGTTGGGTAGAAAATTCAGATTTATAGCGATCGAGTCAAGATATTACTTGAGAACAATCAACATTATACAAGGTAGGAGATAGCCAAATACTCTAGATATCCAATTCTTATCATCGAAAATGATTAGCTTGGTTATGTTAGGAACTTTGATGGTTGGCTTCCACTTAGGTTGAGCGAAAAAAAAATCCTTTCTATTCATCTAAACGAAGTGATGCAGTGTACGATTGGATTGGAAGGGGTGGGCCTATACTATGGATTCCCTCAAGAGAAGCCAAAGATAGATTTGGACAAATACTGCTCCGCAATAGACAAACCAATCCAGAAATCGATGGACGAAAGATGCCTGGGATGAGTTGACAGAAGAGGGCAAAACATTCCATCTGGATAACGCTAACCCTCATGTCTCTTTGGAGGACAGAGCAAAAATTGTTACATCTTGTCTGGAATGTTTTTTCCAATAATTCTCCGTATTCATCAGATATGCTACTAAAAAAATAGATCCATGCTAACGGACCGAATATAGTATGGACTTTTACTACTTGTCTTTATGAGTATTATCCTTCGTAAGATCACTGTGTATTTAGTCAAGGAAGACGTCGGTGGAACCTGGGTGTTAGGGTAGGTACTTTTTTCACGCTCTAATTCTTCGAAATCTTGGGTAGCACTTTATATATATATATATATATATATATATATATATATATATATATATATATATATATGTGTGTGTGTGTGTGCGTGTGTGTGTGTGTATACATATATATAATCTCTCTCTACATATATACAACTGACATGTTTACAAATGAAATGTCATGCATGTATATATATATTTATATATGTATATAATATACACACAAACATAAACATACACACACACGTATATATATATATATATATATAGATAGATAGATAGATTGATAGATATAGATATATACATATGATTATGAATTGCTTATATTATATTCAAACCCTATTTGAAATGATCTATTGTTATTACACGGTGAATAGATCATTTGACTGAGACAACGTAAATAGAATTAACAATTGAAGAAATCGGGACTGCAGCAGTAATCGAATCTGCGACTGATAGGGTGACCACTTCAACGTAGCGTTGCTCTTACCATTGAGCTAAATAGCTGCTGGTAAAGCAAAGATCCAAATAACTGTTCCGACTCCCAATTCACATTTTTGTTTGTTCACGGTCTACATTTTCTCTATTTGTTTCTTTCAATGAGGACAATTGTATTAATGAGAAATGGATAAATGATCCGACAGAAATGATTATAAATTGCATCTTATTATATCGAATATAGAAGAGGCAAAACTCAGTGCACTGTAACTGAGCTTCTTTGCACTTGCAGTGGTCTCTGCATACGCCTCTCCAGCCACATCGTATCATTTTGCAGGACTTTGATACTTCGGGGAGGTTTGTCCAGTGAGGTCGCTATGCTGAGTCACTGTATACCCTGCCCAGTTGGTTGAGTCAGGGAAAACTGACTGAGCAATAAGACTTTGGCATACACATCCAGCTTGATACATGGCATGTTTGGTGTATTGCACAAACGCTATTTGAGTCGTTGATATATATCCAATGACACGCAATCCGTGGCCAAATAACTTTTACCTAGCTTTATTTACTCAACACGAGGAACATGTTTTACACTATACGACAACAACAAATTTCTCAATCTCACGCAGCACAACCTCACTTGTATCATTTGGGATTTTAGAGAGAGCTAGGAGTCCATCTGTAACAGAAATATATACCTTCTAGGTTTGCCATGTTGGTTTTTGTCCTTTTTCAATTGAAGGATGACACAAAATCACAGCCCAACAGGGCACGGAATATCAGTAAGCCTTTGCTTTCTAGACTGCCATGTTTAGTAAAAAATATCATTGACAGAAATATATCTGTAGTTCTTCTTAACCCCCAAAAGCTATCATAACTCCTCCTGATTCAATCTTTCAAATAAAATGACTAATGACCACTATATCAGTGTCAACTGTTCGTATCAAAGCCTTATTGTATCCTTCCTTTTCACGATTTTCTGCGTGAAAAATCAGTCTGATCACGAGGGAGCTGTCGAACATGTCTGTGTTCATCATTTGAGGACAATTCCATCTTTGAATGTACTAATGATTTTTGTCTCGTTTCCCAACTCTGAATTATTAAATCCAAGGCCTCAAAAGGCCATTCCTTTTGCATCAAGGATGAAAGAGATTTCAAGTACACTGGTTTAGGGGTAACTTGTAGGCCGCGTCTATCCACTCTCGGCCACAAAGCTCTCTCTCTCTCACACACACATACACACACACACACACACACACACCATGTACCAAGTTGTTCTAGAAGCATATATCCCTTACCACATCGATCTTGTCAACTGATACAAGCTGGTTTAAAAGTTATGGATAAAGAATATCGTCGGCATAATCCTTGAAGGTTTTCAGGTCTTTAGTTGAGAACATGTCGACTAATACAGCACCGTCGTAGAGCTTATCCCGAACCTCTGGATCAGTCAATAATTTAAATCTGTCCAAGTATTCACACAAGGTAAGATTTCCTTCTTTGTCTAAACTGACCCATATCTGAGATGCATGATGGACAAGGCTGATTTTAATGACAGAATAATTCTTCAAAGTCTCTTGATTGGATATGATAAGATATGTACAGTCTTGAAAACACGGAACAATCAGATTTTTTTTGCGATGAGAGCTTGACATTTCTCTAACTTTTTTATAACTGTTCCAACTCCAAATTCACATTTTTTTTATTCACGGTCTATATAAGCCTATTTGTTTCTTTCAATGTAAACAATAGTACTAACAAGTAATAGGTATATGATCCGATAGATTGATTATAAATGATTATAAATTGTGTTTTATCATATTGAAACTATCATTTACATTATTACGTATACATTTTATAGAGTATCAAATCAAATGTCTCCTAATCTCAAATAGATCTTCACATACCATGGTTCATTGGCCAATCTTTCATAATTTTGTCACATTTGACACGATTGTTTTGTGATCCTTAACAGCTTGACTAAATAGGGGAAGCATACATCAGATCAAATGTCTCCTTATTTTGATCTCAACATATCATGGTTGATTGGCTGAAGTTTTTTTAAAATTTTGTCACACACAGACGCACACACACACATACACACAACGACTTGAACAATTTGCTTTCTATAGTCATCAGAAGATTACTAAACTAACCGCAGAATACGATTTTAATGCTTTTGTTTTGCTCTCTGCGAATTTGTGAGTCCAGTTATGACAATATCAAAATATTGAAAAAATCTTTTCGTGATCTAAAGTTCAGTGTTGCAAATTTAAATGATTAAAAAACAAAAAAAGATTTCGAATTTGAGAATGGATTCCAGAAAAATTACATCTAAATTGGCAACACTGAATAAAAGAGTAAACATGACAATGAACTACTTCATTTATGGTAAAGTATAGCATATAAACACTTCAGAAAAGAAAAAAAAAGTCTGACTTACGACCGTTTCGAGATAAGACCTGCCTGTTGGACCGAAAGCCAACCGTAAGTCGGGGTATATATATATATATATATATATATATATATATATATATATATATATATATATATATATATAGCTTTACAGCTTTAAACACTAAATTTTAAAAAACTTCCAATTTGTGTGTGTGTGTGTGTGTGTGTGTGAGTGTGTGTGTGTGAGTGTATGCGCCTACTCATCATTATAAACAATGGACTCTTCCAGTGGACGAAATCACGATAGTTTTCTAAAAGAAAATCTCTTGAAAATTGAATTGAAAAAAATGATCTTGCTGGCCTTTCTTAGAAGGTTCGATTCTCACTGAACCTCCCACTATTGATTGTTTGAAACCAGCTGCTGAGTTAATAAATCATATGAAAAAAAAACCTGGGCCGTGACGTATGTCGCACAGCAATGATTAACAAGTCAACCTAGCTGTTTGGAGGTTCGATCCTCACGGTACCTCCTCACGGTACCTCCCACTATTGATGGTTTGATACCAAACTGGTGAGTTAATAAATTACACAACCCCCTAATTCCAAAGAGAAAACCACAATCATATCAGAAAGCACGTTGTATAGTAATGATTAGCAAGCCAATCTTACTAGCTGTTATTAGTGACTTAGGTAGATCTCTCAGTGTCGATGGTATGATACCAACTTTTGCAAAGTTAATCTACTTATATAATGAACAGTATAATAATTTGTTCTTCTGTCCGTAACAATGAACTCTCCCAATAGGATGTAACAATTTTGCAGATGAAAATAACCAACATTTCTCTCTCTCTTTCTTTAGTGTGTTATTATCCCTTAAAAGATGGTGACTGGTCTCCAATCAAAATCAGACACCATTTTATAAGATAATGACAATTTTGGAATCAAGTTATCGTTCGTATCAATTTACTTACGGTAGTGAGTGAAACGTCGTTAAACTATAAAAAAAAAACATATGAAAAAATTAATAAGCAGAAATACATAAAAAATACTGTGAGTTCTGAGACTAATAGAATACTAACAAGACTGGCCTACGATTTGTGAAGGTGGGTGGGTTAAGTGTGTTATTTCGGCCTTTACTTGTCGAGAGAGTCTCGGTAGTTGTGTTCAAACATCGCCTTCATTTTCCGATCAACGCCGGATCGTTCACTACCGTTAGTAATTTTTATATATATATATATATGTATATATATATATATATATATATATATATATATATATATATATATATATATATATATATATATATATATATATATATATATATTATTGTGTCATCCACTGGCAGCTGTTTCGATGTATTACATCTCAGTGTGGCTATAGACTTTCCATTATCCCATCCAGTACCATGAGACATGATTGAAACCTCTGCTTCAGACCCGGAGGCCGGTATCCTACCTCTGCTCCACGGAACAGGACGGTTAGTAAGGTTGAATTTGAGCGATATATTTATTTACGCATCATATATATATATATATATATAAGAAAAATTGAAAAATTTTACAATAAATCATATATATATTTTCCTTAATTTCTTAATCTCAAGAATGCTTGATAACATAGCGAAACAATGGTAAATCATTATCCTAGACAAAATGCCATGGAATAAATTTCCACATTTCAATGATATATGTAGCAAAATGCCTACAATATATATATATATATATATATATGAAAGTTTTTCTTGATTTTGCTAGAAAGGAGAAGACCCATATTTTTGTCTAAAGGAGGAAAACAAATTTCAATTGATTATAACATAAAATTTGATTGTTATCAAGTCAAACTTGCTTCCACTTTTTCCTTGAATTCATCAACGAAAACACCTTTGCTTATAATTTTTTGCCCTTTTGATCAAGAGTCGTTTCGATAAAATGTCGTTTCAATAAAATATCGTTTCGTTAAGAGACGTTTCGATTGAATTCCGCTACGATGATTAGCCATTTTGACGAAAGGTCGTCCAATGAAACATTGTTCGATGAAAAAAAGTCATCGTACTCATTTCTTTGGAAAAAATCATTGTTGTGATTGGTCATCTCGTTCATTTTCACCCTTTCATCACTTCAAATTGAACCCTTTGAGATAGTTGCATGTAAATAGGAACGCTTGGAATGATTACGTTTTATTATCCAGCATCAATGAAATTTTTTCTCATAACATCTTGGATTTTGTAAATATTCCGTGTAAATGTGAGTCGTATGTTTTAATGATACTTGAGGACTTTATGACCATTAGTTCATGATCATTATCATTCTATTGGTTTGCATATATATATATATATATATATATATATATATATATATATATATATATATATATATATATATATATATATATATATATATATATAGGGAATGAACCATTTTCTTCCTACGCTCAGTTTCATTACTAAATATCTTGATACAGGTATGCTACGATCGTTGACAAATAAGACCATTCTATCTAATTTGTCCAGACCGTAGTACCTAACGCAAAGGTTCATAACTCCTATCTTGAGAAGGGCTTATATATATATATATATATATATATATATATATATATATATATATATTTGGGAGATGCTGATCAACTTTTCGAGAAATTCGACAATGAAAAAGAACCCTTCCAAGAGAAGTAGTCTTTCTTGTGAGTAATAAATTTAACTTCTACAAAAACATCAGATGATGATCGTGGGATCGGATATGTTTCAGGACTGGAGCATTATAACCACTGACTCGTGCCCTAGCGGTAACTTACGAAACTACACAGGGGGTTGAAGAGTGCCAGATCCATTCAAATGAAACCCCTGTCCGATCTTGGAGCCTCGATATATCTCTTCCTCTGTGTTAATACATTTGTTGATGTATGTATACATGGATGTAACTACGGTGCACCAACATTGACTATTTAGGCACTGTCGAAATTCCTCAAATTTTGGGGATAGTATCTTATATGCATAGAGAGATGGACAAACCTGGCTGCTGTTGGGTCAAACTCGACTCAATGTCAACTGAAGATGATTTCTGCAACTTTTGTATTGTCTGTTTGATAAATAAAATCACTAACACATAAAACTTGCCGGTTCGTCTCAATAGGTGAAAGAGGCATGTGGAAATCACTTAAGTGCGATTTCAAATCACAACAGAAAATGTCAATTATATACGTCTGTTTGGTTTAACGAGACGAAGTTGATAAATAGTAATGTTTACTCTTTTAAATTTGATGAGGATTGTTCGTGTTCTTTTTTTTTTTTGGAGAGGGGGATAGAAACAAAGTCTCCTCCAACTCGGACTGAAGTTTGATACTAGAGACAGGATTTATGTCACGCTGTAATGGTTAGCAAGTTAGTCCCATAGGCTTTTCAACAGTGAAGACTATTCTAACTATGTGCAACACTATCGTTGTTAATGCCAGATTAAGTTAAATTTATCTTTCTACTTCTGCTCTCACTCTTTCCATTTCCCTCTCTCTTTATATATGTATGCACATGTGTGTGTGTGTGCACGACCACGAATGTGCATGTGCCTGTCCTATCACGTGACCAGGGCTCACCACTGCCAGAATTCAGAGCAGTCTTGAAAATCAATATCAACGAAACATTTCGGTTACAATTTTTATGAAGACAGTACCGCTGGTTGTCATGGCAACTGTATCATAAAGATTGTGTTCGAGTGTGATCACACACTCGTGCATGCACGTGCATAGCCGCACCCTCTTCCGATCACGGAGACAATCAGTCATATATAAACTCACAGACAAAAGTATCTTCGTACACAAGGGGATTGATGCCGCCATTTTTATTGCTTTTTATCGGGAGGTTCCACTGCGCAGGTTTATACGCAGGCGCACATATCAGTCTGAGAGCCTCGGTATCTCATTTTGTAAGTTTCTGATGTTCTGTCGTGAAAAAAAAAAGATGGCAACTTTTGTGTGACCATAAAGCTTGCTCACGTATTCGCTTGGGCTGAGAAGATTGTTATATCTTGCTTGAATATCGGTGATGGAGCTCTAATAATACTGCAAAATACACTAGCTTGTTTTAGACCAAAACGGAATATTTTTGAGCGTCTGAATAATGATAATTTCAAGCATCTATATATTTTGCCACATAACTGAACAAAAAAAAAAAAATAATGGATAGCATGTCTGAAATTAATTAAATTAGTAACATTCAATATTATATCTATGTGTATATCTCTGTATATATAACACAATACAAATCAGGAATGCAATATAATATAATATCCAATGTGTGATGGATTTATTTCACCAAGTGCTCGATACATTCAGCATTAAACATCGAGTTGATTTAGAGTAGAGCTTGAAATACTATGGAGCCAGGATTCGCTGCCCAAACACATTTATGTTTCTGTCTTGATTGGGCTTTTTCAGACAAATGATCATTCGCCTGAAGAAACTCAAACATGAATATGTTTGTTTAACGAATCCCCCCTTCTCTCTCTCTCTCTCTCTCTCTCTCTCTATATATATATATATACATATATATATATATATATATATATATATATATATATATATATATATATATATACTCGTAAAAAGTCGATCTCATATATTTATTACTGTTCCCTATATATATACTCGTGAAAAGTTGATATCATATAAAGTTGACCACCCTATTCTTGGGTGGAGGACAAAAAAATGTTTTTTTTTCAATGAACCACCTCATGTAAAAGTGGACTGTAGTTCTTCACGGGCGATAGATCAACATTTATGAATCAAAGTATTATCTTGAACATGAATGTTACCATGAAGAAATTAATTTTTCTAAGCCGTTATGTTATGTACGCATCAAAACCGACGTCCTACTAATTACCTCACTGAGAAATCATAAATAAAGTCGCGTCGCTGTTATATACACCGGTAGTTACATCTAATAACTAGACAAACCATGGCTCTTGTATTTATTTGGAAATTTTTAATTCCTGCTCCGTCTGCTTGCGTAAACAGTCATGGGCAGCAACGCAGCTAGTTCAGAATTCATTGATATCATATCATTATTTGGTCATTATATCACACCATCATTTTTCATATAAGTTTGGTCGATATGTATTTACCGGCAGTTCACTATAATTACCATATCTCTGAATAGGCACTTACCGTAATTACGGTATATTTTGGTAACTGCCTACCGTTTGCTAATATATGAACACTGGTATGGATAGCTATACAGGTAGATTAAAATGTATAGAGGACGTATTATTTCTATCAGTTATATATGGTCAATTTTATTTTAATTTATCTATTTCTTTCTTCAGAGCTTTGTTCATGTTTCACGGTATAACAGAATTTTGATTCCTTTCTGCCTCCGTACAAGACTCGATTGGATATGCAGCTGTTGATAATTTTCTCAGCTACAGTGATCAATGAGACTGCCTGACAGTTAAATGTCTGATAATTTTCTCTTGGAAAAATACCAATAGCTTAAAATGTGAATTTAGATATTAGATAGAAATAGATGAGAAAATAGATGAGAGAGGGGGAAATGGAAGAATTTGACACGAAAATTCCAAAGATTTACGTGACTTCATTTATGTATTTTGCTAATAAGACGTATATTTCCATGTGTTGGAACATTGGTATTATAATCCATTGTTTTTTTTTTCATTCACCCAAACACTTTTTGGCCTTCTGCTTATTGTTAGGGGATTTTGGATTGTAGTGTGAAGTTAGCCCCTTTTAAGTAGTATCCATGAAATTGTCGACCCCATGAATCATGAATTTAACCTCGTTATATAGTCTAAAACATTCGACTATCTATCTATCTATCTATCTATCTATATCTATATATATATATATATATATATATATATATATATATATATATATGTATATATATATGTATGTATATATGTATATATATATATATATATGTATATATATATATATATGTATGTATATATATATATATATATATATATATATATATATATATATATATATATATATATATATATATATATATATATATATGTAAGCTTTTCATGTTTCATGTAAATAGAGATATCCGGGATAGAATCGACAGAACAAATACATCAAAACCTTCATTCACTCTAATGATGACTTATATAGTGACACAGCAGATCCTAGAAGCATAAACAGAAAGTTATTGGAAACGATTTTACAACAGAAATACATAAATTATTTTGATAATTGTTGTTTATGTATAGATACGATTTATCAAACCAATACATCACAATTTTCACTCAGTTGATGATTATATATATATAGTAACACAGCTGATACTTAAAGTGTGTATAGAAATTCACTGGAATTAATCTTAATACTAATATAATACCCGGCAAGAATGATGGGATTATTTATGCATAGATCGGCACTTCTCCGTATGATCAGAGTATCTGACAAGATGACATTCGAATTATCTCTTCCGTAGTACTTGGCAGTCGACTTATTAAGGCGAGTTATATAGTCCGTAGCTCTGGATAGACGACTTATGAAGACGAGTTATCTCGTCCGTGGCACTTGGCTGACGATTTGTTATGACGAACTATCTCGTCCATGACTCCGGACTGACGACTTGATTAGACGAAATATCTCATTCGTGGCACCGAACAGGCTAACACAGTTGGTTTAATGGAAAGACACTAATTCTCAACCCAAGTGAAAGAACTTGAAAATTTAGTGCCTTGCAGTCATTCTATCTAAATCATTTGAAAAGATTTTTGGATATTGTACCCATCTCTTACAATAGATGATTACTCCTCACGCTCTAGCTAAAAAATTTAAGAGTTTGTAAATTATACATAAGGTATATTTCAATATTTTTTTTTGCATATTACTTTGGTATCAATGTACCAATAATATCATAAATGCATACAGGATTTCATTCTTGTCCTTGTATATTACATTTTGAAGGTGGGCGATTGTTGTGAGATACTATGCCTTAGTTACAGTAGGCAGCAATTGACTTCTGGTCAGTTTCTCCAAAACAACAAAGAGAAAAAGGGAGTAATAAAATTCAAGAACATGTCATAATAAATAAATCAACAAGTTTTATTGGTGCGAGAAGACACTAAACAAGAATTGAATCATAACCAGAAAGCGTCACAACCATATCTACAAACGGATCGAATAATATGTAGGATATGACCATCTTAAGCAACGTTTAATTGTTGTTATCATTGAAAATACAAACATCATTGTTCTCTGATGTCATTACATGAATTATCTTCAGTTCAGACAATCAAAACTCCTATTGCCATCCTCGATATCGACGCAACGTTTCAATCGATTCATTCTACATTATGTCTGAGGGCAGTATGTTAATTACTCTTCTCGAAGTTATAGACGATAATCTATCTTTGTTTGAAAATTCCTTTACTGGTTAAACTGAAACAGCACGGATTTACAATAGGGAAAGTTGAGACCATAAATGTTTGGTCAGAAGCCTTGATGCATGATATTCCACTTGGTATCATATACCTTGACTACAAGATGGCATTCGACACTGAGCCACACCCACTTTCAATCAAACAAGTAGAGAGTTTGGGAATAACTGGGCAAGTGCTACAATAGATAAAATCATTACTTACAGATTGAGGTGTAATCATGGTTACCAGTTATAGATGATATTCCCCAGGGCTCCACAATGAGATCTATATTGTTCTCGTTGTCTGTAAATTACCTGTCAAGTAAATTAAGCTCTGGCATGGCCATGTTCGCAGATGGTACAACAATCTTCTGGCCGCTGGAGTCTGCTAATGCAACCCTGCAATTTCAGGAAGATCTCGACATTTTACAGAACTGGGCAAATGACATGCAGATGACATTTCATCTAAGCAAGTGTAAAGTCATGCATCTGGGTGAAGGCAATCAAAGACAAAACTGTGAAATGAGAAACGATTGCACAGTACATACGCTGGGGAAGACCAAAGTGAATCGAGAGCTAGAAGTCCATGTAGGCAATGGTCTCAACTTTATTACACATATCCAACAAAAAGGTTAACACCACTAACAGAATGCTTGGCTCTATACGGCATACCTTTAGATACAAAGACGAAAAGACCTTCCTGATCCTCTACGTAGCTATTGTCTCACATCATACGTCTGGTCGCCTCATTTGAGATATAATATTGATTCATTAGAAAGAATTCAAAGAAGAGCAACCAAGATTGTCCCCAAAATTAAATCTTGTCGTACACTAAGTGGCTCAGTGAACTCAACCTGGAAACGTTCGAATTCCGCCGTAACTGTGCTGTTCTGTTGGAGTCCTACCGTATTCAAAATAGCATCCACACCTTTGACCAAAATTGTCACTGAGCTTCGAGTCAAGACAAGGGCGTGGTTACTGCATCGCTATCCACAAAACCCCAGACACAAACATCAACTGGGCAGAAGGGAAAATTCTTTCTATTCGAGTGACCAAGCCAAAGAATGCTCTCAATGAAGAGAGTATTTCCTTTAAATCCATCAATGCATTTAAAAACAATTTATTGAAAAATATCGGAGACTCAAGATTCAACTAAGAATTTTCATATTAGCACAGTCTCAACCTGTCTGCCTGCCGGGACAAGATTTATTGGTAAATCACACGTGATTTCATGGCGCTATTTAGCTGTCATTAGGACCATTTAAAAGGTATTAGTTTTGATTGCGAAAATCCAATTTTCCTCCAGATGACTTCATATCTTGCAATTGGCCAGGCCAAAATATAATCTACATCAGATTTTCTCAGCCAGGTTTGTCCCGATGGTAGGCAACGTTTTTATCAGGGATGGCATTTTATAAATTGGTACTTCTTGTATTCTATTAGTACATTTGGTTATATATTTGGAAGATTTGGTGTATTTTGGTGATTTCCTCTCAAATCTCTATTTTTATAAAAAAACAATCGAGTGAAATATTGAAATGTATTTCGTTACACTTACTGGAAAGAATTTGAAAGCTTCAATAATACTGAGAAGTAGATAGGGTAATACTGAAGTTTAGCCTTGAATGGAGCGACCACTACCTCTGTTAATACTACTAATAACCCGTCTGAAAAATTGTTAAATAAAATGAAAGGAAAATGTCATTCAAATGAAAATACGTATGAGAATGAAGCAGTTTTTTTAGTATTTAACTAATTTTTCTTGATTCAATTATTTGATGATGCCTTTTTCTCTTTTTTGGGGGGGGTACTTTTATGGGTGATTTGATACTTTTTGTTCTAAGCTTTTGCTCCATTTGCTAAAAACTCAGTGACAGCCTTTGGATAATGCCTGTTGGCGGTGGGAAGCAATCTGCAACGCAGTTTATGTATAGGTATTTAGAGCGTTTAAGAGTTTTTGGACCTAATTAACTGTGAAAGTCATTTGGCTGAGAAAGCGTATTGTACCAAATTACCTTCCCCATCATGTTTGACAGCCAAAGAGAAACAGAAAATATTTTTCAATGGATCTCCTGATGGATTGTTACTCAAAATGTGTGACGTGCACCGGTGCCAGTCCGGGAACCAAGGACTGCCGTATAGCGGCACATTTTCACCTCTCTGGTGACATTTAAAGTATAATTTCTTGATGACGTTCTTGGCCACACTTGGGCATCATTTAACAACTAGCATATACACGTCGAAAAATTATGTTCCGATCAACATCAAGGTGCATAAAGGTAATTTATTTGGTAATTTTTTTTGATGATCCAAGTTTTCTAATTTCAAGAGTTTTTCAAAGTTTCAACTCAACTCAAACTGGGTAATTGGACATAAAGTCTCAAGACAAAATGTTTTGTAAGAAAAATAAGACAAGAGTAAGTAGTTTTCCAAGAAATGTTTCTCCGTACGCACTTTACTTACATTAAAGACATTTATTCAAAGATATCCATGTATATTTTCATTCAGTAAACGAACTTCTACTGACACACTGTATTTGATTTTCCATTACTATAAGATGTATTAATTTTGCTGTCCATATTTTGATGGTTTACTATCACGAAATTTTTAGGCTTCAGATTTGCGAGAGAGAAGTAATAAAAGACTGACAATTATAATGGAGGTCCCTTTTGCTCCCATTCAAGCATAAGCAATCTCTTCTATTCTCATCCTTGTTCATTGAATTACAAGGATGTGTGGGAAGGAAAATAGAAATTCTTACTGTCTTTTCTCTCTTCTGCTCCGTCTCCTCCTACTAATTTCTACCTCACCCTCTTTCTTGTTCTCCTTGTCCTCTCCCTTCTTCTCCATCTTGTCACCCTTTTTTCTCCTCCACCTTCCTTCTTCTTCTTCTTCTTCTTCTTCTTCTTCTTCTTCTTCTTCTTCTTCTTCTTCTTCTTCTTCTTCTTCTTCTTCTTCTTCTTCTTCTTCTTCTCACGCAAATTCTACCCATTCTATTTTTATTCTCCTTGTTTCTCTCAGTATTGTGAATGATAGTAATTATTTTCCCTGTAAGATGTAGATTTTCTTTCTTGCTTGCATTTTTCATCATTATAATTGCAATTATAATAGAAATATCCCTTTCTTCAACTCCCCTCTCTCTTGTACTAGTAACTTTCTCTCTTCTCTTCGTCATTATTACTATTACAAAACATTCCGCTGCTGCTACTGACATCGTTAGCATTAGCTTTATTTTCTCATTATTTTACCTTCTTCTTCTTCCTCTTCTTCTCCTTCCTATTATTATTATTATCATTATTATTACTATTATTAGA
>OY735238.1:16218189-16260689 GCA_963457665.1 Thysanoteuthis rhombus | reverse complement strand
TGATTGTTCCACGTCAAAATCTCACAAAATGTCAACTGAATAATTGCTTCTAAAAAGGTTATGGATAACCATGGTGAAAACTGCTTTTGGGCCAAATTGAGGAAACCCCGACGATGAAATAAGACAATAGAATATGTACGAGTAGGTTATACAATAACCCTAACGTAAACACTCTCTGTAGCTGATTGAACAGAAAGTTGAGTAATATTAATAAAAACACGTATAATAACCTTTTTAGACCAATAAAAAATCCTTTAATTCCTGACCAAAAACAAAGCCTTTTTATCAAGCTTTCAATGCATTCCTATTGTAAATGTTTATCATGTGTGTAATTAGTAACGCTTACATTGACTTCTGACCACTGTCAACCTGTTTTTCCCCCGATTTCCTATCCATTTCTATAGTTAGATGATTTACAATTCATTTCTACAGTAAGCCTTTATCCAGTACACATATAGCTGCCATATTCTATCAGTAATTCTTGACCACCGACGATTCCCTGATTTCCAATGCACAACATACAAATGAGGTGCCGAAACTTGCTCAAACAAATTTCAGCTTAAGTTCCAAAATTCAGCACTTGGTCATCTTCTTCATTCTCACACTATAAATACCGTATTTCGTTTATTCAAGTAGAACATCCGTAAAGCCCAGTAAAAATTAGGGAAGAAGCAACAACTGAAAGTTTACGCAGGAACATTTTTGGTGGTTCTAAAACCCCAAAAAACTTTAGGTCAGGTTTTGTGGGAACGCTCAAAGATTCCCCCCATATAAAGCAATGGTTATTGCTTCTTCGCTTTACACCATCTCAGATAGCGGGGAAAGCCTGCATTAAAATTGGTCTTTCGTAGAAGCTAAGCGGCGTTAAGTAAAACAATAAGTATTAAAATGATTTACTCCCCATTTCTGCTACAAAATCATTTTGAGGTATGTTTATAGTAAAAGAAATTCTTTGGAAGACAGCCTGGACGTTATCTTCTTTCCATCAGCAGTTAAAATCTCGACCTGTTTTTATCTTAGCTTGCTTCTATACATTTAGGCACCTAATATAGCGTGATAGTTAACAAGCTCGACTCAAAAACTAATTGACTACTGCGAAGATTTCAACCCTTGCAACTTTGACCTTATTTCAGACCTATCTTAGTCTCGGTTTATCTGAATTGTCAAGGACAATGGAAATTTATGTTATGTATAAGGGCAAACTCCCTAGAAGTGAATGAATAAAAATCTTGATAGTTATAGGATGGCAAAACGCTGAAAAAATCTTGTACTCCAAGAAATTCTGTAAACAGTTCAGACCATAATTAAAGAAGAGAAGCTCAGTGAGAATAACAGTATCAATTTGTTGTGTCGTTTACGAAGGAATATATCACAGAACATACTTTCCAGTGAGTTGTCACAGTGGAAACTATTTCTCCCGGGTAACGCCGGATATCTCTGCTAGTACACACACACACACACACACACACACACACATATATATATATAAGATTTGTGCATGCACTATCATAAACATTCATACCCTCAAACGCGCATGCACACACACATATATATATACACACACACATATATACACACACATATATATGTGTGTGTGTGTGCGTGTGTGTGTATATATATATGTGTGTGTGTGTATATATATGTGTGTGTATATATATGTGTGTGTATATATACATGTGTGTATGTATTATATATGTGTGTATGTATATATATATATATATGTTTATGTATATATATATGTGTGTGTGTGTGTGTGTATATGTGTGTGTGTGTATGCACGTTTGAGGGTGTGAATGTTTATGATAGTGCATGCACAAATCTTCGATGACCTTTCCTTTAGTCCTCAAATGTTAAGAGGTGGGAAAAGGTTGTAATGAACTGTTCTCAGTGTGGGCTGGGCACCACTAATTTCCCGTGAACGTATTTGTATTCGATTGATATTGTAGCAATAAACTTCCGGTTACTTGAACTGTAACTCTTGTCTTACACAATATGTCACTCATAACGTCTTCGACTTCTCTTCATACTGAGCTCAACTCCGGACGTCACTCAAATGCTGTTCACTTATAGACATTGACCAAAGGGTCAGAGGAATGTGGCAAGTGGTGACACCACAATGAGAATAGTCTTCATCCATCGATCAGACATATTTATATCATAATCTGGCACAAAGTCAACACAGGGGTAGGGATTGAGAGAGAGGGAGGGAGAGAGAGAGAGAGAGAGAGAGAAAGAGTGATACATTATCCCCTTATCCTTATTTAATCTCTCTCTCTCTCTCCCTCGTAACCGATTGGTCCTCCATTGGTCTTTCCACCATTGTACTTTTCATTTATATAATAACTCTCAATATAGGCTCTAACGATCTTCTATTTATTTAAAAACAGAGTGGCCTTTTGAAGGTCATCCCCTTGAAAACAGGAAAGACATTGGAATGAATTTATCTCATTGATAAAATTAGAGAAGATAGTGTTCAACTTGAAGAAATATCTTCTTTTTAATGCCTTGTGTTATTGGCGGAGATAAAGAAGTTATTATTCACTCCAATGGATACATTCATTTGAAATACGTTAAGACCCAATCCGTCGCACCACATAAATCCTTATGGGCATTTCCCCAAAAAGAGGTTTTGGTTAGGGTTATACTTATAATAATCATACTTAAAAAGATTTGTGGTAACCAGTGAATGATAGCTGGCAACGGGCCCTCCACGAACAGAGGAAGAATGATGATTTGGAACGTGTTGGCATAGGTTGATGAAAAGGTCACTTTAACATCCCCGCCCTGAAGCGAACCGTTTGACACCTCCCTCTAATCCAGTCTACGGAGGAAGATGTTGAAGTGATCAAAATGAACCGCGTTCAATGTTTAAACACTCGTCTTTCTCTTCTTGCTTGGCTCGAAAAAAAAAAAGTAATCTTTCGGACATGATAGTCACTGGCGATGAAGAAGGAAATAGATTCATAACGAGAATACAAAATGGAAAGAAAAATCACAGTTAGATCTGGGACAGCCTCAACAGCGCAACCCGCCTAAACAAAATCTAGAAAATATTCTCTGTTTGTCGGGATTCAAAGGAAATTCTTTATTACATATTACTGGAACTTTGACAAACTGTTACTTCACAGCACTATAGCGAGCAATTGGCTTGTTTGAATGATACATTCGAACAGACATGTATTTTTCTCAGGGTGGACATTGACTGGTAATAATACTACATGACAACGCTCGTTCTAGAATTGCAGATACGACGAAGCAGACGTTCATAGATTAGAATTTCTTCTGGGGTATATTCTCCAACCTATCATCTTCAGACTATAACCATCCCTTCTCCGCTTGCTGCACGGTTTTGTTTCTGTAATGTCGACATAAAAACAATATCTACGTAGAAAAACGTAAAAGTACAAGTAGTACTGGGACTAACAGAACACATAAACAAAGCCGGCCAGCGAGGGCATAATCGAAGGAATGGACAAAGGGTGTAATTTAGACCTCGGTGGCTCAATCGGTTAGCGCAGACCTAGGCTACATAAATGCTCCCTTGTGGAAAAAAGGTCTAGGTTCGAATCCCACCAGTGCTCGTTTCTCTATTTTCCGATATAGTGAATAATTCGGTACGAGCTAAATTTAGTTCCTAAAATTGTCTTTTCTTATCACACACATAAATATATATGGATGTATGGATTCTTTTTGTGAATTAATACATCTATTTCTCTCTCTCGTACACACACACACACACACACACACACACATATATACGTATATCTCGTTGTTCACACAACTATATATCTTTCTTATATATATATATATATATATATATATATATATATATATATATATATATATATTCTCGTGAACGCATACTTATGTGTGTGTGTATTGATCATTGCATGTGAGTTTTTGTGTGTGCAAATACACAGATACATACGCTGCATAAATCAGAGGGGGTGGGGCCTATGTGTCTGAGCATTGATCAACAGAGAAAAAAAAATGAAGGTCTTTTTGAACAGAACTGTAAAACGCAAGAAAAAGAAGCGGGAAATATTGATTAAAGAAAAAAAAACACGAATTTTTGGCGGGAATGAAAGATCTGCTAACGAGTGGAGGTTGGACGAGAAGAAAACATTCAAAGATGGCGGACGTGGAGATGGGGAAAAAAAGAGTTTGCAGACGAGAAGGCTGGGATAGAAAAAAACAATAGGGAAGGGGAGGTAATTACGTGAAATCAAGGAAAAAAGAGAATGAGATAGATAGATAGATAGATAGATAGATAGATTGATTGATTGATTGATAGATAGAAATGGAGAGTAAGAGAGAGAGAGAGAGAGAGAGAGATGGGTTGTATTAAAACTAAATCAGAAGATGAAAATAAAATGAAGAGAGGGGAATGTGTGCAATGAAAGAGAGAAGGGTGAGACTGAGGGGGAGAAAGAGAGGGAGCTTGGTCATGATGAAAGAGGGAGAGGACACATATTAAATGGGTGGGAGAAACGGAACTGGGGACGGCGAGGATTTACAAATTGAAAGAAACAAGCGACAAAGAAAATGAAAGAAAAATAAACTGTGAGGGAGTGGTAGAATGAAGCATAATGAAACATTTCTGAAAGAGATAGAAAATGAAAGAACGCTATCTTGAAAAAAAAAATGAATAGGAACAGACGATTGAGGAGACGTTGAAAAACGTGGATTTCACGGAGGAGGTAAACGAAAAAGGGAGGTAATCGATTAGCCACAATCGAATAAGGAGGAAAAAGAGAATGAATAATGAATGAGGGGAAAAAAGACTAGAGAGAGAGAGAGAGAGAGAGAGAGAGAGAGAGAGAGAGAGAGAGAGAGAGAGAGAGAGAGAGAGAGAGAGAGAGAGAGAGAGAGAGAGTCGTTAAAATGTTTCACGGGGAGAAAAAGGAGAGGAGGAGATGAAAAAGAGAAAAAGAGAAAAAGAGAAGGGTGTTCACAGGCAGGATTGGACGCTAGAAAAGATTATAGAAGAAGAAGAAGAAGAAGAAGAAGAAGAAGAAGAAGAAGAAGAAGAAGAAGAAGAAGAAGAAGAAGAAGAAGAACAACAACAACAACAACAACAACAACAACAACAACAAGGAGAAGAAGGAGGAGGAGAAGAAGAAGAAAGAGGAGGAGGAAGAGGAAGAGGGGAAGCGTAGATGAAACGAAAGAAAAAAACGAAATAGAGAAGGGTGTACGAATAAGGGTAGTTGAAAACAGAAAGAAAAAAAAACGTTCGAGATCGATTTATGAGAAATCGACAGTACATAGAAAAACTCGAAGAATCAGATAGATAAATAGAAGGGAGATGGTAGCAGAATATGAAGCAAATGGGAGAAACGAAAAAAATGACAAAGAAAAGAACGAGAGAGAATAATTACACGGACCAAAAACAGAGGGAGGTGTGAGATACGCAGAAAGAGCGAAAGATGTGAAAAAAGAGTCCCAAATCCATCAGTGGACTTATGATGATGACGATGATCCGCTATCATCATCATCATCATGAGTCCACAGTTGGACAGCGACCATTCTCATATCTTTCCATGAAGACAGCGATTGTGCTGATATTTGCTATGTCCTACCACCAAACCTTCCTATCTCATCCCTTCCTCTTATGTTTGGTCTTTTCCAATTACGTCTACTGTCCCATGGGCAATCTTGTTAATCTTTTGTTCCATTTCTTTGTCATTTCTTCTTGCTAAGTGTCTAGCCCATTTCCATTTTTATTGTGTACTTATTTGTATAATTTTCTTCTCTCTAGCCGTTCTTCTCATCCATGGTGACCTTTTTCTATTTCTTTGAGATATCCTTAGCATTGCGCTAATCTATAATACATACACACACACACACATGTATATATATATACCTAAGTATAAATCAGTAATTCAATATCTGATGTGTTATAGGTTTTATTCAGAGCACACGCAATGCATGAACATCAATCAAAGTTCTATATATCTATCGAAGTAAATAGAGCTATTAATATATAAAAACAAGAATTGTCAGGATATATAGCTGGTAAGTGTCAACATTTCGTGCCCAACGCACTCTTCAGCAACAAGTAAATAGAGTGCGTTAGGCACGAAATTTTGACATTCACTGGGTGTATATCGTTGTAATTCTGATATAAATATATATAAAGCGGAAGATTAATGAAAGAGGGGAGGGGTTGGTAGAGGGTGAAAAGGGAGAATTGAGAAGAGAAAGCGACACTGACATCTTTGTAGGTTGGATGATTGGTGGATATCGATGGATTGGAACTGGGGAAGAAAAGGGTAAGTGGTTAAGATTGAGATTAAAGGACTTCAGAGAGGAGAATAGGTTGAGGAAGGGAGGAGGAGGAGGAAAAAGAGTTGAAGGAGGAGTATCAAGAGAGGCAAAGAGAGAGAGAGAGAGAGAGAGAGAGAGAGAGAGTGGGAGAGGCAAAAAAAAATGAAAATTCCATCAATTTGTATGAGGGTGGGCTGCCAAAACAGATATCAGCGTCAAGAGAGAATGAGACACAGAAAGACAAACACAGGGAAACGGACAGACAGATAGAGAGAAAAAAAGGAGCTGGTAAGAAAAGTGTAGTAGTCCCACCGTTAACAGCGAAAGAATGTTCAAATACCCTCAACAGATATCTGAAACCGAATTATATATATATATATATATATATATATATATATATATATATATATATATATATATATATATATCATTGTGTCATCAACAGACAGCTATTTCGTTGTATTACAACTCTTCAGTGTGGCTATAGACTATCAATAATTCCATCGAGTACCTAGAAGTAGGATCGAAACCTTAGCTTCAGACCCAGAGGCTGGTATCCTCTCTCTGCTCCACAGAACTAGACGGTCAGTAAGGATGAATTTAAGCGATATATTTATGTACACATATATATTCCCCATTCACCAGAGTGCTCTATTCCATCTTGGAAGAGCATTGCATAATATATATATATATACTATGTTTTTCCTACTTCGGGTAACTGGGAAGAAATATGCTGGGAAGAAGGACCACTGTATTGAATGAAGGATGATTAGAAAGAATAAAAGAAAAAATATGAACAAAGTAAAAAAGACTCGCCATCAAAGTCAATGATTGAACAACCGTAGCATCAAAATTTGAAATCATGTAAAGCAGTTGCATCGAAGAAATAAATATGGTCAGAACATATTCTATTTATAACAACACTTGTATTTCCCGCTGAAAACATCTAGAGTAAAAAAAAAATCGTGTAGATTCTGAAGAATGTGGATGTTATTAATAGACCTGTCAGAATGAGGCCCCCAAAAGGTCAATGAAGCTTTTTTTACAAAAAGACAAAATATTTCTAGAGGTGATTCAAAGGATTAAAAAAAAAATAGCTTAAAAGAGTGAATTAGGATAAATAAAAGTTCATTATTTACTCGGATCACCTGGAGTGGATGGAAAATTTATTTTAGTTTACTTTTTTTTATCTATTTATTTCGTTTTATGATTTAAATCAGTGGAGTACTTCCAAGACTGTAGACATAACGGTATTGCCAGGAGCGCTGGAATACAAACAAACACACGAAGTATTATATGTACGTAAAAAGAAAATGGATACAAACCTTCACCACCTTTGATGGCTAACGTTGTTGCACAAAAAAATTGCTGTAAGAAACTGAGTCATTTAAAGTATGGATTGAAATTGGGATGAAAGATGAAAAAAGCCCAATTGAATTGAGGATATTGTTGAAAGAGACGAAGAATCAGATGAGGAGAGTATGCTGAAAACTGCAATTAATGAATGAAAGAAGAGAAAGAAAAAAAGAAGAAAGAAAAATAAGGGAATAATGCTAATAGCTACGAATGAATGAATAGACGAACAAAGAAGAAAGCGAAAAATAACGGGAAGAATGCTAAAACAATGAATGAATAAGTGAAAGAAAGAAAGCAAACTAAGAAAATAATGCTGAAGCCATGAACTAATAAATAAAAGGAAGAAAGAATAGAGAGAGAAAAATAAGGAAAGAATACTAAAAACTGTGAATGAATGTACGATTGAATGAACAAAGGCAAGTAGAAAGAAAGAAAAGTTATGAAAGAATGCCAAAAACTACGAATTAATACATGAACGAATGTAAAAAAAAAAAGATTTTGGGGAAGAATACTAAAGACAGCGAGTGAATGAATAATAATAAATGGAAGAATAAAAAGGAAAATAATAGAAAAAAAGAAGAAAGAGAAACAGGGACAAGGAATTTGACTGAGGGCCAAAGAATGGGATTAGAGGAATGTAAGATGAATTAAAGAAAGGTGGCAAGACAAACAGAAAATGTCTGTTATAAAAACAAGGAGTAAGGAACAAAAGAGGAGACTAATGTAACACACACACACACACACACACACACATATATATATATATATATGTGCGTGTGTGTGTATACGTATATATGCATATATACTGATAAAAAATGGATATCTGATCCAACAGAATGGTTGTAAATTTTGTTATGTTATATTGGAAGACTTATTTGAAAGGAACTCCTGTTACTATGTATCATTTACTAAATTGTTTATTCTATTTACGTTGTCTACGCCAAATGATACATTTACCGTGTAATAACAAGAGATAATTTCAAATACGAACTTCAATATGATATAAGCATTTTATAATTATATATGATATAAACAATATATATATATATATATATATATATATATATATATATATAATCAAGAAATGGAAATATAATCTGACAGAATAATCATAAGTGCGTTGAACTATTTGAAAATCTCTCGTTATCGGTCGCAGGTTCGATTCCTGTAGCATCTCATTTCTTCAATTAGAAGCCGTCTTACAGCGAGACCGCTCTAACCATTTCTTTACCCTTTTCCTTAATTGTTTACTTTATTTATGCAAATAAAAATGAAACATTAATGATTATTTATCCATTTCTTTATCCTGTATATATATATATATATATATATATATATATATATATATATATATATATATATATATATGTGTGTATCATTTACTTTCTCTCTCCGAAAGTAGAGAGTTCCTATTTTAAAAAAAAAACAACTTTCGAACGTTAAAATGCGGAGAAACGATTTGTATTGATTTATGAGGGAAATTCTTTTGACCAATCCCAGACCCCCAAAATGGTGCTGAGTCGTCGATGGTTGTTGGTTAACATAGGAGAAGCAGGAGATGAAAGGGATGATTAAGATCATGCACACCACAGCACTACAAGGGTCTGCACGAATATTGAGGAAAGTACTGGATGTATGAGACTAATGACCCCCAGTCTCCAGCAATGACCTCAAAGCTAGAATGAAAGAGACACGTGTAAGTAAAGCTTGGAAAGGTTGGTACGGTACAAATAGCGCTACTGTGATACATGAAGATAAAAGCCCAGATAAAAGAAATGCTGATTTTCAAGACAAACAGACCATAGAGAAACTGATGTAACACAATTCTGATTCTCTCAATATAGCTTTGTGTCTTACTAAACATTATTATTATTATTGATAATATTAATAATAATAATAATGATAATAATAATAGTAATTCCTGCCACAGTCAATAACTGACCAACTGTAGTGTTAAAATTTGAAATCATGTGAAAAAAATCCCATCGAGAAGATATGGTCAGAATGAATTTTATTTCTGATATCACTTGCGTTTTCCACTGGAAAATATCAAAAATAAGGTCCCCAATTAAAACAAAACAAAACAAAACAACTTGAAAAAAAAAGAAGCCATTTTAGAAGGGGTCTAGAAGAGTCCTGATGCCAATTTCCAAGTCTGTAGACAAAACGGTACAACCAGGAGGGCTAAAATTTACGAACACATAGACACGCAGAAACTAGGAAAAAAATGGAACTTTTTCGCCAATGTTGTTCAATAATAACTATAATTTAGTTGGTTCCTTGCAATGGAATAGTGATTGACAGTTAGGACATGCAATTCAATTCACGAGTGTAGTGAGTTCCATTCTCACCAGGTGCCCAACTGATATGGCTCTGTGTCTACCTATGTTAACTCATGTCTCGCTTAGCAAACCGTAACTTACATCTAATTACCTTTAGATATCCCACCACGACCAAAACAAAGCTAAGTAAGTGGAATAGTTGTACAAATACTTATAGTCATAAGGGCAATGATAACATATGTTGAATGAAAAACATTTGTAATATCAGTCGTCGAAGTAGTAATGATAATAGTAATCGTCATAGTACTAATCGTTATGGTACTATGAGAAGTAATAATTACATTGTACAAGATTTTTTTTTGTTCCAGGGTAATGTGTCATTTCCTGGTTGATAATAACTAAAAAGTATGGATTATGACAATCATTCCTTTTCGCTTGTGATCACAACATTGAAAGTGTCTCGAAGGCGAAGATAGTAAGGAAATTTGGAATAACCAACATGGAGACCGATCACGAATGTCATCACAATGAAGTCTCCGATGACCTCCCAGTCGTATTTATCATACCTCGAGGTATCTTGCAATGTCTTGACACTATTGGATCGCAGGTGAAATGATGTGCCTAGAATCGATCTATCTTCGATAGAAATACCGAAACATACCTCGTGGGTCTTACCGGTCAAAGCCGGTGTCTACGTCAGACCATCGATAAAGAAGATTCTGGAATGCAAAGAATTCCCCAACAAGCTCACCAGGAAGGAGAAACCAAGTAGTAGATTTTCGTGACAAACTGAACCTCTTCACTTGAGAGATTGATGTGACACAATCTTGTTTTTCCCAATTCGGCCTTGTGTCTTACAAGACGAAACTATCAAAAATCATTAATGATAATACTTATTGTCACTCAGCCTTCAGCAATAACCACCAAGCAACTGGTGTGAAACTGTAAACCACAGTATTACTGTGGTCTACGAGAATGAGAAAAGGAGGGCTGGAGACTTGGGGAGACTTGCTGTCACTCAACCTCCTGTGGTAACCACCAGGCAACTGGTAAGAGATTGCAAATAATAATAATAATAATAAGCTCTGTTCAACGAAGTAAGGGAATATAGTGAGGACATAGGAATGGAGTTTGGGATAGAAAAATGTGCAATCATGGTGATGCACAAAGGAAGGCTTTCAATGACTGAGGGAATTGAACTTCCAGACAACAACAAGATTAGGGCATTGACTGCACAAGACCGATACAAGTACCTAGGTGTCCTTGAATGTGACACGATAAAACGGGAAGAGATGAAGGAGAAAATTAAGAGAGAATACCTCAGAAGGATAAGGAAAATATTAGAAACCAAATTAAATAGCAGAAATCTAATAAAAGGAATGAACACCTGGGCTGTGTCAGTAGTTAGGTATACAGGACCATTTCTAGGATGGACAAAGGAAGAGCTCCAATCAATGGATAGGCGAACAAGGAAACTTATGACGATGCATAAAGCATTACACCCTAGGGATGATACAGATAGACTATACGTTAAGAGAAAAGAAGGTGGTAGGGGGCTCATCAGCATAGAAGATTGTGTCCAGAGAGCTAAAGTAGTCCTAGATAGATATGTGCAAACAAATAGTGAAGAAATCATAAAGAGCGCGAGGGATAGTGCAACAAACAATAAAGTAGAAAACAATGGAACAGTACAGCAAACTAGAAAAGAAAAGTGGGAAGGGAAAAAATTGTACGGCGAGTTTAAAAGACAGATAAAAGATATAGTAGACGAGAAATCATGGACGTGGTTACGAAAGGGAAACCTTAAGAGAGAAACAGAATCGCTCATCATGGCAGCCCAAAACAAAAGCATAAGGACAAACTACATAAAAGCAAAAATCGACAGAACACAGACAAACAGCAAATGCCGCATGTGCAGTGAAAGAGATGAGACAGTAAACCACATAACTAGTGAATGTAGTCAGCTCGCCCAGAAGGAGTATAAGCATAGACACGATAGAGTAGCAACGATGATACACTGGGAACTAAGTAAACAAATGGGATTCAACCATGGGGAAAAGTGGTATCAGCACAAGCCAGAGGCAGTTTTGGAGAATGACAACCACAAACTACTGTGGGACTTTGATATCCAAACTGACCACCTCATCCAGGCAAGAAGGCCGGACTTAGTAATAGTAGACAAAAAAAGGAAGGCCTGCCAAATAGTAGACGTTGCTGTACCTGCAGACCATAGAGTAAAAAAGAAGGAGAGTGAAAAAAGGGAAAAATACCAGGACCTAGCAAGGGAGTTAAGGAAAATGTGGAACATGAAAACCAGGGTAGTACCGGTCATAGTGGGCGCACTAGGAACTGTCCCCAAAACGCTGAGGGAGAGACTGGAGGAGATCGGGATTAGGGGGAGGATAGAGACCGTACAGACCACAGCGCTACTTGGAACTGCACGGATGCTGAGGAAGGTGCTAGAGATATAAGTACTGCAACGAATAGTAGCTCTGTCATGATATGCGAAAGAGGGAGGAGACGTTAGCTGAGGACCTGAGGAGACTTATTGTCACTCAGCCTTCAGCGATAACCACTGGGCAACCGGTGTGAAACTGTAAATCGTAAAATTACTGCGACCTATGAGTAGTAGGAGAGGAGGGCTGGAGACTTGAGGAGACTTGCTGTCACTCAAACTCCAGCGGTTACCACCAGGCAACTGGTGTGAGATTCCAAATAATAATAATAATAATAATAATAATAATAATAATAATAATAATAATAATTGTAGTAATGATGGTAATGATAAAAATAATAGCAACGATAATAATGATAATAAAAAGATTAGAGCATTATCCACAAAAGACCAATACAAATACCTAGGAGTTTTCGAATGTGGCGCGATAAAACGGGAATAAAATAAGAATAGAATACCTTAGGAGGAAAAGGAAACAATTAGAGACCAAACTAAACAGCAGGAACCAGATGAAAAGAATGAATACATGGGCTGTATCAGTAGTAAGATACACAGAACCATTTCTTGGATGGACAAAGAAAGAACTCCAATCAATGGACCGACGAACAAGAAAGCTTATGATAATGCACAAGGCCCTACGTCCCACAGATGACATAGATAGACTTATGCGAAAAGAAAAGAGAGCAGCAGGGGAGTCATTAGCAATAGAAGACTATGTCAAGAGGGCCAGAACAGGTGTAAAAAATTAGTGGAAGGAGCACCCGAAAAATAGAAAACGATAGAGCAGTACAGCAAACAAGGCGAGAAAAATGGGAACAGAAGAAGACAAATAAAGGATGTTGCCGACGAGAGATCATGTGCATGGCTACGAAAAGGAACCCTGAAGAGAGAAACAAAATCTTTCATCATGGCAGCCCAAAACAAATGCATAAAGGCACACTATATCAAAGCAGAAGTCGACAAAACACATACAAACAGCAAGTGCCGCCTATGTGGGAAAAGGAATGAGACCGTAAACCACATAACTAGTGAATGCAGTCATCTAGCCCAGAAGGAGTATAAGCACAGACACGGTAGAGTAGCCACAGTGATACACTGGGAACTGAGCAAACAAATAGGATTTAACCATGCTGAAAAGTGGTACCAGCACAGACCGGAGACCAACCAAAAATTGGACGTTGCCGTGCTTGCAGACCAAAGAGTAAATAGGAAAGAGAGTGAAAAGCTTAGAAAATACCAGGACCAGGCAAGGGAGCTGGAGAAGGTGTGGAACATGAAAGTCAGGGTAGTACCAGTAATAGTAGGTGCACTTGGAACCGTACCAAAGACACTGAAAGCGAGATTGGAAGAATTACGGATAAAAGGAAGGATCGAGACTATACAGACCGCAGCACTGCCGGGGACTGCACAACTACTGAGGAAAGTGCTAGAAATTTAGGATCTACGACCCCAGCTGTTAGCAGTGGCCTAATAGAGAGAAGAGATGAGGAAAGAGAAGAAAAAACACACACACCATAAATGCTGGTGGAGGTACGAAATACAGCGCAGCTTTGATAGCAGAGGGAGATATAAGAGGAGGGCTGAAGACCTGAGGAGCCTTCAGCAATAACCAACGCGCAACCAGCATGAAACTGTAAACCACAGCACTGCTGTGGACTGTGGGAGTTGGGCTGGAGACCTGAAGAGACTTGCTGTCACTCAATCTCCGGTTGAGACCAACAGGCAACTGGGGTGAAAATTAATGATAATAATAATAATAATAATAATAATAATAATAATAATAATAATAATAATAATAATAATAATGATGATGATGATGATGATGATGATGAACAGAATTGAGAATGTTTACTGAATAAAGATTGTTAAAGAAGGTAAGGACAGAAGAGTCAAATCTAGGAATCGTTTGGTGAACGAACGAAAAGAAATTTGAATGAAGACAAATTTAGGTGAAAAAAAGAAAAAAAAAAGATTTAATTTCGATTAATTGAATGGCGTTACTGAAGGAGAAGGCAAGGAGCAAATTAACTGGAAGAAGAAAGACTGAAGGAAAAAAAAGGGAGAGAAATAATGAAAAAGATTCTGAAAAAGGGAACATCGAATGAAAGAAATCAGAATTTGAATAGAGGCAATGGAAAATTATAAATATTCATGAATGAAACGCTAAGTGGAATGATATGGTTAATGATAAAAGGAAGAAAAATGAAAGAGTGAATAGATTACAAGAAAGAAAAATCAAGGAAAAAAGAAAGAAAGAAAGGAAGGAAGAAAGAAAGAAAGAAAAGAAAGAAAGAAAAAAGTAAGAAAGGAAGAATTTTTTTTTCAAATGGCGAAATGGTAGAAGGTTTCTCGTCCAACTAAAGAAACATTGAAAGATATTGAAATAAGAAAGAATGACGTAAACAATTATGATTTCTACTCGAAGAAAGAAAGAGAAGGGAAGGAAAGAAAGGAAGAAAAGAAAGAGAATGTTGTAGAAGATGCCTCTGTCAACCAAAAAGAAATGAAGAAAAGATGAAAAAAATTTGAAAAATATACTGAAAAAAAGAAAGAACGACATCAAAAAACAAAGATTGCTACAATAAGAAGGAAAGGAAAGGGAAAGAAAGAAAGAAAGGAAATGAAAAAATAAAGAGAAGTATTGTGGAAAATGCCTTAAGCACCCTACCCACCCAAAACGAAAAAAGTTGAAAAACGGAAAAAAAGATTGATACCATAAGCAAGAAAGAAAGAAAGAAAGAAAGAAAGAAAGAAAGAAAGAAAGAAAGAGAGAAAGAAAGAAAGAAAAAACAAAAAATAATGAGGATAGAATGATAGAATTGTGAAGAGGCTTTTGTCAATCAAAGGAAAATTGGGAAAGGAAAGAAAAAAAGAATGACTTAAAAAAACAAGGATGGCAACAAAAGAGAGAAAATATTGCTTCTCTAAAGAAGAAAGGATTGACGAAGAAATAACATAAGAAAGGAAGAGAGAAAAACATAAAAAGGAAATATAGAAAGAAAAAATGAAAGTAAGATATAGAAGAGCAAAGGCGGAATGAACGAATAACTAAATGACCATGTCAGATAAAAATCTCATTCTGTTTGTATTCAGCATAACGCGTCTCAACTCAGCTTTGTTTCTTGCCTCGTTTTCAATATCCTCATCTTGAATCCTTTTTGTATCTATTCTCATTCCACACCACATTACGTCATCACTTTATTCATACTATGTTTTCCGTCTAACCCTGTTATCCGGTCTTATCCAACTTCCGCTTGAGCGGCAAAGACTGACATCATCTACCGTCTTCCGTTTCCAAACGAAAAATTTTCACTGGTATTTTTACACAAAGAAAATCTTGCTTGTTCCTCTTTTCGTCGTTTCTTGATTATTTCGACTCTAATTCCACACAGTTTGTCAGCATAGGACAGCCAATTTATACTGAATAAAAAATGTTGGTTAATTTCAGGCATTTTTACTCAGAAACTGCAATCACTAGCACTAGCTACTCTAACAGACCTTTGACAATAAAAATGCATGTCCATAAAAATGCCCCAAACCGGAGACCAATCAACTTTGTTATAATGGTCCTTGTATTATCAACAAGAGGAAAGATTGCAAAAACGTTTCATTTGAAAATTATGTACCTAAACAATATAAACTTTGCAGTGTTCGAAAACGTATGATTACACTAAAAAAGGGGTGTTGTGTAACGTGATAGCTTGCATCAGATAAATTTTGTCCAGAACACACGAAGATTTTTAATTCTCTCTATTAACTTGAAGGATTTCAATAAATATTTTAGAATTAATCATATTATGAAAAGGGTATTTGGTAAGAAAAACGTACGAAAATATATTTTAAAGTCAATTACGCTATCTTTAGACCGAGGGACCCATGACGTTTTCCGCTATTCAAACCATTGGCAATATTTGCTACCGAAGGTCATACGCGTAAATCTTGAAACAAATAAGAACAAAAGGAAAAAGTTCGTTCACCAACTAAGGATCGAATTTACTGCATTGACGATAATAACATGTTAACCATTGCTCCATGGTTGGTGCAAGGGACCAAGTTGACATTTACTGAGCTTAGCTTCATACGAGACAAAGCCACAATGCTTGAGTACCCAGGGAGTTGCAAACAACCTCATTAAACTCTATGCTATAGCCGTTATAAAAACGCATATACTAGCCTCGTTCTGATAACTCTCCTACTGAAATATGAAGATTAAAAAATGCAGTTCCTTTAGTGCCCAAATATGGTAAGATTAACAGCCTTATTGGCTAGTGTTTATCACTCGTGGCGATTGACAACGAGATGGTATGCTCCAAACAATTAACAGTACGAAATGTCAGAAAAATAGTTTGCAGTAATTATTGCCATTAATTATTGAAGGTCACGATTAGTTTGTAGTAATTATTTTCATAAATTATTTATTGAAGGTGAAGCAATTAACTTCTCGGTTAGTTTTATCCATAAGTAGTGTTCTTCTATTTACTCGCTTCGTTCGGGTTTTCTGCACATCGGGGTTTCGAGCGCAAATCCTAGAGATTCTTACTGGCCACGTTTACAATATACCAGACCATGTTCCTTTTACTTGTTTCTTGAGTAATAATTCAAGTTATTTCAGTCTGTCACGATGGTGGTAGTTGTACAGAAATCACACGCTTTTAAAAGTTCGATTTACGCCTCTTTTTCGTTTTTACGAAAATAAATCGAAAACCAAAAATAGCGTTCTGCGTTTATTTTGCAGAGGAAGCGTGCAACCTCTTCCTCCCCCTCTCTCCGAACTCCACGGTCTTCTGTACCACCCACTACCCCAACCTCAGACGATTCAGCCTAACATACCATCATCAACTGCATGCATTTCGAAACGTTCAAAAAAATTTCCCATATAAATGTATACATTTATAAATGTGATGAAATAGTCTTATCTGAAGGTTGCTTTATTCGCCAAAATATACAATAATTACAAACATTATCAAAAACATCCACATTTCAAAGGGATTCTAAATGTAAAAGTTGTAGTAGTAGTCAGGGGTGGGAGAGGGGAATAAGGATGGTTCACCCGAAGGTCTGAACGAGGTTTCATATCCATTCGACATGATACAGCTGAGGAACATATTAGGGACCGATCAACCGTCAGATCGACCAAAAAGTGTCTTATAAAGATGCATGGACCCATCTAAAAAAAACAAAAAAAAACCTTCTTAATATTTCAAAGAGAAGTGTTGAATTCCAGTTCATGTCCGAAACTAGAGTTGATTTTGTTTTCCCCACAGAACAAGAACACGAACACTTCTCATCTAATTTCATAGAGTAAACTTTTCAGTATCTGTACCGTCACGTCAAACCAAACTGATGTATAAAATTAACATTTTCCACAGTGAAATCTAAATCACGACCAAGTGATTCGTTGGTGGCTCTCTCACTGACTGACCAAAATGACGAGTCATACATATCTACAGAAGTTTATGTTGGAAATACAAAATAAGTTATTTCATTTCAATAAATAAATACATTTATACTTGAAATTATACAATTATGTATAAAGTAGCAGTTATTATCTATAGTAGTATGACTGGAGTTTGACCCTACAACAGTCAGGTTTGTTTCACCCTATATCCAGGCGGCAGAACAGTGGCCTAATGGATACATCATTTCCCTGCTTGTCACAAGGACAAAAGTTCGAATAACGGTAGGATTTTATACATCGGACAGACAAAAAAGAGACATTGGCCTCTATATGACTGGGAAATGATATTGCTGTTGCTGTTGTTGATAATAATTATAACAACTCAGAACGGTTCCTGTCAGAGAATAGACTTAATCAATTTAGTCACGATTCTTTCATGGGAGAAGTTACCTTGTATATTGACATAGCAAGGATGCCTATCACAAAAAGATAGTTGATAAACTAATCTCACAAGCCGTAACCAGTAAGTTAGATATCCAGTAGGTGTTCTATGATTGCAATCTTGAGCCAATTTACGCTAAACCCAATATATATCTACATATACGGTTTAGGTTTTACGGATTATGTAAATACTAAGTTAAACATCTATTTCAAAGGGTTTTTTTTCCATATCATGGTATCGTGGATAACTGGGGACGGCGTTCATGTTTTATTCTTCCTTTTTTCAACTTACACAATTTGTTATAATCTGCCTCCGGCTTGCTAAAAAGTAGATTGAAGTCCATTAACCGTATAACCTTTTATGGTGATAGGTTAGACTTTCCCGACTTGAATTCACAGTTGTCCTTCTTTCTGGCTAGTTGCCAACCAAGGCTAATAAGCCCGCTATTCATGCATTTCCCAAGAATATTTGTACGAAGTGTGCGCAAACTGTCAGAGGATCGTCGATTCCAATTCCGTGCAGCTAACCGTTAAGCTACCCACATCTCTTTATAGTCAGTTCTCTCTTCAAAATCATCTTCATTGTAGGTGTTCTAGCTCAGAACCACTCAGAATATGCAGCCTTGCTCAACCAAGAAAAGCTGAATAAATAAAGTAATGGCATTATTTAAGGACTAAAATATGTTTACCAGTTTAGTTGAGTCACAACAATAAACCTTTCAGGAGCTACGGGAATTGTTATTGCAGTTGTAGTAGTTTTCGGAAGAGACTGAGTTATAGTAACAACTGTGGAAATAAAGTGTGCTTTCTTTAAGGACAGCAGACGGTAACAGGGTTCGGTGGTAAAAGGCTGAGGTGTCATGGCTGACACAATGACCTAGTGTTTCTTCTTCGACGCGAACGAGGCGAGATGACATCAGCCGAGAGATTTGCTCACTGCGCATGCGTATGCCACATCACAATATCCGGTCATTAGACAGTATTTCGTCCGACAAGAAGAGAGCGTGCCACACGCTACCATGGTGACGGCTTGGGCAGTTTATTCAGAGTCACACGTAAGGTAGCTTCAGATTCTTGAATAGACAGATTGTATGTTAAACCTAGAAGAGGAAAATAGATTTCTGAAGACTTATTGTGGACAGATCAGACACAGCCTCATACTTTTAACATGAATTGTCTTTTAGTTATATTGAAGAACGAACTTCGTAAAAAAGTAATAAAATGTTTAAAAAAAAAAAAGAATTATGCATTAAACAATATATGACAATCAAAACGGGAGCGAAAGATATCTCGAAACTGCACCATCATCAAAATTCGTGGTCTGTAAGTATCCAGCCATTTTGAATATCTTGAGGATAGATTGCGTGGCTTTGGAGTTAATTGGATAGCAATACGAGGGTTCCTTACTGTGCATCGATCAAGAGACACCTACCATTTAGAGAGCTTGTTGATTATGTGACTTTTTTTTCTTTACATCTTGTGCATGTTTTTTTTTCTCAGCAAAACATTGCACCAACTAGATGGGGCAGTATCTCTTACAGTCCATATTTAGCCCTCTGTGACTACTGGATCTTGGACGAGATCTGGTGGTCACAGTGAGGCTCTTTAGGGTAATCCCGAAAGAGCACTTTGCAGACTCTTTTGAATAGTGAAAAGTTTAGTTCGTTGGAGAGGACTAAGGCACCATTACCCAAGGTAGACTATTCCTTTTTCGTTGATATTAAAGTTCGATACTTTCTGCATAGTCTTGGCACCACCTTTAAGTTGATGACCTGTTTACTCAACAACGTATTTAGTATACGAGGTCTGTCCAGATATTATTCAGTCATTTAACGTTGACAAAAAATAGCTTATTTAGGATAACGGCACCTCAGTAACCTATCTTCAACTTTTCGAAAGAGCTTGCGAATTCTGGTTTGAGGATCAACATCAGCTGACCCATTACGTTCTTAATGTTTTCTATGGTGTAAAATCTCTTCACCGTCAACAGCAAAAATCCAGAAGTCGGAGAGATCCAAATCTGAGCTGTAAGGAAGGGAAGGGGGATACTGATATATCTGGGTGGTGTGGTATTTAGATTAAAAAAAACCTTCCACGAAACGTGACGAATGGGCAGGTTCGATCCTTGTGAATGCAACGATCACACAGTGCACGAGCCCACTCAATGGCGTTTCGCTGCCGACTGAGCAACTGCACGTGTGTGTGTGTGTGTGTGCATGGGGAAGTATCCGTCCATGCATGGGCAATAAAGTTGCCCAACCTGTTTTTCAGGATTCTCAAAATGGCCGCACACTTTCAGGACAGACATAGTCATTCAACATAATCCCTTCGATGGTTGAAATTTTTCTATTAAGCGCTGCTTCAACACAGCAATGTACATCTCTATCCGATGAACAAATGACGTCATGTATTATAATAAGCCTGGCTGTAGCGGGGCTAAACTCCACTCCAACTTCTATTCTGACTGGAGATGATTAATGCAGCTTTTGTATTTTACATTAAGTAAATAAATAAGATCTTTTGGTGTGAACCTATACCATTTACTAGAATGAAATGAGCCGTGCGTGTCTGTTTGATAAATTTTCGTCAATTTGGACTCAATTTAGCTCAGTCAATAAGACAGCCTGCATACATTCTGCTGGCCGTGAGTTCAAATCACGATACGGGAATTCGGATTTCACATATCGGCTTATACTCCTAATTTTGTTCAGGATTGCTCTTATTCTTCTTGTTTTTGTTACGGTAAGAAAACTTACTCAACTCCTGTCTTTGTACAGTAGTTTGATAACAATAATTTTTATAGATTACATGCACAGATTTTTCAGGGTTTTCTTGTGAGCATGATTCAGTGTCCTTACATATTTTCAGGAAGCTTCTATGGATAGAACGGTGAACTAGAACCATGGCGATAGACAACTGTTTGCCGTATCCAAACTTGTTGAAGTTCAAATTGCGTGACATCAACGACCTTGGGGCTAATTTCAAGGAAGATGGGCAATTCCCGGTCATCTGGAATTCACTACCATGGTTTCTCAACCTTTTTCTTTATGACCCCCTCATGAATATTCTTTAAAGCAATCACCTACCCCACCCATTTTTAATGTAATTCAAATGACATTTAACAGATGTTTTTTTTTGTCTAATGTGACCCTTGTGTCTCATGTTGTATTGATATTTGAGAGTTTTAGTCTTATTTCCCTTCACACACACACACACACACACACACACACATAAACACACACACACACACACATACACACACACACACACACACACACATATATATATATATATGTATGTATGTATGTGAATGAATGGCTCGGTTTCGCTGACTCAGAATTTTGTATAAGGTTTTCCACAACTATCGACATGAGACGGCAGGGACTGTGTGTTGAATATATAATGCTCTTCTATATATATCTCTGGTGGATGAGGGATTTCTGTGTAATTTAAACATAACGCTTAAATTCAGCCTTACTGCCTGTCCAGTCCCGTAGTCCAGAGGTAGGATCTGAAGTGAAGGTTTCAATTCTGCCTCGCGGTACTGGATGGGATAATGGAATGTCTATAGCCACACCGAAGAGATGTAAAAACATCGAAACAGCTCTCCGTGGATGACTCAATAATTATATATATATATATATATATATATATATATATATATATATATATATATATATATATATATATATATATATGAGGAGGGGGTAGAGAGAGAGATTAAAAAATATGATTCATGGCGTGGGAGTCGCCTCCCCTTATTTGTTGACCTCACCGTCATAAAACGAAAGAAAAATCCATTTATTGCAAAAACCCCCTCAGCGTAACCTTCGCCTACTTGGGGGCGATGTCGTCCCCTTTGAGAATACCTGCAGTATAAGAACCGATTTCATGTTGTTCGATTACGTACTGCGCAGTTATATCAATTACCTGCTTCATGAGGTCGAGAAACTACTAGAGCCCCCTAGTGTTCAAGGGAGGCAAACAGCAGATTCTATTTTGCATTCATCAGTCACGGGAAAAGGTAGGAGATAAATAAACAGCGGGATGGGACTGCAGCGGACAGTCGAACAAATATATGGACTGATTAAAGATTGTAATAGATCGAGGTATAATCAAATAGATAGATAGATTGATAAATAGATCGATAGATAGATAGATTAACATATTGAGATAAATAGATTGATAGATAGATTTGAACAGACTTATATAGATAGATAGGAATGGACTGATAGATGGATAAATAAATGCATAGATAGATAGATATGAACATAGATCGATTTGAACAGACGGATAGACAGACAGACAGATAGATCGATAGATAGGTAGATAGATAGATAGATTTGAACAGGGATAGATAGATAGATTTAAACAGGGATAGATAGATAGATAGATAGATTCGAACAGACTAAGATGGATTGATAGATATATAGACAGATAGATATAAACATAGATGGATTTGAACAGACTATAGATATATAGATAGATATACACATAGATTTGAACCGATACGTAGATACATATATAGATACATGGATACATTTGAACAGATTGATAGATAGATAAATAGATAGACGGATATAAACAGACAGAGAGAAAGATAGGAAAGGGATGGAATGGGAGAGAGAGAGAGAGAGATGTTTATAAACAGAATTCTGGAAGCATTTCACGTACTTAAGTAGGTAGGTTGATCACTAAGTACAATGATATGAAAATATGCAAGCTTGATAAAAAAGAATAAGTTTTAACAGTAAACTTGATCGAAGTTTCACAGAAGCACAAAAAAATGGATTTTACTCAGAAGAAACATAAGAATAAGTATAATACAGACGCATATACAACCTGTAACTTTCACTCACAGAAAGTCTGACACATGCGCACAGTGCATCAATGTTGCCAACTCAACAAATTATTTTCCCGCTAAATCGACCTCGGAAAGGAGTTAAAAAAAAGCCAAAACTTTCAGCTTTTTAAATGACTAAATACGGTTAGATTCGCCTAAAATCGCTAGAAAATAGCTGGAATGGCTGAATTTACCGGAAAAGTGCGAAATTGGCAACACTGGTGTCTATATACGCGTAACAATAGGCAAGGAGTAGCGCCCTCTATAAAGGGCACGAAGCATAGCAAAACGTTATCTTCGGCTCTCAACGATCGAGCTAAATTAAGACGCATATATTATTTTGTGATGCGTCTGCGTTATCTTAGTGTAATGGTTAGCTCAACCGTTCACGCAGATCATCACCTCTGAATCTTGAGTTCCATCCTCACTAAGAGCACGATTCCCATATTGGTGTATTAAACTAAGCTATGCTCATTAGATAATTATACTATTTCATAATGCTCGTCGGCTCGCAGTTCAGAGACGTAGAGCTGAATAATTGCTCCCTGCAGTAAAGTATTAGAATGCTGGTGAAATATAAGGCAACAATTTATCATTGTCATATCTATCTATCTATCTATCTATCTAATTCCGTTCATATCTATCGTTTTCTGACACATGTTCCACTCTCTGCCTTTCTCCCCTCGCTCTCTCTTTTGCTGACCCTTTCTCTATATATCTAAATATCAGCAACAGCCATTATAGATATGCATATATTCTAACTTACTTCTTGAATATGCTAATATATATATATATATATATATATATATATATATATATATATATATATATATATATATATATATATAATGATCTTTCATAGGAATAGAGCACTCTGGTGGACGGGGAATATATGCTAAAATAGATATATCGCGTATATTCAACCTTACTGACCATCCAGTTCTACGGTGCAGAGGTAAGATACAGGCCTCCGGGTCTGAAACGAAGGTTTCAATCCTACTTCGTGGTACTAGGTGGGATAATGGATAGTCTATAGCCACACTGAAGAGCCATAACGAAACAGCTGTCTGACACAATATATATATATATATGTATTATGCTAATATGTATATATATATTATGCTAATATATAAATATACACACACACACATATATATATATATATATATATATATATATATATATATATATACACATATTGAGATAGATTATGCTCAAGTTTATCGTAGTCTGGCATAAAGTGTTGGGCATCCAGAACTACTGGAAGAACCGTCGGGATCACAGTGTAATCCCGAGAGGGATCACTTTGAAGGAGACGGTGGCCATTACGTGTAATGTTTTAATTGTTTTCCTCATGATTACATCACTCAAACTACCGAGTAGCATCTCATCTCATACAAACAACACTAGAATATAATGGCAATAAGTAAACAGAAAAAAGAATAGTCGTCCGTCGATAATAATGGCGGCGTGAAACAAGATCAGTAACAATAAAATTGCAAGTATACATACATATATATGTGTGTGTGTGTGTGTGTGTGTTAGTGTTGATGAAAATGACAACGATCAGGTGAAGAGAAAAACTCTTTCCTTTTCACCTTTCAGTAGTCATTTTCATCAACATTCTGTCGGATCACTTCACATCCACAATACACACACACACACAAATACATCTGTCTCTCTCTCTCTCTCTCTCTCTCTATCTATCTATCTATCTATCTATATATATATATATATATATATATATATATATATATATATATATATATATATATATGTGTGTGTGTGTGTGTGTGTGTGTAGTTTCTTCAATGTAGCGTAGCACTTCACCATTGAGCTAAACAGCCCGACAGTAAGGTGAAGGCCCAAATAACCGTGTATACATGCATATATCTCCCAACGAGTCACTCGTCTCATTTATGTTATCCAGCAGCACTAAAAGGTTTAATTTTTGTTCACATAAACGATGAAACATTATGATTTCTGAAGAAGTCGGAGGATATTTCCCAGTTACCGTCTAGTTTACCAACAGAATTAGTCTGTTCACCTGTCTATCCGTCTGTCATTTTGTCCACATAGTATCTCCAAAAGTTATCAATGAAGTTACATGAAAATTTGTAGAACGACTCAGGGTCGGATCCAATTTTCTTTACACAATTACCTCAACTTAATTGTAACTTTTTGTGAACTGATCTCCATTCAGTTTTACTGACAATGGAGTTGGCAGAGATGTACTCTTCTTTGGTGTTTTCTAGTTAAATTCTTGCAAAATCCAAATTGATTTCCTCGATGCCCCCCACCTTCGTTCGCTGGCATTCTAGTGCTTATTAATTCTGCAATAGTTGAAAGGGAAAGATGCTTACTGGAGTAGGCTGCCAATTCGTTTTTGTTACGTAATTTGTTATGCAAATTGGACAAGTCATTTGGCGTAGCAGACGACATTGCTATCATCCGGGCATCTATGGCCTAACCAATAGAATGATCAGTCTGACGTTGGAAGTTTCCAACGGCCCAATGGATATTGGCACCGGTTCTTTTTACTCGTTTCTTTTTGTTGATCTCTTCCTCTGTTTTTGACAGCCAGGACCATGCTAAAAATGAAAGACCAGAGATGAGTAGGGCCTCGTTCTCAAGTCGTATATTTTATTTACTGAAGCACCCGTTGATTATGTATCGATCTATTGATTAACAAGAACCATAGGTTCAATGATGTTTCCACCATCCTTACGTCCTTTTTTTTCCAAAAGGATTCCAAACGAAGTAGTAGTGGTAGCATTATTACTAGTTGTGGAAGTAGTAGTAGGAGGAGAAGATGGAGATAGTTCATTCGTAGGTCTTGGCCGTTTCATATCAACCCAACATGATACGGTTGAGAAAATCGATGTGTAACATTACTAGATGTGCTATTAATAGCAAAAGGGGGAGGGGGGTTATGAAGATGGTTCTGCTGAAGGTCTGAACCAAGTTTCATATCAATCCAACTTGATACGGTTGAGAAAATTGATATTTAACAGATTAGGGGTCGGCAGACAGACCAACCGACCGATTGTAAAGTGTCTCATTTCTATCTCTATAGTAGATGCGTCATTCTTCTTCATTCTCAGCTGAAAGCTCTAAATTTCATATTTTCTTTAGATATCTGTCCTGTCTGTCCTTCTATTCACACATAGCATTTTTCACACTTTCATTTCTAGCGTCCGTTATTCTTTTTGCTGCTTAAATGACTGTTTGGGTTTCTCGTTTCTAGCAGCTATTACGAGAGGTAGAGTAAATAACTAGGGGGTCTGTCGTGAACCAAAGTGAACCCCAGCTCGTCTCGCAGACCATTTATTAGTTGAATCCTCACTGGATACCCACGGTTTTGACTCTGCTACATCCTAGTCTGAGACTTTCCAATGCATGTTGTATAACACAAGCACCGGAAGAACACTTCAAATTACTCGTATCTCAACATTTCGATTTCCTCCTGCATCGATATATCTACCCTATCTCATCTTTGATGCTTTTGTGTCTTTGGCTCCGCGACGCTCATGATAGAGAAGTGTGGCACACCCTGGGGAAGGTCTATCTCCAACGACGGACGTTAAAAGGCTGCTGCTGCTGCTGATGATGACTGAGCCTGAATCAAGTGTTGCCATACCTGGACAATCAATCATCATTCAAAAAAGAGTATGTTTCCAATCACCAACATAGCTGTCAACACACGTAAATAATATTCTGATAGTTTCTAGATCATGGTTGAAAATTGCCTTAAATGCAGCGAAAGAAAGTAAATGGTACAGTTTTTGAAAGCCAAATAGTATACGTTCAACCTTTCATTCATGGCTTTAATAGCATATGTAATAGCAATACGGAAAAATAATGCGTGTGGTAGAAGAATGAGAAAAAGCCATTGACGACGACGCTTGACACTGTGTAAAAATGATCCGTTTCTCATCCCCTGTAACAATTCTGCCCCCAAAAGTTCCTGAAGCTGCTGAGAATGCTGTGACTCTCAACAATCGGGACGTTGTTCACAATTTGCTATGGTCAGATCCTGGGGGACCAATTTTCCAACCTGTGACACTTTTCCTAATTTCTTCGAATTGCGAAGAACAGTCATGTCGCTCTCGTTGTATTGTTCGGTAACTCCCTGGTGATAACGGCAGGATCTGTAGTACCTGTTGGTAATATATATATATATATATATATATATATATATATATATATAGAGAGAGAGAGAGAGAGAGAGAGAGAGAGAGAGAGGCAGACAGAGAGAGAGAGAGAGGCAGACACACAGAGAGAAAGAAAGAATGAGGGAGGGGACAAAGAGAGAGAGAGAGAGAAAACACGGAGAGCCGTATGTCTACGTCGGCAAAAAAGTCACGTACACTCACAGGTATACACCGGTGAGATAGAATAAGGGAAGGAAGAGAGAAAAGAGGAGAAGGTAAAGCATGAGACGTTTGAAAATACATACAAACGGAAGTGAGGGAGAGAGAGATTGAGAGAGAATAAAAACATTGAAACACAGTGAGGGAGGACAAGAGAGAAAGAGAGAGAGAGATGGGGGTTGGTTTAAAACGAACGATACACATGATTTCATTTAAAGATAAAACTCAACTCACCGACAGAGAGGCGAACGCACGTGATCATTACTGACCAAAAGACTAGAAAAAAAGAGAGCTAGAGTGAGAGAAAAAAAGAAGTGAGCGTGAGAGAGACAGAGAGAGAGAGAGAGAGGGGGGACAGAGACAGAGAGAGAGAGACAGAGATAGATGACAGAAATGACAGAGAAAATTACGTATAATGAGACAGAGAAATGAAATATTATAGACACACACACAGACATACATATATTGTTACACAAAGAAACACATAGAAAGAGAGATGCCAAATGTGGAGTAGGAGGAGAGAGTAAGTCAAGGTGAAAGGGAGGGTTGAGATTGAGAAGGCACAGGAGACAGAGAAGGTGGAAGATGGAACGCAGGATATATATATATATATATATATATATATATATATATATATATACAACACACACACACACATATATATATATATAGAGAGAGAGAGAGACAGAGAGAGACAGAGAGAGAGAGAGAGAGAGATGCACCTGCACGAGAGGCCCTCTCCATATGGCGGTCATACCTCAACCGCAAGGCTATGTTCAGCACCCGTTTTGAAATATAAACGCAATCATGCACGCACTTAGTCGAAAATAACACTTACGTAAACCAACCCTACCTATGTACATACGTTCGTAAGTATACTCAAATACATAGTCACATTCAACACTCACAGAATTTTAGATGTCCTCATGGGATCACACCTACACGGACTTCGCTGAAATCACGTACACACATGAAACCCACTCATTCGTATTCTAAACTGGGTCAGGACACGAGCATAATAATTCTTTTTAGAGTCACGAAGTTGAGATAAGAGAAGAGATGAAGGGACTTGCTATGATAATTCTTTCTTTCTTTCTTTCTTCCTTTCTGGCATACTCTTTCTATACTCTCTTTTCTTCTCCTCGGACTCTATTCATTCATTCTTCCTTTCTTTTTCTTTTTCTGGCATACTCTTTCTGTACTCTCTTTTCTCCTCGGATTTCATTCTTTCTTTCTTTCTTCTTTTCTTCTCGAACTAGTTTCTTTCATTCATTCTTCAGTTATCTCCCTCTATTTCTTTCTTTCAATCCGTATTTTATCAATCCATACGCCCTTTATCTTTTCTTCCTCCCTTTCTTTCTTTCTTTCTTCCAACTGTTCGATGAAGACCGATGTCAAGATTGGATCCTTCCATTCAACCCACAGATTCATGAAAGCCGATTCAAATATTTTTCTGTTCCACATCCATTACATTTGCCTGCTACTATACAGCACAGCATGACCCCTATCGATGTCCCTGCACCAAATCCCAACTTTCCTCGTTCTTCCTATGCGCTTCTTCCGCTATTTTTTCTTCTCCTCCATTACTTCACTCCTTCCTTTTTGATGGCATTGTTTACGTCATCTCTTCTCTCTCTCCTACCCTTATCTCTTGCTCTCTCCCTTGCTCACCCCTATTTCCCTCTCTCATACTGGTTTCTTCTCCTACTATTCCTTTTCCCTCCACCCTCCTGTTCACATTCCATTGCTTTATTTTTAACTCTCGTGTCTTCTCTCTTCTGTTTCCTTCTCGAGATCCGGTCCGAATACACTTTTTTTTCTTCGTTTTAATTAGAACTGATTCGTTCATTCGTTCTTCATTACTCGTCATTCGTCCCAACAGTAAACTATGTCCAGTCCTAGGGAATCTCCCCATTACACTGAATGGGGAGAGTCGTAGGACAACCTGACGCCCTCATGTCACTGGACATTTTTTTTATCATTGCACTCACGAACGCGTGAGGTCTCCAACGTGCGTGCGGTCACCAAAGTTGAACCTTGTGTCAAATTAGTACTTGTAGGATGCTAGTAAAATCCTCATTTCCTCCCTCATTATCGTTACTTCCATCTTAATTGCTGCTTTTCATCGCAACTGGCTGGGCTTCCTTCAGCAGCGAGTCAATGAATTAACGGCGCAGATCGGAATAAAGAAATAATTCCAGACGATGGCTCACCAAACACACGACTGTTCTTACCACTGAACAACTTGAATTAAGCGGCCAGCTGGAATCGAAATCAAACCCGTTAACTCACTCCTTATCCCGAACTCTTCTGTGCTATCTTTGTTATAAATTGGTCGTTCAGTATCGAAATTCCAATTTTATTTTATTTATCTTATTAAATGAAGTATTATCGTACTTTCTTTCTCGATTCTTTTTTAAACCTTTATACATTTTTATAGCTTTTTCCCTCTATCATTTTCCTTCCTTTCTTTACTAATTTCTTTCCTTCATTCTTTCATTCGCTTCCTTTTTATCTCTCGTCCTCATTCACCCCATCACTTATTCCTCTTTTTCCTTTCTATTTTTCATTCCATTTATCATTTTCCCCATGTGCCAACGGTCGATTTCAACTACTGATTTTCAAGGCAGGAAGAGCTGCTCTACTTGTGAGATTAGCGAGACAATTTTTCTTTCCTTGTCCCTTCCACATTTGACAATGTCCCTCATGAAGCTAAAATTGACGTCTACCAATAACCAGTAAAATGCCAAGAATGAGATGAAGAAAGGAAATCTTCAAAGAAAAACAGGATCATTTTTAACGGCGACAGAAAATACATCTCCAAAGGTTGTATCAAAGCAGTGAATATATAGATGTATAAATGAAATAAATAATTTACTCTCCCCAAGGATCGGTACCTTGCCGTGGTGGGTGGACATACGTAATCCGGCGATCCTAAGAGCGATGCCGTTTGGAGGTTCAGATATTAATAGTGTTGCCCTTGGTGGTAAGGTTGAAGACGAAGTTGAATATCAGACAGAAGAGGTAAAAGACACCCAGCTCCTTTGAAGGCAACGAAAGATCGAACAATTTCTGCCTGGTACATTAGACGTCTCCTGATTCACTGGGATCATGGCTGCAAAGGCAATTACTGACAGACAGGAAATTAAGCTGTTTCGGATTCCGATTCGTCCACGATCCTTGTGTCATTGAACGAGAGTCCGTAGGTGACAAGAAACCTGGGGCAACTGGTTTCCAGGATTATCAAATTTATGCGAACGGTTCCAGAGAATTGGCGTCCGTGGGAGGTGACAGATGGCGGTAGCACACGGAGCATTTGCCCCCTTCCTTAACTAGGCCTTCTCATCTCGGGTGAAAGAGGTTCAAAAGTTAGAACTTGATAGTCGGTAAAGGATAATAGTGCTGTAAAATTGTTTTATGTAACCAGAAACTAATGTACCCATATAAAAAGATGGGAATAGTCTTTGTAAGTAAAGATATATCCCAAATATAAGCTCCCTCCCCCTTTAGAAATATAACCTTTTGATGCCCCCTTCCCACTGGAAAAGTGACAACAGGTAACCATGCTCCAGAGTAATTTATTCATCTACCTGAGATCTTTGGCTCACACGTTTCCGATACGTCGTTTTCTTCTCTTCTAAAAGTCATCGGGTGATGGAATATTGGGTGATGAGGACGACAATTTGGTGGAACTTCTTAGTCCAATATCTGCACGGTGGTGGCTGATGAAAACGTCATGAAAAACTTTATCCGTTCATAAATCAGAATGAAAGCAATAGTGTAAACCAAAAAATGTTACAACTTTAATCAGACTGGGTTATATTCGATTGGTAGAAAAACATTTCCAAGTACTATTTATTCTATTTTACCATCCGAAGAGTTCTATTCAATTGTTAGAAAAAATGGCCGACATTCACAGAAACTATTTTCTTTTCACCAAACCAAAAAGGGTTTTATCTGACAGGTCTTCTTCCAAACGAAAAAAATACATTTGAAGTGATAGAAAAATAACAACCAACTTTTTCAGAAACTTTTAATCGTAGAGAGTTCTATTCAATTGAGGGGAAAGATTTGCAGGAACTATTTTCGAAACCAAATTTTCATTTTAGTCTAAATCTTAGTTTCTTTCCTTGTATTTAGTTTCTTTCTTGTAACATTTTGGTTATTTTAGATAAGTGAATCGGCTAAGTTCCTCTAGATTGCCTACAATTTTTTAATTATCTCAGATTTCATTGATAGTTCGACGGCATAGCTCAACATATTATAACAATAGGTCATTTTGTAATAAAGGTACTGAATATGGAGGATGTGTTGATAGATATACTTGGAACAAAACTGGATATTGAGCCATCACTAACTCGCCCCCTAGTGGTAGTGGCAGCCATCTTTTAAAATGGCCACTAGCGATTGATCAAAGTTTCATATCCCATGAGACAACAGGCATAATCTAAATCTTTGTAACCCTGAAAGCCAAATAAAGTAGTCACTCACAATTTTATTCGTTTTTTATTATTGTATAGTTCTTTAAATCAGTAAAAACAGGTCTGGCAGAAATATTTTGTCAGATGGATACTAGAACAAACGTTGCGTTTTACGACATGGCTTAGCCACAACCCGTCCAGAACAGGGTTTAACTGTGCATCTGTATCTTCGTCCGTCCCTCAAAGAGTAGGACAGTCACTATTCACGCTGCTACGTGCTTACAGGGAACCACAAAGTAACATGGTTGCAAATTAGTGATGTTAACATGGGCAACATAGGTTAGCCAAGTTCGTGGCAACTTCAGCCAAGCTAACATTACCCAACGTAATCGACGCAAAGGGATGTCTGCTCTTTGGCATCTCTGAGCAAAGTCAATTCCAACCAGAACATCGAAAGTGAGTGCTACATGCACGTGCATTTGACAATGAAGAGAAAGAGAACTCGGTGTGTGGATGACATGTACTGGCCTGTGCAACATGCAAGTCACCAGCCCGCTGGAAAAAAATGTCATCTGTCCCTACTGCCACTGTTTCACGAGACTACCCCCACTCAACGGATGTATTGAGAAAGGCTGTTCAACTTCTGGATTCTGGTCAGCTACCAACAGAATAGTTTGTTCAATTCCTGTGCGCCATTGAGGATCAGATCCTGTGTAAATGACTAGAAATGTATGGGGAAGGCGAATTCGTTGCGATATTTGGTGGCCTGCCTATGGAGATGACAGTTCTGAAAATCTTGAATGATCGATTGTAAGGTAGTGGCTAGGTTGGAGTACTGGTGCAAGTGGAGATAGTAACAGCGGGCACTGCTGACTCCTTCTCGTGTACAGCAGGAGTTACATGAATCAGACGTATCCACCGACATCACGACAGCTGCTTTATAGATCCTGATGTATTGGTCCTACAATAACTGTGACGCAGATTCAGAAAGGAGAGCCTTTTGGGTTTGATGATTGCTGTTCAAAGACAGGAGAGAGCTACCGTCTATTCCAGTACTGGAAACAGTCATAGCATGGGGGCTGAGTGGAGGATAATGCATTTTTTGCATATTTGCTCATCGCGGTTGCAGCATGTAAGGAAACAAAAGACGCAAGACGGGATTCAAAATTGAACCTTTATTTTTCTTCTCCGACCAACCGAAAATAAATCGATAATCTTCGATTAACGACCAAACAAAATCATCACTCATAGAGAGGGAGTAAGAGGTACTAGTCTACTGCCAGTGACCAGGGGCTAGCGACCCGTAGATCGTACGTCTACTACACCACTATGGCACTGAGGTGACCAACCTTTAGTGTCCCTTTTAAAGGCAATGGTTCTTTTTTCCTTTGCTATTTATTCTATTGATTTAACTTACCCTCTTCTTTCCTCTGGTACCAGAACTAAATGATCATCAACCCTTTTCTCTTCTATTTTCTTCCTGTTTTCTTTCATTTCTCACGCAACTAAACTTACAATCTATCTTTCTTACTTCAACCATTGGTATCCTTAAACACCGTTCTTTTTGTATTAACCCCTTTTTGCTTCCTTTCTCGAAACGTCTTTTTAATCAAATAACGTTGACCTGGGTATCTATCTGTGGGGGCTCCAAGCGACCATGCATCAAATTGTCAATAGATCTACATACTGTAGTGGTTAGAGAATCAGACAGAATTAATGCATGTAATCTAATGGTTCTAGGTTCAATCCCAGTGTGAGACAATAATAATTCGAAAATACAACTACTGCTAAGAGGGGAGTGCGGTCTATATACCCCCGTCGGTTAAATAAAGGGTTAGGTTCGTTACTTCCCCCACACCAACCAGATGATACCTGATGAAGGCCGTGGAGTACAACGGCCGAAACGTTGTATGAAAAACAACCAAGATGAGGATAGTCCGAATGATAATAGAAATAATAATAATACCTCATCTCAAAAATTCAGAGATAGATCTACTTGAGATGTTTATATCATCCTTTTGACGTTTGAAAAAGGTTACTCTGTAACTCATCTTATCTTTGACGAAGTATGTATGTATAGTTCACATATAACCACGCAAAGGTATCTTCAACAAAAAATGCTATTTAAAAATCAAATCTAATATTTAGGAATAAAATTAGATATTTAATTAAACAGTCCCTATCAGCCCTCATATTGTAACATGTGTTTACTGGTCTATGTGTAATTCCTACAGTAGCACTTCTACCTCAATACACTGACAGAACTCGTCCCCTAATTCTTTGCTCTGGACCACATCAACTATACCCGCTGGATACAAGCTCATCTGTGTGACATGACTGAACTACAAATCACATATCCAGATGCTGCTAGAGAATTCAATGCTAGCAATTTCACCATTCAGAAGACCAACCAGGTCTTTTCAGCAATCCCCATCGATCAAGCACATGAGCAGAATAATGCTTGTATCAAGACAGATGGAAGGGAGTGGTAGGTAGATGGTAATGGGTCCTGAGGTTTTAGCGCTGATTGAGGATTTTAAAAATGCACACTAGCTGATCGGAAGAGATGTGCTCCATCGAGACCAGACACTGACAGAAAGCATTTAGGAAAGATGTCTACTCGTCAATGGAAAGACTTGGCAACTCATTCGAAGAGGAGAGTTGATACCTACTTGTCCTTGACAACAAAGAGATTGCGTATCCGTCGAAAGTGGAGACTGTTAAGAAGGCGCTGAAGAATGGTTAACAATAATTCCAAGTACTATAAAGGAGGAAACAAAGCCGATCGATAACGCGGTCTATTGCAACCTGTTGAAACTGCTTGTTGGGTCAGTGACAAAGACCGCAATTAAGGAAAAGAAGCAGCTGACATCAATGAAAAATGGTGAGCTTGTCCTGCACAACTCTGTCAAACGAGATATAAAAATGTGGAAGATCTCTTACAGCACGAGAACCAAGCATGACCACTAATACTCTCCGATGGGGGAAGATTACGACTGAGGGACCAAGAGTGACTTTCTGACATGCCTGTAGGACCTATCTCTATCTCAGACTAAAGACCTTGGTACTATCTGTGTAGATGGAGCTTCCCCGATGCAAATAGTAAAGTTAACAGATGCAAAGGCATTTGATGAATATACCTTGAAAGTATCCATCGCATACATTTCAGCTGAGCAGTGTGTCACGATACAAGAATGACCCTCTGAATGTCACGACAAGAGCCAATTGTAGAAAGTGTATACGGAAATGTATGGTTGAGAAGGCTGCCGTACCAGTAATCCGGCAGAGCTTTCTGTGATTTGACAGAAACAAGACAGAACTATTCAGTTTTATGTCCAAGGCCCTCTTTTATGAGTTCTGTGAGTAAGACAAGGCAGTTGTCCTCACTAATCGAAAGTGGGACTCAGTGCACAGTTACTGCACGATATCCACATCCTTGCATCACGTAGCGGTGAAGAAGCTGATAGTCGTATACTACTGCATGTATATCAAGCTGTAGAACATGATACGCCAGATACATCATTCGCACCCTTGACACTGTTGTGGTTTTGGTATGTCAGCTGGATGTAAACTGTGGCTTGTATTCGGAACTGACAAGAGCGTTTGCTGCCTTGCCTCGGACCAAAGAAGTCATGTGTGATTCAAATGGTCCATGCTTTGACAGGCTGTATCTAGTTTTGATGGTCATTGAAAGACATGGAAGTCACTGCTTGAACTGACAGATGCACTACTAATTCTGGCAAATGGACCAAAGGAAATCCTGGATAATGCATTGGACAATATTGAGATGTTAGTCATTGTTTTTGATAGAACTAGCATATGCACCAAGATGGACCATGCAAGAAGAAAGCTCTCCATACGGAAAAATCCTGCTTACCCGAGCTGCAATGTGCTGAGATCAGTCTACCAGTTTGGTAACATCTGGGGGAAAGGACTGGTTGTAAACCCTGCGCTGCCATCACCAACTGACTATCGATGGGTGAAGACATATGGAATATATGAGATCCCAAGGACGACATCGCCACAAGCATCAGAATCTCGCCATGTGCTTGTGGCTGCAAGAGTGGTTGTAGAAAGAGCTGCACTCACAAGAGGGCCGTACCTTAAAGCACTAGCCTTTGCTTCCGTATGGATGAATGTATCAACTGTCTCTAAGATATCTGATTTATTCAAATATCATCAACTGCAAGTAGTCTTGCATGTTCAAGTATTCAATGGTTCGGATAGTATACAGCATTTACAATGGTCTTTTCAACTGAATCAAGTAGCATAGCTAATAACTTCAGTTCACTCTCTGAACATTGTTACATGGTATATATCAATACGTAACTGTACTCGCTATTGCGACGGCTTAAAAAAAGTCATCACTATAACAAGCTGAGACAATCTCAAGATTTGTTCTGTTTTCTTTCATTCATTATTGCCTTATATTTTGATAAAACATATTTTTAACTTCAACTTTTTTTGCAAATATTTGTGGTGATGAGAATATGGATACAGCAGTTCAGACTGGTCAAAACGTTCTATACCAGTAACCGCTTGCAACAATTATGGAAAATGGCTGTTATGGTCACTAGAATGCTAATTTACAATTAGATTTCTTCTAATTCTAAGCTATATATGTACCAAATTTGGCACCTTTAATACAAAATGAACAATGGGTCAGCTATTTCACCCCTGTATAATAAATAGAAGATGCAAACATCCGAATTAGACTACAATATTCTTTTAATGAGCTTTTGGGATGAACAATTGCGAGAATGATGTTCGCCATTATTTTGTTGTTGGGCTACGTTGCTTTAAAATCACGTGTGATGTGGAGTGGTGTCCGTGGAAAAACGAGACCTGTTAAAACACCAGTTATATTGCATCAACTTTTCAGACTCAATGCAGAAAAATGGAAAGATAACTATTTTTGATAGATTGGTATATCTGGTGTAGTCTGTAGTCTTCACCATTTATCACACTGTGAATGTTCCAAAAGATTTTTGACAGCTGTAATTCTATGAGATCGATGAAAGAAAATCTATACTAGAAACACACTAAACGAATTTATATAAAAGTGTAAAATACGAATCTATATAAGAGTGTAAAATACGAATTTATATAAGAGTGTAAAATACAAATTTATATAAGAGTGTAAAATACGAATTTATATAAGAGTGTAAAATACGACAATGAAATCTCTACTACTGTGTTGACCAAAAGCTTATTGAACAAAACTAAGTGATAAATCTTTTTTTCGACATTGACTTTATTGAACAACTTATATATTCCACTATCGTCTGTCATATTTCAGGCGAGTTCATAATTCCAATCCTCCTAAAAGGTTTTATTGGTGGGCCCGATATGGCAAAACGTTATGGATTTTGTCATAAAAGCGTGGAACTTGGCACAGACCTAACTTAAACCAGTACCTAACATTCTATCCACAGGTGCTATCAAGCAATGACTCACATAACCTTGATTTTGTCCTTCAAATATCGTGTACGTTTTCATATCATTAATATCCATATTTAATTCAATATTTAACCTAGAGAGACAGTTATGATGCACACAAATCACATATTAATCTAGAACATCTCAGAGATAACAAAGTAAAGGAGTGGCCTTCGCAATAACCTTTTCTAAAGACCATGACCTATTTTTTTCTTCTTTTTTGAATTATAATCATTACCTCACGAAATGCAACGTATTGACATCGAGCCGCTGGAGTGAATAACATTCCCTTTAGATCACATTCAAACGCACCCACGAACTGCCATTAGGAAACAGATGCAATAGAATATTTACGTAAATAATTTTACAAAGAAAAACAATTCATTCAACTCATGTTCCATCTCAGCCACACAGTGAAAAACAAAGAAGTCCTGCTATTTGTGACGTGCACCGACTTGTGTTCAAGCCTTTTTTTGCATCCACTTTGCAACAGTTCTTTGCATCTGTCTCCAACAACTAAGAGTGTGGCCCAACGAGGCCTGCAACTGTCATTCTTTCTTACCTAACCAATTCACACGGACTTGGATACTGTGGATAGTTCATGACCGCTTGGCTCCATGCTCTTCTAGTTTGGTGTACACAGCGTGTTGTATGAAGTAACAAAACTTTTAATGTTGGTGACAGTCTTTCCGTTCTCCGACCCTTCTTTGTGAAAAGATGGAGTCTGCTTCCAACTGCAGAGCTTCACATGCTTGTTCTGTCGTATGCAATGGAACACTCCAATGCACTCACTGTCGCCTGATCTAGAACATCGATATTGCAAGGTCTTGACAATTTTGAAAATATACTTGTCTCTCCTGGGAAACCTTTTCTGTGTCCCAGGCAGACAACTTTCCCTTAGCTGCAAATGCCAATGCTCCACCAAAGGCATAATCTAATCGTTTCGCCGGGACCAAGAGCAGCCACTGACTCATGCATGGGAATGTATCTAAAGTTTTGACCGCTACCAAATGCTACACTGAGTTTTTTAATGTCTAACTCGACGAAATTGGCAGCTGTCAAAACCATAACAACAGTGTCCACTGTCTTAATGATCAGTGTTTCGTCTCCTGCATCAGCAGCATACGCAGCATGTAACAGTAATCGTGTCTCAGTCTCCTCTTGTATACAAGGGACAAGTATAGATAAATCAGCAGATAGAATGTTAAGTATTGGTTTACGCTAGGTCTGTATCTAATTTCATTCTTTTGTGACAAAATGCACAATTGTTACAGTGAATGTTCCATTCTGGTCCCATCTTTCTAAAATACCACGTACAGTCTTCCAGGCAACTGGATTTTTAAAAAAGAGAATCCGGAAGAATTGGTAACCCAAAGACGAAATATTAGGTGAATTAAGTTGATAAGTGAAAACTTCACAAACAGTTTTTAGCTGGTCACCAAAAAAACATTTTCCTGACTAAATATCATGCCTTTGTTATTTACTCATTCCAGGCGCTTTTCGTCGATCTTTATCTTTGAAGTGTCTAATCAGGATCAGTACTTGTTCGAATCAATCGTTTGTTCCCACGGAAGAGGTTCATAGAGGAAGGATCCTTTTCAATCCGATCATATGCACAGCATAGCCTTCTTTGGACGAAGACTGGCCTTTGGTACGGTTCATTCCGCTTGTCACACGATCTGTTACATTCCATGTTGTAGCAAAATGTCCGCTTCTCATCACCTGCTAGAATTTGTTTTCAAAACGAAAGATTTTGATACGCTTTAGTAGCGAATGCCGCTTGGAAATATAGCCCAAGAGCTTTTTTTTTCGTTCAAGTTATGTGGACGCTACCCATTAAAGCAATTAACATAACCAAATTGCAGAAAATGGTTCTCAGAGCTTGGTTTGCATATTTTAACTATATAGGCAATTCTCCGCGCCGTATAACAAAACAGAACGATCTTTTTGGACAATTTGCCCTGATAGGTAGAGGTTTTCCTTCGTTATCTGAAAGTAAAGGTTTTTTTAAAGACCCTCTATAAACCGAAGTTACCTAAAGTGAAGAAGTAATTACTATTAATTCATATAATTCATAGATTAACATTTTCGGTTATTGGTGTGATGAGAGATACTGGAAACTGGAGTGTACGAGAGAGAGAGAGAGAGAGAGAGAGAGAGAGAGAGAGAGAGAGAGAGGGATGTTGTTTCTATATTGCACTTTTTTCGCTTTTCACTTTTTTCGTAAAAGCGGGCGAGTGGCGGGAAACAAGCTTTCGGAATGCGGAGAATACCTGTATTTTAGCTAAGTTTGAAATTTCATCTTAATTACCCAAACTAAAGGCGTTTCCAGAATGAATGAAAGTCGTCAGTGTCGATTTTCGCTATTTGATATTATGATTTCAAAATATTTTGCTGAAAGCGTATTTAGAATATGATCCATAGTAAAAGAAAAAATAGAAATAAATACCTCTAGAATGACCTATTTCGACGATTCGAAAAACCTATTTTCGAGAAAAAAAAGCAATAAATGAATTGATCATTTGAGAGATAAAAAGGGAGATTCGATAAATAAGCAAGAACATAGATTAGGCTGTGTAGACGAATAAGTATATTGCAGGCGTACGTATTGATAAACAAATTGTATCTAACATTAGTGTATATGGTACAAACATGAATTTCGATGGCACAGATCCCCTCCATTGATATTATAGACAATTTATATGTACATATTTTGCACACTTTCTGGAATATTGAGACTCTCTCTCTATATATACATGTATATAAACTTCATCACGCAGATATAAGGGCTGTTTCACGAATTACAAAAACTTAAATCTTCTGCAGGGTGTATATGTCATTTACACCTCTGCCGTCAGTTTGGCCATCTGCCTGAGGGAAGGAAACTCCCAGAAAAAACTACGACCTGAGGGCGAATAAGAACCTCCCTATCTACGAAGCAAAGCCATGATACACACACACACACACACACATACACACATATATATATATATATATATATATATATATATATATATATATATATATATATATATGCAGTATTACTTAATCTATACAAGTTTCATCAAACATGACTGACAAGGAATGTCGTTTCAATTTTTTAGAGGTCTTCCTTGTTTCTCCAACAAGAGAACGAATGTCTGATCCAAGAAAAACTACTGAAGAACTGAAACAATATTCCTTGTCTGTCATGATCAGTGAAACTTTTATATATATATATACATATATATATGATAAAATAGATATCTAATCCGACAGATAATTATGAACACGTTATTTTTTATTAGGAACTCTATTTGAACCAACATCCCGCTTTCACACAGCAAGTATCGAACCGGTATCCATGAAAAGGCCATTTTGACGCGATTTCGCTCTCTACCGTCTGAACTAAGCAGCCAGGCGGTTAATCAAAAGTTCAATAGTCGCTTTTTACCCAATATATATATATATGAAATGGAGTTTAGAATAATATAACACATCTATGATTATTTCTGTTGGATAATGTTTTACATTATTTGAAATTGTATATTTTACAAGTAAACAAATGGACTGACTTTTGTAAATATGAGCTCATCTGTTCAAATTCGCCCCAAATTCATGTTTGAACAAAACAATCAGAACATCCATTTTTTCATACATACGTAATAGATACATGATAGCACACACACACACACATACACACACACACGCGCACGCGCGCACACATGCACACATGGGCTCACGCATGCACATCTACTTGGCTATATTTGATCACTCAGTTATGTTTGAATTCAATTATATATATATATATATATATATATATATATATATATATATATATATATATATATATACATATATATATATGTATACATAATATATATATATATATATATATATATATATATATATATATATATATAATAAGAAAAAATAAATTTTATTGATTGCATCGATTTGTTAAATAATAGGGTATGTAAATAATAAATTTCCATTTTCAATCTATATATGTATTCAAATTTCCATTTTATATATGGATGTACGATACTGGATAAATGAGATCATTGCATGGCACGTTGATATTAGCTGAATTTTGGCTGAATTCCGACGCGAAATATTTGCAGTTTAATGTTCAGTCTCTGCAGTTAATATTCACCACCGAATGAGGTCCATTGACGAAGGGAAAGATTATGTGAAAAGATAAATATTCATATAAAATATATGCTTTTTTAATGCATACATACATATACATATATATGTATACATCATTAGATCGGACAGTTTATGTCCGACAGAATGTAATAATTGTAGAGACTATTTATTTCGATCGGCACGGGGGCAGCCGACCTCGTAAATGAAAAAAGAAAACGGGCGCCGTGAAAGGACCGAACCCGCGTGCACCAGGAAGCGGACTTAATGCGACTCGGCTCTACAGCGTGAGCTAACAGCACGCTCTGCAAACCAGTGTTCGAAATAGCACACTAGAACTACTCGGTTAATTTCGGAGACGGACGAAATATGTCCGAATAAATTGTTTCTAGAATTACCACATTTTGCCGGAGAGAAACTGTCCAATCTAATGATGTATGCATACTGTCGGGAAAATGTGTGTGTGTGTGTGTGTGTGTGTAAATATTAATGCCTACAACTGCAGAGTAAAGAGATGGGTAGTTTCAAACTCCTGCTTACCGAAGGGGTTGTCAGCTCAGTCGGTAGAGCAGAGTCACGTTGACTGCTTCCTGGTGGACGCAAGTTCGACTCCCTCACGATTTCGATTTGTTACTAGGTCAATTCCAGTGGCGAACAAAATATGTTTCCGAATAAATTGTCTCTACAATTATCACATTCTATCGAACATTAACTGGCCGATCTAATGATGTATACATATATACGTATGCATGTATTAGCGAATGTCTAATATATATATATATATATATATATATATATATATATGTATATATATATATATATATATATATATATGTATATGTGTGTGTGTGTGTGGTACAAATCAGGCTAGCAGTATAACATAATATAATAGTATATCAATAATATAAAGCCACTTCTGATGAGGCCCGAAGAGGGCAGAAACATGAGCTAGTTCGTGTGTGTGTGTGTGTATATATATATATATATATATATATGTAAAGGAAAGGGGGGAGTGGAAAGAGGGAGACAAAAGGATTAGCGATTGCATGCGTGTGTTAGTGCCCTTCTACGTCATCCAATATGCATTTAGGTTT
>OY735238.1:16200689-16213189 GCA_963457665.1 Thysanoteuthis rhombus | reverse complement strand
GTGTCAGAACTTTATTTTGAAATAGACTGTTAAGAAAACTGCGTGTTTGGGGTTGGTTGGTACATGTATGTAATTGGGGCAGAGAAATTGTGTGTAATTGAGACAGAGAAACTGTATGCATTTGAGACAGAGAAACTGTATGCAATTGAGACGGAGAAACTGTGTGCATTTGAGACAGAGAAACTGTATGCACTTGAGACAGAGAAACTGCATGCAATTGAGACAGAGAAACTGTATGCAATTCAGACAGAGAAACTGTATGCAATTGAAACAGAGAAACTGTATGCACTTGAGACGGAGAAACTGTGTGCACTTGAGACAGAGAAACTGTATGCAATTGAGACAGAGAAACTGTATGCATTTGAGACAGAGAAACTGTATGCAATTGAGACGGAGAAACTGTATGCAATTGAGACAGAGAAACTGTATGCAATTCAGACAGAGAAACTGTATGCAATTCAGACAGAGAAACTGTATGCAATTGAAACAGAGAAACTGTATGCACTTGAGACAGAGAAAGTGTATGCAATTCAGACAGAGAAACTGCATTCAATTGAGACAGAGAGATCATATGCAATTGAGACAGAGAAACTATATCCAACCGAAGCAGAGAAAACACAGAACACCTGAAAAAAAAAAAAAAACAGAAAATTTTCCAACAAGTCATTGGTTTTGTCATTCTTTTCTCACTGCTCTTTTTCCACCATCCAACTAATAAGAATACATCATTGAGGTTCACTCTCAAAATTTATATTTCTCAATCATAACATATACATCAATCACATCTGTACCTACTAATATGAAGACTAACCTATCTAATCAAAATTAACCCTCTATCCCCACTGGTAGTATAGGTTGTCACACTTTTTCAGAATGTTTAAGTGATGATATTATAATCTTGACAAATGATTAAAATGACCCATCCAGAGGAGGTCTCTTTTATAACTTTTAGTCATATTTTCATTTTAATGATCTAATTTTACAGGAAGCTACAGCTATCCAAGTGAAAAAAATGTACCAACTAGCCCAGGTCTCTTCTCTCTGTATATAATTGCAGATAACAGCTTCTAAGCCTCCAACAAAGCCTTCATCTGGTGATAACCCTTAAATCAAGGGTGATTTCGCGTTTGGTCACAAGTAACTGTGCCCCTGCAATATCTCACGATATCTGTTTGATTATATCAGTCAGATATTTACACTATCAAGTATAGTGTAATTAAGTGATCATAGTATCCTATGTTTAATGAAAATTTGCTTAGCCTTTTAATTACGTGGTATCTTCCAGACATATTGCTATTTACCCCAAACAAGGGTTCTGGGCTATAGATATTTCACACTGTTGGCCATAATTTCCCAAACAATCAATTTTTGAGGCACAAAAACTCATTTTACACGCTTTACAAAAACGTTCCAAATTTTAAAGTAAGGGAGCTGAAAACGGCTATCAATATCGTATCATATGTTTTTGTTCATTTGACATTTTTTCTTTTACATTAGCTGCATTCATTTCGATTGGGGTTTAATTTTTCTTAGCATCTATACCACTGTTTGTGGGTTTGTAGCGCTGGACTGGTCACGCTAAACTTATGTTCAGACCACAACTTTCATATTCTGCATACATAGCCATGATATATATCCGAATACAATGATATTAAAAGAAAAGAGATTCGAGCACTGAACACGAATTTTATTCTCTCTTCAAAGTCTATGTACATTAAGTGGGGGGTCGATGGATTAGGGGGGTCGGTTCTATATTGTTATCAAGTAATAAACTGTCCTCCTCACAATACATCAGCATAGGTTTACATAATTAAAACTAAGCAAGTTCGAATTATCATTCATTTCTTTCTATATTCACTGCATTTATTTCAATAAGGGTTCGATTTTGTTTTTAGTGTCCAGATAATATCACATTCAAGGTGAACGAAAAGAGTTTTTTTTCAGGGAAAACTGCAATGAACGTGAACAGAACCAATTCTTGACCAAAACCCTTTGTATTAATTTCACCTACTATCTCTCTTTCTCTCTGTCTGTCTGTCTGTCTCTCTCTCTCTCTCTCTCTCTCTGAGTTGAATCGAATATCTATTGACACATTTTCGTAAAGAAAACGCAACATTTATTGCCAGCTATCTGGAACCTACGTCAGTAAAAGATAAACTCATTTTCCAACTCGAGTTCTTACAACTGTGAGCTCCATATATCTGGGGATAATTACCTGGAGGGTAGGTATTTTAGGTTAGCAAATAGTTAGTATTCCTCTGTTTTATTCACTGCCTATTTCTCTAAGGTGTATCTTTTCCTCATGCATTGCAGGTGCAGACGACAGATTCATCGTCTATGCTGAACCTCAATGCAAGGATCTGAAAAGTTCAGATTGGATCAGGATTCAATACAAGTCTTCAATTTAGCATCATTAATGCTTACTGTCGTCCTTTTTGAGGTGAAACCTTAAGTTTCTTGAACCAGTTTTGAGCAGTACGGTCACTAACTTCACCTTCACCAAACGCTGTATATATTCTTCAAGTTATTTCCGCTTTTGTCCCCAAGTTTGAATTCGTATCTTAGACAAACACTCAAAATCATCTTTTTCCCATGTCCCAACTATGGATGTATTCTTTCGAAGATTACTCAGGAGTAGATGATGTGTGTAGATCTCATGATGCTAGAGATACTTACTGTTGTCATTCGAAGAATTCATTTTTTTAAGCTGATGAAAATATAACATCGAAAAACACATGAGCCAGTGTTGAGTCATAATTAATTAATCAAATATAATGGTATCAAAGTCGTAAATTGTCGCCCTCTCTCATACGTAGATCCAAGGCAAGAAAGAACAAGAAGAAAAGTTTGAATCTCAACAAGAACCATCATTTATTTCCAAATAGTACATCAACAAAAAGGTGTGTCGCCAGAGTGATTCAGAAACTCGGTTCATTTATTTTTTGATGATGGTGGTCAAGTAAGATTATTCAAACGTGCCAATTACGTGTCATTGTATCTTGTAGCAATTATACCAAATTTGGCACTATCAACTCTGATGTAGTTAAGTGATGAGAGTTGATAGAGTACAAAGATGCGTTCGTACGTAGATGATACGTTGTTGTATCGGCTCGGAGGTGTACCAAATAATATAGTATCAACTCTAACGTAGTTCCATGATGATAGACAATCTTGTGAAATGATCAGTTCGGACTGAGTATGATATAGTCTATGTAGCTCAATGTTGACAATGCTATGCAGTGCAACGAGCAGTACGGGTCCAATATTATGCATTGATGTGTTGAGTTACAATGAAACAAAAAACATCAACAAATCTAAAATAGTCCAATAATGATAGTTAATACAGTACAATGATCAATGTGAACCCAGTATGATGTGTCATTGTGTTGAGTCGTAATGATATGATAGTATCAAATTTAACACCGTTCAGTGATGATAGTTAATACGGTACGATGATACGTGCATGCCCAATACGATACTTAGTTGAGCGAGATCGCAAATTCTAGTCGTGCCATCTAGTGTGAAGGACCATGGCAGGAAATGACGCAGGGATTTGAAATCTAACGAAAAACGATCATCAATTTCTAGCTTGTAAGTTCACATTAAAGGTCTGTAACCAGTGTGTGTCAGTAAAAATGAAGGTTTTGTTGAGTAAATATCACATTGAAATAGTGACTGTATATAAAACCCGTACATATTTATGTGTACGAATAGATATTTTGTTAAGATGAATATATTGTGCATTAATTCACTTCTTATAATCTATCTTTGTGTCTGAAAGCTTGTCTAAATTAACCATTGCTATGTAAACAAGTGAGTGTGCACAGATCGTGGAATAACTATATAGGTAATACCACAGAAATGTACAATGTCCGACTATCGTATACATATTCACGACCGTATATACTTATACAAGTTTTTCACATTATCCGACAGTAAAGCGTTCCCGTAAAGCCCTTTTGTAAGCCGAAATGGCGTAAAGTCAAAAGACAATTACAACTAATGTATATGGGAAGTATCTCGAGCGTTCCCAGACTAAAATGGTGATGATAGTATCTCAAGCCGAGCCGTTTGAGGCCGGTGTGGTGGGAGGTACAGTGGACATGGATATAGGAAATATAGGAAGAGAGTACGCGCTATGTCTTCAACTGCTGGCTGCAAAACAAACCCTGAGTGCTTTTTTCGCTTTTTTTCTTCGTAAAAGTGAAAAGGCGGCGTAGTGAAAACCTTCGAAAAGAGAAGATAGCGATGTACGAATATATATTATATCTAAGCTTTTTGATTTTATTTGTATGAAAATTTGTTTGCAGTCCTAAATGTATGTTTGTAATTATCCCCCTTTGCTATGTTTCGTCAGATGTAAACGTATGTGCTAGCGTATGTGTGAAATACGTATATATTCGTTTTCTTGGTAATTACCGTGGTACGACCTCCCCGTTCGTTCACTGCATTCTCTCCCACCACCATCATCACTGCATCATTCACATCGGCATCCCTCTCTCTATTTCGTTCCTCCTCCTCATCTCTGTCTAACTTCTACCCATACAACAGCCTTTCCTTGTCTTTCCCTCCCCACCACGTACATCAATCCCCCTCACATTATTTGTACATTTTTTTCTCGTTTTTCTACTTCACCGCGACCCCTAACTACAACTTCGCCATTATAAACGTCTCGCTCTCTTTCGCTCCCTCTTATATTATCTCCTCTCTCTCACTCTCTCCTCTCTCTACCTTTGTATTATGTTGTTTTTTTTTTTCAAATTAACGTCTGCTTTTCTCAATTTCTTATTTTCTTTCCTTCTTTTATCGACAACCTCCTTATTTTTTTTCTGTCTTCATCAATCTCCCCCTCAGTATTTTTTTCAATATCCCCCAGTGTGGGACGCCCTTAATTCAAGCATATACGTGTTCATGTGCACAGTGTGTGTGTAAGTTGCGAGCGTTTTTAAGCGAACGAAGGATTAAGGTATTCTATAGTTACCTGTATATGTGATTATCTCTCTTTTTCTGTACAGAAATGAATATTTGTATGCGTGTCTGGGGATGTTATCTTATTTATACGTGTACTTCGTGTGTACATGGTTATTTACTGTGAATAAGCGCGTGCGTGTGAGCATAAATGTTGAGCTTCGTCGTGACGCAATGGTTAGCAAGTTGGCTCCACGAATCATTAGTATTAAGTCAATTCCTTAAATGGCACCCCATAACCCATGGCCTTGTGGCAAAACTAAGCAAAGCTTGGTAAAAAAAACCTAAATGTAATATTTATGGATGCATAAGAGAGTTTCTTTTGGCAATTATGTGTGTGTGTGAGACACGTCTTGTATGTGTATAAACTCTTTAGGTTTTAAAACTGATAGTTAGATATGCACGCGTTTTTTCATGACAGGGAAAGAGAGAGGGGGAGGAGAAACATGTATTATAGATTCTCCTCGCCATCCGAAAATTAGGCGTTCAGACGAAAATATTTCGTAAACCGAAATGGCGTGATGCGAAAAAGCAATTACGACTAATTTATAAGGGGAAAATTGAACGTTTTCAGGCTCAAAAAATGGTGATGATGGTATGTTAGGCTGAGTTGTCAGAGTTTGTGGATGTACGGTGAACTGAAGTGTAGGAGACAGAGAAAGAGAGTGCGTACTGCCTCTACAACGGCTTTCGCTCTATGTGAGAGCGGAAATGAGGTGTGTAGTGAACTTCCGAAAATCAGGACATACTTGTATTACTCCCTCTCTCTCTCCCTCTCTCTCTCTTCTTCTTCTTCTTCTTCTTCTTGCGTGTGTGTGTCAGTCTGCTTGTGTATGTATCTGTGTCCTTGTTTGTCTCTTGGTGTGTAAATGTTGCAGATATTTGCTGAGCTTATCTTAGTCTGGCACAAGGCCATATCAATGGGTTACCTCGTGAGAATGTGATTTTATGTTATTTAATACACCAGCGAATGGTCATCATATAAGACTAGTTTCAGTTTGTAAGCCATCACTCAATAACAGGGCATATACTGTTTAGATAGGTTCAGTGTTTACTTCATTTATTTACTAAGCTCAGCCTAGTTTGGCACAAGGCCACAAGTGCGAGGCATCGAATTATGATCAAATCGAACCCACTAAACGTGGGTTCAATTGTTACGTATTTCTCACCGATGTCAGAGGTCAGTATTCGAGCCCAGTTGGAAAACAGGACTTCGTGACTTCTAGACATAGAGCCCTCATTCAAAATTGACGTGACACAATCCTCCTAATCATAAATCTTGCCCACTTAGCTTTGTTTCGAACTAAGCTAAGCTTAATATAACATAGTAGCAATGGCTTTCGAGGCCAGCTTGTTAACCATTATATTACAACCAAGTTGTGTCTCTGTTTTATGCATGTGCGTATATGACGATGTGTATGCGAGTTTCATTGAAATAAGGGTCTGGGGTATCTAAACAAATTCTACGTGCGTATTTGAAAGATAGTGCTTGACTAGAGACGGGGATCTTTTGAGTAAAGGTTAATATATCTTCCTCTAGTTGGTCGTATGTGTCTTATGTATATTCACGACTTGAGACATACGTATTAATTTGTTGTACGTGAAGTCTCTCCGTACATTTCTAAGAGAATGAAATATGCGCATGTGTATGCACGTTTTTAATAATAATAATAATAATGATAATAATAATAATAATAATAATAATAATAATAATAATAATAATGATAATAATAATAATAATAATAATAATAATAATAATAATAATAATAATAATAATTCAAGAACGTAAGTATATAGGGTTGGAGCTTGTTATTTTCTGAAAGATTATGTACGTTTTTGAAAGTGTGCATGCGTATGTATACGTTTATCGGCCTTTTTGGATTATGGTTGGGACATTTGAACAACAGTATAATATACATTGTATATGTAAGTATACTGGATGTTTATATGGAAGTATAGAGAGCAGTAATGCAACACTATTCTTTCAATTGGTTTTTTCCCTGTCTCTAGTACCCCCCCTCTCTCTCACTTGTTCCTTTTCTTTTTCAATTGATATCTTCTTTTTTAACATTCTAAAAAAGATTTCAATAACTTTTTGGTTTCGAAATATTTTTTATGGATTCCTTATCTGATTGGCATTCTCAATATTGTTTTTCTTTCCTATTCCTTCAAAATCTTTCCTCTTCTTTTCTTTTTCTCAATACATCATTTCACTCGCTCTCTTTCACAGATACATCTTTCTTTCTTTCTACGTCCCCGTGGCTTCACTCTCTGTCTCTTTCATTCTTTCCTTTCTTGGCCCTATCATATTATATACTCTCTCTCTCTCTCTCTCACACACACTCTTTCTCTTTCACTCATGCTGTCATTTGATTTTTCTAGTTCTTCTTCCATATTCTATCATATGTGCCCTACACTTCTTTCTTCCTTCCTTTTCTCTTCTTCTTTCTTTCTTCTCGTGTTTCTCTCTTTCTTCTATCCATTAAAAAAATTTTTTTATCGTCTTTCCTTCAATTTTATCAACTGAAACTTCTTACTTATTCTCTTTTTCTCATCCCTTTCCTTCATTTCTTTCTTCACCCTTTCTTTCCTTTCTTTCTTTCCTTTCTTTCTTTCCTTTCTTTCTTTCCTTCATTCTTCCTTTCTTTCTTTCTTCGTTTCGTTCTTCCATTATTTCTTTCTTTCATTCATTCTTTCTTTTTTACTTTTCGTTCTTCCATTATTTCTTTCTTTCGTTCATTCTTTCTTTCTTTCATTCTTTCTTAGTCTCTTTCATTCAAGCAAACATTCTTCCCCATCTATCTTATAATCAACTCCTTCCTCCCTCGACATTTCTCCTTCCACTCTTTCCCTCTCGACCTCCATAGATGTTCGTTCGTTCCTCTTTCGTCTCATTCACAAAAAAAAAAAATCCTTCCCTTGTGGGACCAATCTAATCACAATACAGTATTTTCTTCTAAATAAATATCATTCCTTTTCCTAACCTCACTGCCAGCCCACCAGGCCGCCAGCCCGTCAGACCGCCAGCCCGCCTGTTCGCCTGCCTTCTCTCATTGATTCAATATCTTTCAACGCAAATCCTGTTCTCAGAATTTTTCATCCAAAACTCCTTCCTCCCCAGTCTCCGTCACCTTCATACTTCTTCCTTTCTTTCAGATTACTGTCTTTCCTTTTCACATAATTCCTGATTATGTGGCAACTACTATACTATACAGTCTTTTACTTCGAACGTCTATGTTTATATCTATGTGTGTGTATGGATTATATATATATATGTATATATATATATATATATCAGAATAATCGTTATTTTTATTTGAAACTCTATTTGAAAATGAAAAATAATGCATTTGCAATTATTCTGATGGATTATGTATCCATTTCTTGATGATATATATTATCATTATCAAGAAATGGCTATATGATCCAACAGAATTATGATAAATTGCGTCATATCATATTGAAACTCTACTTGAAATGATTTCCCGTCATTACACAGTGAATCCATCATTTGGCCTAGACAACATAAATAGAATAAACAATTAGAGAAAGTGGAACTGCTGGAGGAATCTGCAACAGAGAAGGTGCATTACATATATATATATATATATATATATATATATATATATATATATATATATATATATATATATATATATATATGCATACACACTTACCCCACACACACAAAGACACAAAAAGCAAGCTGCTATAGAGGTAGTGTGCATCCTTTCTCATCTCACTCTTTTTCCTGCACTTCCCACGACCACAACCGACGAAGACTCAGTGTGATATGTCGTCAGCACAATATTTTTGGTCTGGGAACGCTCGGAGCGCTCCATATTAATTCATGATTAAAAAAAGCTGGGCCTCAAGCCATTTCGGTTTACGAAAATGTTTTATTGTAACACACCACATTTTGATAGCAGGGAGAGGGGAATCCAATATCAACTTATTTTCTGAATCTGCATGTACCCGTGAGTACATGCATTTTTATGGGTGTACTGAACTTGGCTTAGTCTAGAACAAGGCCAAGACATATAGGATACTCCGTAAGGATCGAACTCACTGCAGTAGTAAGAGTTTGCCAGATTAGGCTGTTAACCCCACCCCCAAAAGGAAATGCGTGAATGTATTAGTGCAACTGCCATATACAAGTGATACCATTATTGTTGTGAAGTGAGTTCGAGCCTCACTGAGTGCTTCCTGCACTTTGATTAAGCTTTGTATATATCAATACATACATATATATATATATATATATATATATATATATATATATATATATATATATATATATATATATATATAAATGAGAGTGAGAGAGAGTGAGAGAGATGTGTGTGTTTGCAAGAGAACTGGTTATGCTCGTGTGTATGCACCGACCAATGTGTGCTTAAAGTAGTTTTCTGTATATATGTGTGGATGCACTGCCAGTATATGTTTGAGCTACTTGTGTGTGTGTGTGTGTGTGTGTGTGTGTGTGTGTGTGTGTGTGTGTATGGTGAGGCGGAGTTATTGTAGTCCTGGGGGTGCGTACATGTACAACAAAGACGTAAATAGCTTCATATATGTTTGAAAAAAATGTGGCTGAGTCGTCAGTGTAGGAATATCTACTTAGCTGTGAATTCGTGCGGGATTAATTGTGTGTACGGGCCTAAGTGCATATATTTATTATTAGCTTCCTATCTATTCATACAATGTATGTGTATGTCTCTCTCTCCCTCTCTCTCCCTCTCTGACTTACTCTCTCTCTCTGACTTATTCTCTCTCTCGCCCTCTCTCTCTTACTTACTCTCTCTCACTAACTCTCTCTCTCTCACTCTTTCTCTCTCAGGGTCTGACTGTTTCTTTGGGCGGGTTTGTTCTTCTCTCTCACTGTTTCTCTGTGTCCTTTCTTCATTTCCCTTCTCTCTTTTTTTTTCTTCTCTCTTTCTCAGTATTTGTGCCAGTTTGTGTTTTCTTGTACGTGTACGCCTTTGTCTTCCATTCTCTTCTTATCTCCCTGTTTATATATATATATATATATATATATATATATATATATATATATATATATATATATATATGAGTTCTTTCCGTGAGCAGACAAGTGAAAAAAAGAGAGACGGACCGGCAGACAGAAACTTCTTTTAGTGGGGTTTATGGGTATTATGGGATAGATATTAATAAACCTTCGTAGATAAGCTGTAAATGTATACTTAATGGATGATATATATAAAATAAAAAGTGGCAAAAATGGAGATGGGTCGGTTACTCAGCAAGAAGACATGACAATTGTTGGAGCACAAAGGTTAACAATTTGGTATCGATAGTACAATAAACGCAATAGGAAAATATCAGATACAAGATGGAGGGACGAAATGGGAAGGTTTACTGGTGAGACATGGCAGAAATCAGCATAATTGCAGTCGTCATGGAAAGAGATAGGAAAGGCCTATGTCCAGCAGTGGACTTATAATGGCTGTTGCTGATGAATCACAAAGAGGAGGACTAGACTAGAAGGGAGAAGGGTTATCATCAGCTTTAAACGGTCAAGTGAGAAGATGAAGTCTGGACTTTTACTAAGTTAAAACAATGTAAACGAGTTTTTTTCTTCGTTTTTTTTTCTCCAGAGGTGTGACTCGGACCTTCTATAATGTCGGGTTACATCTCTGAGAGGATAGCAGACCTCTACACAACAGACAGCGCGCATTTGTTTCTGTCTGAGTGTCTAGGATTGGTACTTGAAATTGCAGACAGCCATTCTGTCCAAAGGATCCGTACCTAAAGTTGAAGACATCTTCACTGTCCTGATTTTTCTTCGAAATGGTGATAGAACTCTATTGCCAACTCAGGCATCAATCAACTGGAATGTTCACACCCTGTGATTTAATCTCAGGTTAACCTTATTGTCGGAATATTTCCACTAAAGGGCGGCAGACCTCATAGCTAGCTTAGGCATCTACCAGGAGAAGGGCACTACCGTCAAACCTTCGATCTTGGAGCCTTTCTCCTATATGTGCTGTCTTAGTGGAACATAGGGTGCAAACACTTGGTCTAAAGGGGGGGGGTCAGCAATGCACCTGTCACACTTTACATGAAAACGTCATCCCGCGGGCTAGAGATTTATTTCGCATAAAAGCCCTGCCGTCTACGGTCCACCCTTCCAAAGATCTTTGTTTGCGAACCGAAGTGTTTCATTCATTGATATATATATATATAGTGACAAGATGGATGAGGTTCATCCGACATAATTGTGAATTTGATAGGCAAATGGAAACTCAAAATTAGAAAAATAGATCATATTTAATCTCGTAACATGTTCTGGGAACTTGTTTCTCCCGTTGACAAACATCAAGTGGGAAAAGATAAGATACATGGATAACAAGGTTTGGAGAGGACAAGGAGATGATATTTCATCATCATCATCATTATTATTATTATTATTATTATTATTATTATTATTATTATTATTATTTTTGCAATCTCACACCGGTTGCCTGATGGTTACCGCTGGAGTTTGAGTGACAGCAAGTTTCCTCAAGTCTCTAGCCCTTCTCTCCTAATTCTCACAGGCCACAGTAATACTGCAGTTTACAGTTTCACACCGGTTGCCCAGTGGTCATTGCTGAAGGCTGAGTGACAACGAGTCTCCTCAGGTCTTCAGCCAACATCTCTCCTCTCTTTCGTCCATCATGCCAGTACTGGCGAAAAGGGGGATGTTTTGTTGGTGTCAGAGTTCTGCTGAGCTGTGTATGGATATATATATATATATATATATATATATATATATATATATATATATATATATATATATGCGTGCATGTGTGTGTCTGGTCGTCCCCTCTTGTAAAAACTGATACAACACGATCTTTTTACCTCCTCATTTTGCCTTGTGCCTGACCAAGCTAAGATTCGTATGTGTATGTATTTATTGAGGCTAATAATGGACAATAATTCTATGGGTACGAAGGATGTGACTATGTTTGTATGCAAGTATTTGCATTGATGTGTGTGTATGTATGACGTTAATAGTTGTGGATGATGTTTCAGTAGTGTTCACATATCACGAGTGCGTACGTACTCACGCTATATTCTGTGCATATAGAATTCGAAACATGTTGCCTCTGTGTGTGTGAGTTTGAGATAAGAGAGGCATCGGCGTATAACAGAGAGAGAAAGAAAGAAAATCAGTGTTTTTATGAGCGTATCAGAGGAATTTAAGATGGGATCCTACCTATGTACCACCCTTGAATCTATATATCTATCTTTGTATCTATCGAATAGACAGTCAGACAGACGGACAGACAGATAGAAACACAAATATATGTTTTATATTTGTGATAGATAGATAGATAGATAGATAGATAGACGTTTAGACGGGCACACATTTAGATAGATAGATAGATAGATAGATAGATAGATAGACGTATAAACGGGCACACATTTAGATAGATAGATAGATATAGAGACGTTTAGACGGGCACACATTTAGATAGATAGATAGATAGACATAGAGACGTTTAGACGGGCACACATTTAGATAGATA
>OY735238.1:16133189-16195689 GCA_963457665.1 Thysanoteuthis rhombus | reverse complement strand
TCGATATATCTTTCGACCACCACTCCATCAGTACGTTATGCATTTCTTTCCCCGTCTCTCTGCAACAAACGGCCCTTCTTCAGTGAGTTCCACTCTTAGAGCCTCCATCTTTAATTCATAATAATGTTCATCTCTTTTCTGTTCTTTTCCCCTTTTCTTGTTTATCACGAATATTTCCCCGAAACATCGCTTACCCTCTTCATCTTACACACAAGCACCGCAAAGTTAAACGAAAAAAATCAAATTTACAAAACATATTTACGCAAAAAATTCTGGTAATAAGCTGGTCTGTGTGTGTCTATGTTTGTGTGTGTTCCTGTGTGCACCTACCTTTGTATATGTAAGAGTATTGTACGGATGTGTGTAAATATGTATGTGCGTGTGCATGTGTTCGTGTGTATAAGAAGAGAGCTTGACACATCAGCAAACTCTGATACATACGCAGACATATGCCACACACATACGCACACTTAATGGCAATGCCAAGAATTTAACAACAGTCAAACCCGACGCATACATACGAACACAGATATACACTTTCGATTGCACGTACACACATACACATACTCAAACACTCAGACGTACTCTCACATGTACGTACGTACGCACGCACGTGTGTGTATGTGTATGCGGACGTACATTTGTGTGAGTGTGCGCGTGCCTATGTCTGTATATGTGAATGTGTGAGTGTGTGTGTTGATACGTAAAACTAATTGCTCATACGCAAATAGCTGCTTACCACACAGTCCACTTCACGGTATCCGCAGATACTTTGGACGCATACACACGTAAATATAAATATATGTACATATCTGATAGATATATTTTCCCAATAAATATAAAATAAATATACTAAAATCCACTTTCACGTCTAAATGATCACTAATAGGTACAAAACTCATACATATATACCTGGAAGGTATGCATATATATATTAAAATGAAAGCAAGTACATAGCTAAAATAGAATATTGAAATATTGAATATTCACTGTGCATAACTATTGTAAAGTTATGTACCTAAAATTTATATATATATATATATATATATATATATATATATATATATATATATATATATATATATATATATGTATATACATATATATATATATATATATATACACACATATATATATACATACATATATATATATATATATATATATATATATATACATATATATATATACATATATATAGACACACATGTATATATATATGTATATATATGTATGTATGTATGTACGTATATATAGATATATGTATATACGTATGAATCTAAATACGCACACACACACATATATATATGTATGTATGCATATATATGTCATAAATATTGGAATGCATATACAATTTAGAATAAAAACGAATATAGCTAAAATGAAATATTGAATATGCACTGCATATAACTGTTGTAAAGTCATGTACTTGAAATTATATGTGAATATATATATATATATATATATATATCCATAAATACATATACACACACACACACACATATATGTATATATATGTATATATATATATGTATATATATATATATATGTATATATATATATATATATGTATATATATATATATATATATATATATATATATATATATATATATATATATATTATCTGTTATAAACAACTCTGCATTTTTTATCAAAAAAATTAATATGCAATTCATTCCAAATGTTTTTTTCAATCCAGTTTAAATAAAGTTTTGGGGACTGACTGATTTGATAACAATAACCGTTATCATAATTAAAGGTTTCCTTTGTGTATGATCTATTTGTCTATCTATTTATCCCTCTCATTCATACATATATATATATATATATATATATATATATATATATATATATATATATATATATATATATATATATATATATATATATATATATATATATATGATCCTTACCTTCTTGTAGTGAAAAAGAACAAAAGTTTCAAATGAATACCTATCACATATATATGCATATTCCATCTTCGAGATTAGAAATTATCTATAATTTCTCTATCTCTGTAATCTATTGTAGGCGCACGTAAACATCAAACACACCCACCCTTACAGGTGCACAGATGATCTCACCTATATATGTTTCTTTTCACGCAAACATTAGTCTGTAACCATCTCACAGGGTAACACATACTTGCAATTATTGTCATACAAGTACTAACGCATACACGCCCCCACATAGACACAAAGAGACAAACACATTATTAATACATTTACACACAGTCGAATTCAGTTATTTTCATGGATTCTTCTTCTTAGAATATATGCATACTTAAACCGTACCTACTTTACTTACGTATATAAGTATTTATATCGACATACGTATATATATATACATAATGTATACCCGCCCACGCTATTTATTCTTTCCTTTCTTTTACCTTTTATTAAAGCGTTTCTTGTTGTTCTTTTTCTTTCCTAATCAACTGACTTATCATAAACTTTATATTCTCTTTCTATCATTTTTCTTTCTTTTTTCTTTTGTCTTTCTTTTTTTCTTCATTTTCTTGTCTATCTATCTACATACCTATCAGCCTCCTTATCTGCCTACATATCCCTCTCTCTCTCTCTATCTATTTGTCTATTAGTCTCCTCATTTCCCTCCTTCTATCTATCTATCTATCTATCTATCTATCTATCTATCTATCTATTTTATTCTTCCCTTTTTGGACCCCAGCTCTCTCTCTCTCTCTCTCTCTCTCTAGCTTTCTCTGGTTGTCTGTCTGTCTGTCTGTCTGTCTGTCTCTGCCCATGAGTCTCTTTCTCTCTGCCTATGAGTCTCTCTCTGTGTCTCTCTGTCTTTCTGTATGTGTGTGTCTCTCTCTCCCTTTTCTCTCTCTCTCTCTCTCTCTCTCTCTCTCTCGTTATTCAATTATTTATTGAACTTTTTCACCCTTTCCTGCTCTTCTCTTTGTTGGTGGTGTTATCGATGGTGGTCTTCCTGCCCCCACCCCTATTTTACGCCCCCCGTTTTTTTCACTAACCCTATTTTATACTTTATGGTGTTGATTGTTTTTGTTGTTGTTGCTACTGCTGCTGCTGCTGCTGCTGCTCCCCCCTCTCTCTTCTTCATTTCTCTTCTTCTTCCGTTCATTTTCTGCCTTTTTTTTTATCTCTCTCCAGCACATTACACTCATTCTCTGTCTCGCTCCCCCAGCCCCCCGCCCCCACCTTATTTATTACAGACACCGAGATGTGGCCTACTCCCGTACTTTCTCTGATGCCTTGCCTGATTGTATTGTGCTCGAAATGCACGCACGTGCGCGCACGCACACACACACACACACACACACACACATACACACACATACGAACGCGCACGCACATATACACGAATATATACGAACGTGAACGCACACATAGACGCACATATACGAACATACACGCATACATAGACGAACATACACGAACACACATGCACACATAGACGAACATATACGAACGCGCACGCACACACACACACGAACATATACGAACACGCACACATACACGAACATATACGAAAGCGCAGGCACACATACACGAATATACACGAACGTGAACGCACACATACACGAGCATGTACGAACGTGAACGCACACATAAACGAACATATACGAAAGCGCACGCACACATAGACGAACATATACGAAAGCACAAGCATACATACACGAAGATATACGAACGTGAACGCACACATATACGAAAGCGTACGCATACACTTGCACTCACACGCACACATGCACTCACACACACACATGATCTATCATCATACTCGTGATCCCCCTCTCTCTTTCTGACTTCCTCTCTCTCTCTCTCTCTCTCTCTCGCATACGCTCACACACACAGAGTTTAACAGATAGGTTCGTTAGCACTCACGCGCATACAAGAACACAGTATCTAATTCTGAAGACCAAAAGCGAATTACTCACACATGCACGAAGTCATTCATTATTTGCGCAGACGCACACGCTCATGTATTCGGTTCTTGGTTATGGCATACATACCAAAAGAAGAAAAAGGAAGAAAGAGAGAGAAAGAAGGTGGAGGGAACATAGATATGTACGCACACACCCAATATCGTAAAGCTCATAAAATTAGAATAGGATTTACTCTCTTTACACACACCACTGCCTTTCATAACAGAAAAAAATACAACATATACACAGCGATTCTGTTGCAAAATCATAAAATAAGTAAACGTGCGTTTTATTCTTTCGTTAAAATTATATCAATTCAAATTTAGTTATGCACACGCAAATGCGTTGTACATATTTACACACAGACTATTCAGAATTCTACACATTCAAACCATTCATTTCTTCCTGGTGGAAGAAGATAAAGCCTCTCCAGTGTCTTCGTAAGCAGCGGCGGCGCCGGGGCCAAATGCGCCCCTACAATTTTTTTAAAAAGATTATATATTAGATTTTTGACATAATTTTTTTTTTTAGATATCTATCAGCTTATTTTCAGAGATTTTTCAGGGCTCCTCAAATATGTTACGCCCTCAGAACTCCGGCGCCCCCGCAGTTGCAGGCTCTGTGGGTCCCCCACTGCCTCTGATATTAAGGACAATATTACGCAGCCATAGCTATCTTACTGAGTTCGATCTTTACACTAGGGTACCCCGATATAACTGCTAAAGCTGGGCTAAGTTTAGTTAAGTAGGTAATTATCTACTTATAAATAGATAGTTCGATCCAAATGATTTCAAAAACACAATTCATTTTTACCGACCAATATTCTCAGAGGAAGAGAGACATATTCATATTCTTCATGTAATCTAATTTAGTTACACACACGCATATTTAACGCGACTATCTGAGAGTAGAACGTTCCAATAAAAACATCCCATATGTCCAGTAAAAATGTACTTCACGAATTGAAACAAAATTGTATCCTCACCATGTTCTGGATGAGAAAAAAAAGTCTACAAAAATGTATGAAGGAAAAATCCTGAAATTCAAAACGGCCACCATCCACCCTCGTGAGAACTGGGCACTGTATTAAGTCTAAAATCGGTAGGTGTGTTGCTCAGGACCAAAGGAAAGGAAGCACAGATCACAAATCACTTTCCAAATGGAAAGTCGTTTATAGTCAGCAGAAATAAGATAATTCGAAGATACTAATTCTAATCTGCTGTTTGACATTCACCACTTTTTGTAGTTATCATGAACGAGCTCAATTAAAATCAGTGCCAAAATTGCAATTGCTAAATTGTACGTTATTGGCTGTAACTTTTTATGTGCAATATATGCTAATTGACAAGATGCGCTATTAGAAAGCTGATAAAATTCTTCTTCTAACGATATATTAATGTACATATCTCCTCCTATAAATAATTCCATAATTCATAGACTGTCAACTATGATGTGTACTGATACTGGAAGTTTCGTTGTAAAAGGCTGAACAAATGGCTTCATAATTTTGGCTGTAGCTTTTTATGCACAACAGATACAAATTAACAAGATACACCGTTGGAAATATGATAAAACATTTTTTAAAGCAATGTATTTATCTATATCAAGAATCAAATCCACAGTCAATAGAGAGTAGACTTTGATCATAATACACACACACACACACACACACACACACACACACACACATATATATATATATATATATATATATATATATATATATATATATATATATATGTACATATGTGTGTAAATTTCTTTGTAAAATACTAACTACCTAGCATCACGTTTTTGGCAGTAACTTTTCATGCCCAAAAGATACAAATTGACAGCATACACTGTTGGGAAACTGGTGAAATTCTCTGTCATGTCAATTAATCTAAATTTCTGACCCTACTTCGCTCGAAATTCTACTGGACTATATCGGGGGCGGGCATTTTGAATTTCAGGATTTTTCCTTCGTACAATTTTTGTTGACTTCTTTCTCTCATCCAGGAGATGTTGATGGTACGGAATCCGTTGAGCCTTTTTTTTTTTTTTTGTTGCTATTCGTGTGATATTGACCCCTATTTTCGCGTAAAGTGCCCGAATTATTCGCTGCCTCTGTAAAAGGCTTGATTCAAAACAAACGCTGAACGCAACTCTCGTTTTTCACCCCTCTTCGTGAAAGCGAAAATTTGACTTAAAGTGAACCGTCGTAAAGCGGGGAAATCTGTACACATCTAACCTGTTCAACGTACAGTCACTTTTTTCTCGCTTTGCATGCATTTCACCGAAGAAAATTTCTCATTTAGATTTTTAAGTCTCAGAAAAAAAAACAAGAATCGTGTTCAATAATGCATACACCATCCTTAAGTCCATATTTCAAAGGAATTGTAAACGAATTATTATTAGTAGTAGTAGTATAACTAGTCATGGAGGTAGAAACAGGAGGAGGGGCAAGAGCTAAATGAATAGGAAATAAGATGGTACACCCGAATGCCTGCACAGTTTCACATCAATCCTACATGATACGGATCAGAAAATTGATATATAGCCTTACTTGTAGTAATAGTGACTGAAAGAGAAATAGGAAGACAAAGTTGGGGATGGTTCATCCGCAGGTTGGGATGAAGTTCCATGTCAATCCGACATGATACGGCTGAGAAAATAGATATTCAACATTACCAATTGTGGTAATAATACCAGGAGAGAGAAAGGGGATTCATCTAAAAAAAATGACGAATTTAAATTCAGACACACTCCCAACACGCCAATGTCAAGACTTATTTAATAAATAATATTTTGAACATTCGAGGGATGAATTCCTAATTTACCGTTCAGAAGACTGTTTCCAAAAACCTTTCCGGACAAAAGCCCTTTTTAGAGCGTTTATTTCAGCAGTGACTCCGTAAAGCCAGTCAAAAATGAAACATTGAAAATTGAATTTTAATAGATAATCAAATCAATGAATTAATGTCAACTCGGTCGTAATCAAATTATTTAAAAAAAAAAAAAGGTTAATAGAATTCTTTAAATCAGACGAACGGAAAATAGTTCAACTTCAAACAACACAACTGTAAAATCAGCTTTTGCAGACCTCCAACTTTATACGTAAGCAACATTGATTTGTATTCTTTGTCCAACGACCCCCATGGCCCCTATTTTTTAGCATCCCCCTTTAGCCTCCCAGCATTCTCAAAGGGGCGGTGGCACCCAATTTGGGAATCACTGGTACATACCATAACGTATAACACACCCACGCAAGCGTACATTACGGTACATTACGGTACATTACGGTTACGCCTTAGACTAAAGATACACACCCATTCACTCCAATGCATACATCGATCTCTCCATTGAGGTACACGTCGGGAGATAGATTATCTGTTTTGAATTATTCATGGCATTACTTATGCATATACGCGTACACGTGTATACATACGTATCCTTGAATTATTACTTTTCAGATAAATTCACTTATACACACAGCACGCATACTGCGAAATTAATTGATTAGTTAGAATGGACTATCGTATCCCCACAAATAAAAGATCTAAAGAGTTCATAACTAAGCTTATTTGAACACACACACACACACAAACACACACACACACACACACACACACAAACAGACATACACTGTCATCACGATAAATGAATCATATTGATTGATCGGATTATCTGTTAAAATACACAGCGTTTCCTGGGTCTTGCAGGACATTTCACACATTTCTTATAAATCACTCAACGCAATGAAGATCCTCATTTACTATCGTTTTTTAAATTTTTTTTGAAGAAGCTAATTCATTCCTTCCACGAACTTTTAGGGTAGCACACACACACACACACACACACACACACACACACACACACACATATATATATATATATATAGATAGATAGATAGATAGATAGATAGATAAGCCTGGTTGCTGCAGGATCAAACTCCACCCTTACTTCAATTCCATTTTTATTCTATTCTTATATATATATATATATATATATATATATATATATATATATATATATATATATATATATATATATATATATAGCAGATGGTATACTCGATATCACTCAGGGAAAACATGACTTCGAATTACACAACATCGTGAAAAATATGTTATTATTCCCTCTTACTTAATACAGTAGATGGAAAAAAAAACTATTTTTGTTTATGAAAAAGAGAGGGGATAGCTAAATCCCTACACCATGAACCGAATTACGTTGATATTGCTGTCAATGAGAAAAGTGAAGGGGTAGCGGGAGTACGAAACCCACGGACTTAGCAGCAGTAAAACTAACACTGTGTAATACTCTACCAAAAAAGTGATATTCGACCCAAAACACCAAAATATGTTTGAGAATTTATTTTATTGCTAGAAATATGTATGTCTTTCGTGAATAGAACGTACAACGAAAATCTTTTTTAGATTTTTTAAAATGATTAGAACCGAAGATGGCTTGAGAATGACCTCTGGTGATATCGAATGACCTCGAAGGTTGGCCTATGAAATATCCGGTCAACCGGTTTTGTAGTTTTAGCAAAGAAAAGGCACAACCAAACAAAAAAAGCTCATATATATATATATATATATATATATATATATATATATATATATATATATATATGCGTGTGTACGTGTGCATGCCACTAGTTCCTGTCAAGTTTGACCACGGCTCTAATAATTTTTTACAGTCACGATTCCTTGGTAGTAAGTTAATTAAGGGAGAGTGGTTTGCCCAATGGCTCACTCATCCTACTCCCTATCAACCATCGTGGCCTGTCAAACAACGAAGAGATATATTTTGCCAAGATTTCTGACAATGACACATAGCAGAAAGAAAAAAGTGGGATCATGCCTTTCCCAAGGGCATTAGCACCAAATACACTCTAGCTGCTTCAGCCGAAATTCGAGCAATGTATCAGTTATAGACAATATGTTCACGTAAAGTCGAACATGAAGCATCGTGCTATTCTACTAAGTATCTGGTGTTTTGACGAATATCCGCTTCAAGAAATGCCTTCAAAAACTCATTATCCAAAGTGGTTGGTCTGCCGAGAAAGGCTTATCAGAAAGATTACGATTACTCTTTTAAAACCTGCTAAAGCATCGTGAGCATTTATACAGTATAACAGCGCCCGAGTACACAACACATATATCTTTCGATGTCTGTGTTGCATTATTTCCACTAGACTGAGAGTAGGCTAAATTGCCGTCCAAAAAAGAAATAGAAAGATAGATAAATGGAAACCGGATATCGTTTAATTTGATTTGTTTTTAGAATCATCTTAATACCATTTTTTACACCGTTAGAAATAGGAGGGGGTGGAGAATGATGTTGAATAAATGGGGTGCTAATGTAGATTTCCATTAAGACACAAATCAAAGTCTTTGTCTTTGTGAGATTTAACTCTACTATAAATGATGCGCAGACTGATAGAAAACATGTTGAACCAAATCTAAATATTTGTCAATCTCCAGTCCAAGTCGGAGCTGACTTTGTCTTCCCTTCGTAATAAGAACCAGAAGACTAATCCTCACCAAAGGGAGGTAAACTCTTCACTGTTTGTCAATCACGTCGCAATAAACCGATACAATATATCAAATAAACATTCCCCTTTCGTGATTTGAAATCATGATCATGTGATTGGAAAGAGGCTCTCTTACCAATTGAACTCAATTGTAAATCGCGAGCAGATTGGCTCTCTGGGAAATCTTGCCCAACATTAGTCGCCAAACGAAAGTTCCTGGCCATTCTTCACTCAACTTTACACAGCGCAGCTGGATCAAATTAGATGCAGCTACGACTCTTCAAATCTTTTCCAAATTGCAAATGGCGTCAAACTAGGTGTTGTGCTGGCTGGCTGGCTGGTTGGCTGGCTCCCTCGCTGTTTCCAATTTTCTTGAAGCAATCTTCAGGGTAGATGGATGACAAACACAACGTGGACATACACACACGTACAAGAGACAACGTGGTAAATCTTGAGCGACTCTACACTCATACTAAGACTGTATGTAACTGATCAGAGAGCTTCGTTGATGATTGAGATTCGTTTACGCTGAGCGAATATAGAAGACGTTAGTCTTCAAAAGACTTTCCTGTTGGGCGAAATGTTCTCTGGACTGCAGAGCAGACGGGCGCCACAGAAGAGATACGGCGACGAAGCTCTATCTGGTTGCCAAACCTTCTCCTGCAGCCACTATGGACAAATTTGCCTATCCCATGTGGGTTTCGTCGACCATCAGCGGACTTGCATCAATATATATATATATATATATATATATATATATATATATATATATGTGTGTGTGTGTGTGTGTGTCTATTCATGTATATGCATACACACTCAGCTATATACATATACATATATTGAGTGCAAAAGTATAGCATCAGCATTGATAGAATTAGGTCCAAATTTTCTGGATTTTTATATTTTTTTGATCTTTGATCAAAATTCTGTCAATTTTAAAGCTGTGTGAGGATGTTAAAATGAACCTTTTAAATGCACTTTTTGCACACACTCACAATGTATATACATATATATATAGTGAATGAGTGTAAAAAGTATATATATATATATATATATATATATATATATATATATATATACATATATATATATATATATATATATATATATATATATATATATATATATATATGGCTTCGCTTCGCCAACGAAGATTCACTGGAGGTTTTTCCACGGCCCAAGACCTTAGTCGATGTTTTCTTAATTATACATGTAGCAACAATAAAGGTTGATAGTTATTTTCCATTCTTAAAATTCAAAAATAAAACAAAACTCACCCAAAAACGTCTCTTTAACATTTTTTTCATTGTAAACTACAACTTAATTAAACAAAAGAACGATGAAGTTTCAATTTGTAGTGCGACGTGTGCATATCCTATTCTACCCTTCAAAAAGGGTTTGCAGGCATATAGTTCACCAAGGTGGCACGAATAGATGCAAAACCACGAAGTCGTAGGTTTGACGTTTCCCTTCTTCTTGGTAGTTAAACCTCAAGACGTGAACACAACAGAGTATTCAGATGCCCGAACCAGCTGTAGAGTCCTACCACCCTTTCGAACAATAAGGCTATCAGTACAATTTTAAGTACAGAATTGTGACACTCAGAAGGAAGCAGATGTCTGAGTTGGCTGTAAAGGTCTGCTATCCCCTAGAGGAGTAACCCAACATAATAGCAACCTGAATAGATTGGAGCCCACATCCGAGTCATAACCTGGGTGGTGTAGTGAGGCCATAATAATAGCCACTGGAACAAGTGATGATATAGGGAACAGAAATATAAAGAAAGGTATTAGCCTATTTTGATCAGCCTACTCAACTTGCATCATTTGAAGGTATCTGACTGTAAAAATCAAAGTTAAGAGTAAGCTAATTTAACATTCTAGAAACTTGGTCAGCCTAGCAAAGCTGTCTTTTTTTTTGTTGTTGTTACATAGCGTCGATGCTGGGGTTGCTGGTACTCTTGGGGACTTCGTTGTTTGTGATATAGTCGTATCAGCGTATGTTTGAGTAGGCGTAATAGGCACCGGTAGATGATCCAGGATTGGGCGCCGTATAAGAGGGTGGGCAGAACGATGGCTCGGTACATTTTTAGTTTAGTGTCTCTCCTCAGGTTCTCGTTTGTCCAGATACACTTTTTTTCCAGTCTGCTATAGGCTTTGTTTGCTTCAGCTAGCCTGTTTTCAACCCTTTTGTCCAGCTTAGCATCTGCTGATAAGAACCATCACAGGTAAGCAGAGTTCTTGACTGCATCCAGCTTGATTAGACAGATAGTTATAAAAGTTTTGTGGTGCCATCCCTGGAGTGCAGGTGGAAGTTTTCTTCAAGCTGACTTCTAAGCCGAAGAGATTAACGGCTTTTACAAAACAGGACGCCAGTTGTTATAGGACTCGCTTCGAGATGGCAACAGCGTCATCTGCAAAGAGTAGTTCTCTCACTAGTTTCGTTGTGATCATATTGTTGGCCTGGAGGCACCTTAGGCTGAATAAGCCGCGACTTGAACGCGGATGTATATGCTTTCGGTGTCATCCATCGTTTTTGACGCCCGTTTCAACACAGTGCATAAGAATATTGGAAGCAGTGAGGGAGCCAAAACACAGCTTTTATCTCCGCTGTTTTCGATTGGGAAAGGACTTATGAGGTTGCTTCTGATCATGACTCTGCCAAGCTGTGCAACTCGCAGTTGTATGATAATGTTTAGGAGCTTACGAGGACAATACGTGTCAGGCAAGGAAATAATTGATCCAACCTCGTGTGTTCATATATATATATATATATGTATATAAGCAGGAAAAAATGATCTGGACATATATTAAGTTAAAACTCAGCAGTTTTTTTCCCAGGGTATTGTCCTGGGCACCCAGCCTTCAACAGTGTTAAGTCAATAACTTGAGGGGTGGCAGACCTTTGGAGTCAATGCACATCTGCTTCCTCGGAGCGTCTGGAATCTCTGCTTAAAGCAACAGGCAGCCATATCATCCGGAGTACCTGAGTTTAGAAATCGAAGAAAGATATACTATCCGGAAGTTCTGTACTTGAAGTTGCTGACACTCGTAGTACCCCGAATCTCCTACAAAGGGACGATGGAACTCTGTAGCCAGCTCGTCATCTACCAACTGTGCTCCAATCACAGGCAAGCCCCACTGTCGGAATCCCCACTGCAACTCCTGTCAAACCTACGACATTGGAATTCTGCTCCTACCTGTGCCACCTCGGTGGACCATAGGTTGCTAACCCTTAGTTTAAAGGGCGGGGTTAGCCCTGGGCAAGCTGGCCCCATCTTGAAAAAGCCATTGCTCAAGCTGGAAGGAAAAACCGTAGATAGACCCCGCTGTCTATAACCTTATTGGCTATCTCTCCCAACAACCTTCGTCCACGGAGCCAAGCCATTCATTCACACACACACACACACACACACACACACACACACACACACACACACACATACATATATATATATATATATATATATATATATATATATATATATATATACGCGCATGCACGAGTGTGTGTGTGTGTAATAACTAAACAAAAGAAGAACACAAGTCCCAATATCAAACAAATACATAACGAAAACAACAAAAACGATGGCGGTGATGATGACGGCAACAGAGTTAATGATATGTTGTCATCACCGCCGCTATCGCAATATCAAACAAGTACTTGACGCAATCACCCAAAAGGACAACCATAACAATAGTAGTGATGATGACAGTGGTGTTGATGATGATATATTATCACCATCGTCGTTGTCACCATCATAACAATAAGGAGAATGAAGAATATCACATCACTGGTATCAATTAATTCAGCCCATTTATAAAATAACGGAACAAGGCTCAAAACAACTTCCCCACTAACCCCTTCATCCCAATCAAGACAAACAGAAAATTACGCCGATGTCAAAATACATCCAGTAAATACAAATGTAAGCCAAAATCGAACTGACACGAACAAGAGAAAGCAAGCACAACTTACACACAAACAGAGCTAAATAAAAATGAAAATAATAAGGTACCCCACACAAAGTAAAGCAAGAACTACAGAGCAACTCTCAAGTTGCAAATAAAAAGACGAAGCAAGGCCAGAAGAGTTAGTTATCCGATGATCACCTACAATGGCGTGAAACTGGTGAGTAATAAAAAATATAAATAACCATACGTCTATTTAAGCTCTTAGATTTTAAAATAGTGAGCATTATCACCATAGATAAAGCAACTTTCAAAAAAAAATTAACAGAATATACATGTGAATTATAATAGCCCTACCTACAAAGACATTGAGCACTCTACTTATATGAATTGCAACAATACACATTAGAAATATATAGGATAAGTAATGGACATTAGTGTCTGACATTGTGAATAAGGAAGTACGTATTATTTACGATAGTGAACGAAACAAAGACAATGATGGGAATATAAAGGAATGGGCCTCGCATAGGACTTGAACCTGCATCCATTATCATGGAGGCAACTTATGTAGCCGAGGTTTGCGTAACAGACTGAGCTACCGGGACCCTAAACTACACTATATGTGTAGAAATACGTATAAATCCATAGTTCTATGACTAACATAACGAACAAAATCGGCCAGCGATCGAATGAGTGAAGGACTGGGTCGAGGTTTTCATTTCGACCTCTGTCTACCGTCGAAGTCCCGGCGGGCACGATCGGTTAACGCAGATCTACGCTACATAGGGGCTCCCATGGTGATAGGTGTAGGTTTAAATCTCACCCACGGCTTTATTTTCGGATCATCGCCGTTTTTTCGTTCGCTACCGTAAATCATTTGGTTCGAGCAGATTTTTGTTGCTATTTCCTTTCCTCATTTTCACATGCACACACACACACAAACACAAACACACAAACACACACACAAACACACACACACACACACACAAACACAAACACACACAAACACAAACACACACACAAACACACACACTCAAACACACACTCAAACACACACACACACGCACAAACACACACACACACACACACACAGAGATATGTATGAATTAGAAAGCCGACCCCGCTTTGTTTTCCTTTTTCCTTCCGTATTTTTCAAAAAAAGGTGGTTCGATCAGTTTTTTTTCGAACCAGGGTGTAACAACCAAGGAGGCTATCCTATCATCAAGTATATAGCATCGGGGCTACTGTATTACCACTCCATGAATATATGCTGGATCACACAGTGGCTTCCGGTGGGACCTCCTCTTGATGCCATATTGAATTGTACTATCAAGGCTTTGTTTTCTATAAGCCGAAGTGGATTGGTTAGAGACGTTACCAGTGATGGCAACCAATTAACTCTTTGGACTCATCACCTTACCATGATGTCCAATATGTCTCATTCAAAACATAACAGTCATAAACCTGGTATAGCGCGTATTGTCTTTTGTTGAATCCGAACAGCGATGGATTGTTGAGAGAGACGAGGAGATTTGGTCCTCGTGGTGGTTTGACTGTAGCGCGCTTGGAAGGAATGATGCTGTACGAAGAGAAGGGAATGCGCGCCAAGTATAAAGTTGGACGCGCATTGATGAAACAAGGAGGAATTAAGACTTACAAGTATCATGGCCAGACAAGAGACGTTCGTTTAATACAAGAATAAAGATGGGGTACATGTAAAGATAACATAGATACGATCGATCGTGAGAAGTAATGTTAGGAAAAGAGATAGCGAAAGGTTGGAGCTTTCTTGTCTTGATAGTTGGAGCAGAGTTGTCTGAACGCGTGGATTCCGTATGGTTGGATATGTCCAAGATAATACGTGGAAACCGGGTTCAGTGTGTGAGCCTTACTGCCAAGTAAGTGAGTCAACTTGGGGGCTATTCTCTGACGCTGTTAGACTCTCGACGAACAGACCATGAAAGACAGAGAACAAGGAGTTTTATCCATGCTTGATTCCCGAAGTGAGGATGGTGGTTAAGATCGGATCGGCCAGTGGGTCGGCAAAACGAGAACGATCTTAGGGGCAAAGAAAGAGAGTGACTGGCCGCAAGGGCCGGGTCAGAGGCATGACCAACTTGGGGGCCTGACGCCAGTGAGCCTTGGACCAGGGAGAAAGATAGAGAGAGAATGGCCAGCCACAAATGCCAGGGCTAGAAGCGTAACCAGCTAAGGGTGCCGGACCTAATGAGCATTGAACCATGTGTGTCCAGGGGTTTTATAGGGGACGTCGGAGGAAGTGACACTAGTTTAACTATAGCGAACTTAGATCCGTATTTTACTCATATACCAACATCGGCGGTCTACGAATCAACTTTCCAACAGTTGAACATTTTGCCCAGGATGTCCGACTTCATCTCTTGGCTCTTACCGAAACTGGTCTAGATCCATCTATACTACCACAGGAGTTTACCATCCCTGGTTATTCCCAACTATTTACCAAACACGACCGCCGTAACCGCCACGGCCATGGGTTTGGTGAATATATTAAAGAAGGCTTTCCTTATGGTAGAGACACCTTCCATGAGGATCCTGATTCACCTTTTATGTAATGGCAGTTATATGGCACATGTTATTGCCAGGGGTTTTTGACAAGGTGTGGCACAAGGGATTGCTCCTCAAGCTCACCAGTTATGGCATCTCTGGTGGTTATTAATGGCCAGTCTTCGGGTGTTCATGGTATCAATGCTGGTGCACCTCAGGGCGCTGCTTTGGTGTTTATAAATAACAAGAAAATCCCATTATCCCTTGGGAAAAGGGCATACAACCAATATATTTACCGTTAGTCACCTATGTATCTGAAACATGGAACCTAACCAAAAGATTGACCCACAAACTCAGAAGCATGAAGCGTGCACAGGAGAGAATAATACATCACATGGAGATATCGCAAGACAGCACAGTATGTTGGAGTAAAAACAGGAGTCAGAGACAGCATTGGGTCGATTGAAAAATTAAAATAGCAATGGGCTGGTCATTAAGTAAGAATATAAGACAACCGTTGGACATCTCAACTCACAACGTGGATCCCCAAAGATCATATGTGAAACTGTAGCCGACAGGATAAAGATGACGTGACAGTTAGACAAGTTAAGACAGTACTGGCTCTGCGACAACCACTGTGGAGAAGTTTGGCGAATCTTAAGGAAAGTTTATGCCCAAATATGGACGCTAAAAGATTATATATATATATATATATATATATATATATATATATATATATATATATATATATATATATATATATATATGTGTGTGTGTGTGTGTGTGTGTAATGATAAGGATTAAACCTAGAACAAAACACGTATTATTGTGTCTGGAACTAGATGATTAAGATCGATGCAATTCCCCAAGGTTTGTTTCATATATCCTTGCCGACGTGAAAGGCGTGACGCGGTGGGCGTGGTATTAGTACATATCAAGACCAGGGTGCCTTTATTACTAATGCGCTGTGCCAGACTAAGCTGTAAGAGAATGTCTCATCATCTTCATCATCGTTCGTTGGATATAAACCTTCCCCAAGATTCGACGTGTCTCTCTATAGCAAGCCATCTTTTTATCAGACGCCCGTCCGCACATAAACTCTGAGGGGATATGTTGTTAGTTGTGATGTCCAGAGGTTGTCTGTCATCCTGTAACATGACCGCCATATTGGCATTTGAGTTATCTAATGGATACTATGATTTCCCAGACTTCTGTTTTTCGTCTTATATACCGTACTGTCTTGTGGCCTTTCCATGTAATGTTGTGTATGATCCTCTATTGGGCAACTTTCATCGTTCTTTTCCATTGGTTGTCGACCCTTCTTCTCAAAAATGATAAGATCTTTTTGTTTTTGAATGTTGAGCTTACCACTTTAATAGTTTCGTAGAAGGAGATTGTAAGTATTTTCTGCGCAAAATAAATGCTTTTTTTCATCATTAGGCTCTGGACTTATCGATGTACCAACGTATACACTGATTATTTATACAGCCCATGATATTAGGAGTAGTACCTGACAAACAAATGAATCAAACCTTTCATTCACTTAAAATGGAAATAATGTAAACTAGTAACATCTAATGTCTGGCACATATTAACCGTTTTCAGATATTATCAATGTGACCCCTGTGTCTGGTGAGATGCACCAAACGCAGACACATTGGGTTTACATAAAGTGCTATATCACAGTGCTGCTTGGTAAATTAGTGATAGAAAATGTGGCTTTAGACTCATTTTTCATTGTCAATTACAGACTTTAATACTTCAAATCCTATACCGGCCACTAAAATATTCCAGTTCTGTCGGCAATTCTTGTGTTAATTCCTGGCCATTGACAAACCATTCATCCTAATTTTCACTGCATGAAACACAGATTCAGTGCTGGAACTTGTTAAAACAAGTTTTGGCTTAAAAATTGCAAAATCTAATGTTTAATCATCATTCAGTTTGTTGGTATGAAAAAAAATAACTAAATCTAAAAGTGAAAACGATGGAGTAGCAGTAAAGACAGTAAGCAGGGATGAGAAAAACTGAAAAATTGTCTATGTATACGAGGTTCAAATACAGTCAGTACTAAAAATACAATTGTGATAATTGTTCGCCCCCCCTCTTCTGTCAGATTTTGCTGTATCAATATATGTAATAATTCAAGTGAATAAAAGGTTTGATCCATTTGTTTGAAAAATCCTACCCATGATATCATGGGGTATAAAACAGTTAGTGTATACATTGGTACATCAATAAGCCCGGAGCCTGATGATGAAAAAAAGCATATATTTTACGCAACAAATATTCATAATCTCTTCCCTTCTAAATGCACTTAATTCAGTTGCCTTTAAAACTAGCTTACTAGTGAGCTCAACTTTCAAGAACAGAAAGATCTTATAAGTTGTGAAAAGAAGGGCCTACAATCAATGCGCCCGCGCGTAAGTCACCTAAACATGGAGCCTTACAAAAAAATTCGAAAGGAACCCTGCAACGTGAACAGGTGAAAATCATGCTCAACATCATATATCAATGCAAGGAAACTTAGAAATATTGAGAAAGCAGAAGTTATGTGAGATGTATATAATAATTGTATTTGTTTAATTGATATGTCTAAGTCCATTTCATTTGTGTTAATACACTTTGTGATTTATATTGATTTATTACACTTGACTATCTATTAGATATTTGTTATTTGGATAAGTTCTAACAGTACAAATGTTTTGAAGAAACGAGATGTTCATAATTGGTGGATCAGATGTGAACGATTGAATTATTACGTGTCCTCTTTTGGTCCAACAAAATTGATAATACGCTACAGTTCTACAATCAAGAGCGCCTGCGTCTGTTTTAGTATTCTTCAATCCGTTCATACTCCTTGGGAAGTGTTTCTTGAGAGACAGATGTTTTACCTTTACAATGGTAAGCTAGTCTCACAGGTTATTCCGAATGCAGTAAGTTCAATTCCCCTATTAATGTGACGATGACAATGAGCTGTCGGGCCCGACGGATCTCCCCTCTTTCTGCTCTAGTGTTGATAATGCAGATGATTATGTCTGCAGTGTTTGACCAGGCCGGTACACGAACGGCACCGACGTGGCTCATCTTGTACCACATTGTATCGTGTACGTCAGTGCCGCTCCTTTCCCTCAATCCGGCATCTCTCGAAGTGTCCCAGGTCATTGAGACAGATTTACCACACATCTCTGTTTATTGCCCTAGCCTCCAAGTCGCGTGGTGCTATTTAATGACTGTCCTACAACAGCAATATGTGACACAAGGTCGGGCCTAACGTGGGAAGAAAAGGGAGCATCCCTTCCAAAAATGGCTCCAGCCGACGCAGTTACCGTTGAAAAGCTCATCGTAATGGCTAGACAACGTCACCCACGAAAGCATCCACCAGGGGACCTGCTCCTTTAAGTGCAATGGAGCAGTGCTGCCCCGGGGAAACTGAGACCCCGCAGCTGGGCCGAGTAATAATGGGTGAGCCTAAGGACGAGTCCAAAGGCTCCAAGTCCCGTGGTGGCAATGTTCCAGACCTTGAGGGTCGCCTTCAGGTCATCCTAGCCTCGTACTGCCCCGACATCCCATTTGGAACTGTAGCCACGAGCAGGTTTTTCAGTGCCTTTGATATGGAATTGTCACCATTACCTATCACATGAGCAGTCCAATAGAGCTGATTTCTCGTAAGGAATGCCTCGATTCCAGTGACCTTACAGCGCCAGAGAACCTCAATGCCCAGCATTTTGTCCTTCCAAGAGATGCTGCCGATATTATGTAAGTGTGTCGTCGAATCGCTCAACGTATGACTTGAATGGCTCCTAACAGTGGGATACTTGGTAGTGGCTTTGTTGAAAACATATACATCGCCTTTTCTCCTTAAGAGGAACCCTATGGTTTTGCTAATCGGAAATCGGTGCATAGGAGCGAAACAGCAATTGCAAGAAGCGAAAAGAAAACGTGCATGTCAAGCTTAATCAAACCTGTGTGAATCTTTCTGTCACATACTTATGCTACATACTGCTTTAATGTCTCGAAACTGTTTCTCTGTCTCAGATTCTGCAAATCCTATCAGTTGCTCCCGAATATATCTGGTCAGGCTCTATTTCTGCCTCTAAATGTCCAACTGCTACAAGAGCCCGAATATACATGTTTTCATCTTTTGTCATTTCAGGGCCGATTAAGACCAGATTTACCGTTCCCGTTCAATTGAACCTCTTCCAACCCGTGATCACTTGCACGTTATGGGTTTCTAACAGATACCAACCCCATCTAACGGTCGTTCAAGAATTCCGGCTTATCCAGGCCTCTTACAGATACCAACCCAATCTCAGGGTCGTTCAAGAATTCAGGCTCATCCAAAAATCTGATGCCAGCGAAGTAACATGGCACAGGACAAAGGAAAGCTTAGTAAATACCAACTCATTGTTACACGACTGATTCCATTGGTCAATTGTATTATCCGAGGCCACCCTGCTGTAAAATAATGGATAGGATTAATTTGCGTAAAATAATGCATATATTTGGAGCTTTTTTATTTTTAGATATCGGCAAGAAGGCATGAAGCCAGTACGCCGGTTGTACATAATAACATAGGACAGACATAGGCAACCTGTTTGGTCTAGTGGACCACATGAGACTTCTATCTATTTTCGGGTCACATATTCATTAAAAAAAATCTGGATCGTATAATAGAAAGCAAACTTTATTTCTATTTTAAACAAAAGTATGAATCAGAATAATCTTATTATTGATTTGTGAAGAAATATCAATGGTAATTTTTCAATATAAAAATGATATAAATATACTCTCTGAGAAAAGTTATAAAAGATTTTAAATAAATGCCTAAATTGGCTGCAGGCCAGATAAATGTTACGGCGGACCAAATCTGGTTCCCCATATGCGGCATAGGACAAGACCAAATGAGGGAGATGGCCGTAATTTCTATCCCCCTCTCCATCATTTTTCTCACTTTTTCTCTCTGAGAACCGCTGCAAATACTTTTCTCTGGAAAAGATGGTTGGCCCCCGTCGAAATGCATCGGACTACGCACACACAATAATAATGAAAAATTTCGAGATATAACATCTATCTCTTAAGTATTTCTCTCCATCTTCCAATTGTCGTTTTCATCTACATATATGAATACAAACATATATATATTCGTATATTCTGTCATACATTATTAGGAAATGGATATATAATCCGACAGAATAATTATGAGTATTGGAAACTCTATTTGAAATCCATTTCTTGATAATATGAGAACCAATAGTGCAGATATAGACAGTGGTTAAGCAAGATAAGATTTGAACATATGACTGTTATTTGGACTTTCGACTTACCAGCGGGCTATGTAGCTCAATGGTAATAGCAACGCTACTCTAAAGCGACACTTGACTTGCAACCAATAGGGTAGCTGCTTCAAAGTAGCATTGCTCTAACCAACGTTGTCTGGACAAATTATACATTTGTTGCAGGCTGCAGGTGCGATTCCTGTAGCTGCCCAATTTTCTTAAATTGTTTATTCTATTTATTTTGTCCAAGCCAAATGATACATTCACCGTGCGATAACGGGAGATCATTTCAAATGAGAGTTTCAATATAATGTAACTCTATTTATGATAATTCTGTTGGATCATATATACATTTCTTAACAGCATAATTGTCGCATTGAAATAAACAAATAGAGCAGATAAAGACCATGAATAAACAAGACAAGAATTTGGTGCTAAAATAGTTATTTGAGCCTTTGTATCACTGGCTGCTGGTAAGCTCAATGGTAAGAGCAACGCTACGTTGAAACGGCTACCCTATCGGCTGCAGGTTCAATTCCCTGCTGCAGCACCTTCGTTTCCTTTAATCGTTTATTCCATTTACGTTGTCAAGGCCAAATGATACATTCACCGTATGATAGCAAGAGATCATTTTAAATAAGTTTGAAAAGTTTCAATATGATGTAACGCAATATATATATATATATATATATATATATGTCTGTGTCTGTGTATTGGTGTGTATAGTGCAAACACAAATGGGTCCTTTCTAGCATGTGTGTTCTTTCCTTTCCCTATTTTTCTGGGGCATTGTTCTTCTATTTCCCAGTGACACCCAGTAAATCCTGCAGGGTAGAGGGTATAGAGCCGAAAAAACAAAAATAAAAAAAAGGGTATAAGGGGTGTGTGTCTGTTGTGGAACTGAGGGTCAGGCACACTTATCATTCAGCAAACTTCGTAAGGTTCACATGTACTCTGTCTCTTTTGAAAGCTCAGCAGAGCTAGAAGAAACCCGATAAAGATGATAGATAGGGTAGAATTCTCGCAGATGGTCGATGGTGGTGATGGGCGGGGTGGAGGTTGGGGTGGGGATAGGGGTAGGTGTAGGTTGGTTGAAATAAAAAAAATTCCAGTCCGCAGAAAGGTGTGATGCGGTGGTTAGACTTAGAAAAAAAAAAGCCTATAATGATAAATAAAGGGGAGAACTGGTAGAGAGAGGAGAAAAAGTTTGCAGAGGCAGAAAATTATTGAGAGAAAACGCCATGGAAGGATACGAGGTGCGGAAGGAGGTGAGAAAAGACTGTAGGGGGAGGAGGAAGAGGGAGAAACAGAGTAATGACAGATTGTGTAATATACAATGCTTTGAAGGAGGAGGAGGAGGAGGAGTACATTAAAATGGAAAGATGGATTACGAAACACAAGGGGAGAGGGAGGCAGAGTGTTAAACAAAGGGGTATAAATATGAGAGAGGGGTGTTGAAGAAGTGTAATGATAGAGAGAGGCAAGGATTTAAAAAGGGAGAGATTGAATTCGGAAGAGGAGAAGAAACGAGAGAGTGATACGTGAAAGAGAGGGGTGAAGAGAAAACTAAATATGAAAGAAAGGAAAGGAAATCGTGAGGGGGAAACAAAGAGAGGATGGAAGAAGAGAGAAAGAAACATGAGGGTGTGAAAGAGAGGAAGGAGAGAAGGAAGAGAAGAGAAAGCAATTTGTCGTACCTCCATTTAACCACGATTCACAAAACCAAACTTTTTACTCATTTTTAAAAAATTCCAAGAAACCACATGGTCTCTAAAACTCACCATTGCTTGATTTCCAAAAATCTCCAAAAAGCCAGAACTCCTGGTATGACTTTTATCATAAATAGAGCTGTCTATGCCCAGCTAATGAGCATTTGGCCCCTAGCCGACTGAACGATTCGACCCGGGGACTACAATGAGTGTATTTAAGACCAATCAGAAAACTAGAATAAGTATTTTTCTGCAAAAAAAAAAAATGTGATTCAATTATTTTTTCAAAAATTTCATACAATCCAAATTAGCATAATTCCTTGGCTGCATTAGCAATCTTCACTCCAATTCCAAACAGAGTCTTCCATCAGAATTTGACCTCGACAGACCCCCACTGGCAGTTGGGCTTTCGTTGGCCCTCACCAGGCACAAACATAATAGTGCCCGGCAAGCCTATTCAGCACACACCCGTGGTTCATACTCACGCAAACACAAGTTCACACAGACACACATATCAACTGAAATCCAGGACAAGATGAGTACTCTTTTATAGGCTCACATTCTGGAAGAGACTTTGTTCTCATACACGCATATATTTTCAAAGGCACTTTTTTATTTACTCTTTCTAACGCGATATCCTCCCTACACACGATTCGCGTACACATACAAACTACACAAACATTTACTTGTTCTAAATAAGTCCTTCTTGTTTGTTTGATACAAATATATTTTCATACGTTGTTTTCAATCGATTTGTTCATTGTTTTATCTTTGATGCTAGTACCTTCTTTTCTCTTCCAAACTTGGAGTTTAGCTCCTGCAATTATTCTATTCATGTTTTTCGTTCACAAAGTTGCATTTGATGTACATTGTAGTGACATTACTGTGAATGGTACCAACGCTTGACCGTGTTCTCTATTCTAGTGGACTTCACTACAGATAGGAGAGTGATAATTGAATGAGAGGGAAAGAATAAGGAAGAGGAGAAAAATGAGTGGCAGTGAAAGAGATAAGAGTAGGACTTCACTACAGAGAGGAGAGTGATAATTGAATGAGAGGGAAAGAATAAGGAAGAGGAGAAAGATGAGTGGCAGTGAAAGAGATAAGAGTTGGAAGGAAGAAAAATGAGGGTAGCTCACGAGAAAGAGAGGAGTGACGTATGAAAAAGGTGGACGTAGAAAAAAGAAAGAGAAGAGGTTTGAAATGTGCTCTGAAAGATAGAAAGAAGATGCGACAAAGTAACTATTGAATTTTTCAAAAAAGAAAGAGGAGATAAGAGAAATCTTGAAAATAAAGAAATGTCGATGAAGTAAAAGCCATTGAAAGAAAAGGTCTACATAAAAAAGGGAAATATTTTTTCAATTAATTGGAAGAATAAGGACAATGGAATGATAAAAGGTGACAAAAAGAAGAAAGAAAGACAGAAAACAATGATTGAAAAGAGAGAAAGGAAAGATAAAATATATAAGGCGTATGGAAGAAAAGAAGTGACAATCTTATGAAGAGAATGAAAGAAGTGAAAAGGAAGAAATTGAAAAATAAGCGTACGGAGTCGGTCTGGAAATATCCAACCATTTGATATTTATTTTTAAAGAAATGCCTATCTTAGCCAATGACACCTTTGTCCCTTTCAAGGTATTCCCTTTGGGATGGGGCATTATCTAATCTTATCTTGGAGCCCTTTCTTCTTACCAAAACTGTCTTCTAAGTCTTCTTTTACGATCATTATTGTCTGCCTCGTCCAGTTCTCCTTAATTTGACATGCGGTCTGAAATCTCTTTCTTTCCTATGACGATTTCAGATTTGGGAAGAGTAAAAAGTCTCAAGAATCCATACTTGGACTGGATGCAGATGGACGGTAAAAGAACAAACAAACGCACAGAGCTTATCAACTCGCTGGTTCATTGTGAATCCGACGGTTGCACGGTACACAAGCTCTCTCAATGCCGTCTCACTACCGTCTTAGTAACATCACGGGAGAGTGCGTATCCTCGCATGAGTAACAATATCCTCTCAGACTGGTTGCCAAATTACATCGAAACAGCGCAGTCGGTTCTCGAGATATTCAAAACGTTCGGATATTTTCGGATAGACGTCGTATATGAATAGACAGGGAGTATGGCGAAAGACGATGAAAATAGTGGAAATAACAGAAATATTATTCCACGGAAATGGAATGAATAGAAAAGTAAAGAAAGAAATGATCTGAGGTAATATGTATATATATATATAGCTACACTGAAGAGTTTTAATACAACGAAACCGCTGTCTGTGAATGACACAATAATTAACGCTCCTCTCTTCAGGGTTGAGCACTCTTTAAGTGAGGTAACTCGTCCATTGTAAGCTAATGCAATGCTCTTTCGACATGGAATGGAGCACTCTGGTGGACAGGGAACATATATGCGTAAATAGATATATCGCTTAAATTCAACCTTACAGATCGGCCAGTTCCGTGGAGTAGAGAGAGGATACCAGCTTATGGGTTTGAAGCTGAGGTTTCGATCCTGCCCTGTAGTACTGGATGGGATAATGGATAGTCTATAGCCACACTGAAGAGTTGTAATACAACGAAACAGCTGTCTGTGGATGACACAATTATATATATATATATATATATATATATATATATATTCTAAAATTCTTTACAGCTTTGAACACTATACCCATACAAAAAACCTTTTCAAAACTTTTGTCATTTCAGTCACTTATTTCATAATATCTGTTAATGTAATTCATGTAATTTTCTTCAGTTTCTTTTTATGTTTTACACAGACTTTGATATCATGATACTATGTTTAGATTTTCTCTTGTTGAGACCATCAGTTGTTTACCATGTGAACGTTTCGGAAATTAAAAACAAAACAGTTATACTAACATGACTCCCCAGCAGTGCTGATCAAACACCACCTCCTTTCAGCTCTGAGTTTAATGAATATCTTATGTCATACTACATGTAGTTTATTTTTACATTTTTTTATCGTAAAGTATTGTATATGGAATATTATTTTCTGTACACACACACACACACACACACACACACACACACACACACATATATATATATATATATATATATATATATACAAGGAACATTAGGGAAAGTGTGAAGTGTAAAGGATTTGAAGTAAGAAACGAATACATCTTTACTGGATAGAAAAGGAAATTATCTACCCCTATTAAACATAATAGAACGTTAATATTGTGTAATCTATTATTGATGGGTATTACTGATACACGAGGTGCTACTCAAACAATCAGAGAATTCAATCAGATTGGTCAATCTTCTCATCAGTCAAGTTATCCAGCGTTTATCATGTCTCACTTAACATTTTACACATCCCTTGAAATCACTCAACCAAAAAATAAAGAACCATTTCCTATCAATTTTCTCTTTCCTTTGAGGGAACCGTTTCACAGAATTAAGCTCTTCATTTTGGTTAGCCCATCATATCTATCTATTAATCTCTCTTCCTCTCTATCTATCTATATTATGACAAGTTGCAGTTTCTCTGTCTGTTCTCAACCCCACCAACGCTTTCTACGCCCACGGGTTGGTTTGGTCGCAAAGTGAATTCACCAAAGATTGGTAACGTAAGGAATAGAGTGCAATGCCCATGGGGAGGTTAATAATAACAAAATTTATTAGATGTTCTAAGGTTACAAACCCTCAATTTAATCCCCCTCGAGGTGCTTAGTCGCTAAACAAAGATTGACAGCCGATCGGTTAGGTCTACGGCTAATCTGTTGTGATTGAAGCACTCAAGTGGTAAAGATAAGCGAAGTTGGCGTTGATTGAGAATAACAGAACGCAGCCTTCGGTTACGAACGGTCAGCTCTTCTTCGTGTAATTCTGGAGTTGGTTAAGTATATTAAGTTTGGACTTCAGGTGAATCGCCAACTCTGCCAGTACTTCGTCTCGTTGAGTCAAATGATCACCAGGTCAGCTCTCAGCTGTCGTCTCCAACCTTTGTTGTCTTCTGCTCGCAATAGCCGATTTCCAAGTGTTTCACGGAGAACCCCTGGTGAGGGTTAAATCACTTTGGTCCGCCTCTACTTTGCTTTGGGCTCTGATGGGTCAGCCTCTTCCCAATATCTTCCTGGATGGACAAACTACTCCGTTCGTTAGTTGACCAATGGCAAATGAACTGCTTTGTAACCTCGACCCCCTATTTGGAAGATTCCATTTTCAAGAAAATCACTCTCATTTGTCTTGTAATCAAATTCCTTCTTTGATTAGGAATCTCTATTTCTCAAAACACAATTTTCTCATTTTGCGAGTATAATCCGATCTACTCTTCAATGCCAAACATCCTATTCTTGACAATTTCGGTGACTGGCAACTTGCTCCAGCGTCTTGGTGCAATGTGCAAATCAACCCATTCCCCCACCGCCGGTTACACTGCACCTGTACCCAGATACAATTAAGTGTCACTTTTTGACACTCTTGAAAGAGTGGTTCTTATGAAACAAACATCCATTCGGTCACTTGTTCTTTACTCACTCATTTGTATCTAGATAAAATCATGAGCTACTTTTTTCGTGGACACAAGCATTTTGCTCTCGCACTAAATTTCTATCAAAACTTCTTGGTAAATTTTACCTTTCGATCATATAGATATATAAATATATAAGGAGAACCAGGTTTTGTTGGGCACACGGGTATTTTGAATCTCTAGCTTTAAGTTTAGTTTCCACTTGAGGCGAGGGATTCTGTTCATGTTGTCACTAAGTTTGTTGTAAGCACGAACAATTTTGCATGAAATATCGTAATAATTTTTTCACTTTGACAAATGAGTGCCTTCTTCATCCTGTATTAGGGGGAGATGATAACGTGGTCTATGTTTATGAGAAATGGCAATAAACAGTATATATACTACATTTGAAGCATCTTCTGTCAGAACCTTTTCTTGGAATAGAACATAAATAAAAACCATGTGTTTGGGGTCAGCTGATACATTGTAAGTTGGTCTACCTGGTCCTCCGTAATTGTACACTATTGAGGCAGAAGAAAAACAAAAAGGCTGCAAAATAACAAAAACTTCAAACAAGTAATTAGTGTCGTCATTCTTTTCTTAGTGTTCTTTCTCCATCTTTCACCTTATCACAATGCATCATTGAGATTCACTCTTATATGATTTGATTTGTCCCACCATATAATGTTCGTATTCCTAAGATCTCACTTTTTACTTGAAAACATTCTTGTGTTTGGTTTAAACGTTTATATTTCTCAATTACAACACCATATTAATCATATCTATGCCCACTAGTAAGAGAACCAGCTTGCCCAATCCGATCGAAACAACTCTCTCCACTGCAGGGGTACGTCAGCGCATTTTCCCCCGTTAAATGATGATATGATAAATTTGACAAATGCTTGAAATTTGAACGACTCATTCAAAGGAAGTCTCTTTTCGATAGTTATATTCGCGTTTTAATGAATTAATTTTTGTGGAAGTTACAGCCAAGCGAAAAAAAAAAGATGTACCAACTAGCCTTGATCTTCCATATATGTCTACACACATATATGTGCCTTACTCACATGAATTGAAAAATGAGGGGGGAAGGACACCAATCTAGATGGAGGCATAATCAGATGAGCAGATTGACACATCTGACAGAGCGTGAAATAAACATTTTTTTTTTAATAAAAGATGAAGAGATGAAAAAGGTTTGCAGCAGAGAGATATCAATGACACGCACACTAAGAGATGGGCCAATAGATGCGGTGATGCGATCTCATTCATCTGGTAAACATCAAAGCTGGATGAAAAAAAAAGGCCGAAAAGAACAAAGGAAGTGCAATACTACTACGAATACTAACTGATATTTGTCTTTGTAATGCACTTGGGAAAGGTATGAATCTACTTCTTCGGTGCTTTGTCTCATCGCCGGATATCGTATCAAAATGTCTCGTCACTAGCATGATACGATGATTGATGGAGAAGAGAACAGGTCAGTGAGTACTTCTCCCAGTTCTCTGCCTCATCGCCAGATATCTTATCAAAATGTCTCGTCACTTCCATGCCACGATGATTGATGGAGGAGAGAGCAGATCAGTGAGTACTTCTACCGGTTCTTTATCTCATCGCCAGGTATCTTATAAAAATGTCTCGTCACTAGCATGCCACGATGGTTGATGGAGAAGAGAGTAGGTCAGTGAGTATTTCTCCGAGGGCTCCGCCTCATCGTCAGATATCTTATCGCAAATATCTCGTCACTAGCATGTCACGGTGGTAAATGGAGAAAAGAGTGGGCCAGTGAGCATATTGGAAAACCACTCTCCCGTAACTACCTAACCTCCCAAAGTAATTGTAGAAAAAATGTTTTTTTTTAATATATTGACAAGGCCCAGTAGATGATGTAACGGCTACCAACACAGAAAATAAAACCTGCCAACTAGGTTCAAACTTCGGCTGAGGCAACTTTCGTTTATTTGTGCTAATGCCCTCGTTGGAGGCAGTGATCCATTTCTATCGGTACTCTGTTTCATTGCAAGATATTTTGGCAAATATCTCATTACTTGCATGTCACAATGGCTGATGGAAAGAAGAGTGTGCGAGTGAGCACTTAAGCAAACCACTTTCCCATAACTACATCACGGTTCAGATAGTATCAGCAAAAATCTCAGACTTTAACGATCAACCTGGGCTGTTTTCCAATTCTCTCATCACAGGCGCTAAGCTTAAGTTCTTCTTCAAGACGGTGGACATCAATCAAAAATAACTTATTGCATTGACATTATTTACCCAAGTCTTCTCTTGTATAGTAGTAAGTATCCATTTTTGTCAGCTGAGTGACAAGAGTTCAATTCCCAGCCAGAGAAGTTCAAGTTTGTTTTAGACCCTTTCTACATCAGTATCATATGTATGGTACAGCTGGAAAGCATATATATTTTCAATGAAAATAAAGTACTTGATGATATGAATTTACCTAATATCTTTAATCACATGGAAATCTCTACCAAGTGAATTCAGAATAGAAGAGAATACTCCTTTGATAACATATAAATTAAGACCAATAATACGATATAACAGTTCAGCAATAAACAAATACTGGATTGTTTTCTCAAATCCCCGAAACGGTTACATGGCAAGCTACTGATGGTCCCAACAAGAGGAAATTCACGCATAGTACTATAACACCAAAGCATACGTAAAACATAAGAAAAAAAACACTGATGAAAATTACATCAACGGATATTGGGAAATCAGTAACTGAAATGTTTTCAATTTTTTTATGCGTCTAAAGCGTTCTAGGACACACACACACACACACACACACATATATATATATATATATATATATATATATATATATATATATATATATATATATATATTATTTGTCATCCACAGACAGCTGTTTCGATGTATTACATCTCTTCATTGTGGCTATAGACTTTATCCCATGCAGTACCACGAGGCAGAATTGAAACCCTCACATCGGACTTGGAGGTCGATATCCTACCTCTGGACTACGGAACTGGGTTTCCAATTAGGATGAATCTAAGCGATATATTAATTTACGCAGAAACTCCTCATACACCAGAGCATTGCATAAGCTTACAATAGATGAGTTACCTTACTTAAAGAGTGCTCAACCCTGAATAGAGGAGCATTAATTATTGTGTCATATATATATATATATATATATATATATATATATATATATATATATATATATATATATATATATATATATATATATATATATATCCCAGAATAATAATTAAAGAAGATCTTTTACTCTAGATAAATTAAAATTATGGAGTAATTATATTCATGAAGATATTAATGAATATGACTGAGAGTGCCTCAGTAAGAAACCTGTCCTGTTTTTTGATACCCCCGAAACAGAGCTATGGCAAAACAGCTGACGAATTCCATAATAAAGAATAAGATTACAAATACAAATTTAACCAAATCACGAGAAACAAGAACGTTAAAATACATAATAAAGTTATGAGACAATACGTTGACATAGTCAGATTGCTAGAGACTTGCGTGACACACGGTTGTGGATGCCTTGGTACTATATGTATAAAAATTGACTAAAAAGGTTGTTCTTTTTCAGCGTTAAACTATGGAAAGTTTACATGACTATATATATAAGCATATGTTTAGTAGTGGTTGTAGTAGCAGTAGGCTACTAAACAATTTCATTGACAAAAGGCGAAATAGGACAAAAAACCTAAAACGTGTATAAAAGTGATTTTATTGTAAGAAATATGCGAGCCATTACTAAGAGAAATGATTGACAAAAATTTTGATATGCAAATTACTTTCGAAAGTTTAGGGTCGGAGATTAGCTAGAAACGACCTCTGGTGACCGCGATTGACCTCCAAGGTCGACCTCCCAACGCCTATGTCACAAGTTCATCTTCTGTGAGTCTGCATGCCAAATAGTCAATAAGCCTAGTAGTTTTCGCGTGACAGACGCTCGGACAAACCTAACAGAAGGTTTAAATACATAACCTCCTAACACCTGAATTTTAGAAGGAAAAAAAATTTAAATGTCAAATTGGTTTGCACTTCATGAGGTACACGAGAAATGGGACCTTGTACTTTATCAACAGATTATCTCAAAGGTAAGTGTGGCTTCGGATTAACCCGACTTGATCTTCATAATTAGAGATCTCCCGTTATTAAAAGCTTAAAGCAATCATCTCCTGATGGATTGTAACATTAAGTAATGAATAATATAGACAATTGCAGTTGATAAGCCCATAATCTGAGTTAAGGATCAGGATTATTATTATTTACCTTCGTATGTATGTGTCAGTTTGTATCTATTGATGGACTAATCTGAGTTATAAATAGATCTATTAGAATTCTTTATATGGGTATGTAGCTAAATGTGTACCAGGAGAGTAATTATATTTCGAATATACGTATTTTTATCATATTAAGCTGTACGTTTTGCTACCATTGTTATACACTATTTTTTTCGGACTAATGTTTGTATCTTGTTAAAGTGGCAACATTTCAGCTGTTGTACCCCAACCCATTTTTTCAGATTTTGAACTGAGCCATTTATTCAATTCACGGTGGTAGATTGTCCTCATTCTGCTGACCGGAGGATATCCTAGTTAATTCGTCCTTGCGATGTCTGCTTCTTCCTTCAAACCAGCAGCCACAAAAGAAATCTATTCATAAAAAAACTCCAAATAAAACCAAACAAGCTTGGCTGAGCTAAAATCCCCGAAACGGTTATGTGGTAAACATCTGATGATCCCAACAAGTGAAAAATGTACTCTTGTACCATGATAACAAACTATATGTAAAACATAAGAAGAAAATCACATAAAATACATTACAGATGTTGGGAAATGAGTGACTGAAGTGACACGAATAAATTTTCGAAAATTTTTTTAATGTGTTTAGTATTCAAAGATGTAAATCTTTCTAGAATATATATATATATATATATATATATATATATATATATATATATATATATATATATATATATATTAAGAAAATAATAACGAAAGAGGATTTCCTACTTTAAAATAAATTAAAATTATGGAGTAATTATGTTCATGAAAATATTGATGATAGTGACCGAGATGCAATAGTGAAAAAAGACTGTTCTGTTTTTTAATACTCCCGAAACAGAGTTACGGTAAAACAGTTGCCGAACTCCATAATAAAGAATGACATTACAAATACAAATACAAATATAATTAGATTATACGAAACAAGAACATATAATAAACAATTATAAGACAACACGTTCAAAAAGCACAAATCAAACTCCCTTGCTTCATCAAAATATAAAAGGTGAACAAAACAGAATTCATTCTCCATACAATATTATTCGAAAACTACGTATCTCATTTCAACTCTTTTATTAGTAGTCTGTGTGAATGGGATTTACAAATTTAAGCAAAACAAGTCAACCTCAGTTGAGAGGGTGAATGCGTCATCAGTTTTTGCGTACACAACGTCGCTGTTTTTTGGTAAGGTCATTGTCATCGTAGTGACATAGAAAAAAGCCAAATCTCAAATAGGAGTTCGACAACTAGCAAAAGTATTTTAGGGTTGGACTTGATTCCCCGCCAACTAAAGGGGAGAAGGGGGTCATATGCAAGTTTCTGTAGCCATTTTTAGCTGCTTCTGGAGTCGTATAACTCTTCTTTTGAGGGCTGTCATGGAATAGCGTAAGTTCATGACAAATCCCATGCTATGACCCAACTGGAGGAAAGGGTTCTTCGTGATTCTTGAAACGCAAGGTATCGTAGTGCGAGGAAGGCAGTTTACGACCTGATGGAAGCTGATGAAAGGTTGTACTCCCAAGCTGTTCCAGAACTCACCACAGTATTCTTGCTGATTTTCGTTTACATACATTTGAAAAGTATCATAATTCATAAGGACTAGAACGAAGACAGGAAAAAGTTAGTTGAAGCCTAAAAATATATCGGCAGAATTGCTAAAATCCAATTTGAAGACCGAAGAATATCGTTCAAGTTCATACAACATGAACGTAGGAAAATATATCGGCTGAATTCCCACAATATGAAAGCTGAAGAATGTATTTCTCTAATTTCCACGATCCAATTTCGAGGCCAAATTCCCAACAATTTGACATGAAGATTTAAGTCTATATTGACTGAATTCCCCCAAATTGAGGGCTGAAGAATATAACAACCGAAATTCCAAAATTTAATTCGAAAAGTTAAGAATTTATTAGCTGAAGTCTCACAAAAGGTTAGCTGAAGAATTGATCGGCCAAATTCCTATAATGTAATATGAAGGCTGAAGCCAGTATCGGCTGAATTCACACAATCTAATTTGAAATCTAAAGAATATATCGCCCCAATACTCACTATTAAATTTGAAGATTGAAGAATATATCGACCGTATTCCTACGATTTAATATTGTGAGCGTTTAACTTGTCTCGTTGTTCTTTTTCTCGTTACCAATACAATAAATCAAATTGATTGGTTCCGTTTTTGAAGTACTATTGTAAGTCAAAGAAACAGAAAGCATACGCTCTTTGTGGAGATTTTCAATAAAAGATGGAAGAAAGCTCCTTTTAGGACCGTCAAGCTTCTGGAACGTAAGTTGATAACAAGCCCACTATCTCAGCTAGTGTATTAAAAAAAAAAAAAAAAGGTTCACTGATCAGAATGTCGCTGTGAGGACAATACAACATCGTTTACGAAAGCTTCCACTAGGCTGTAGACTGCAATATTACTCTCCAATATCTTATGGTGGCCAGAATGCTAAATAAACGCTTTTATTAACTCGGATGCGTCCCAATGAATAAGCCGGTGGTGGACTCTTGGAGTCGTTAACCCAATGAGACATTTCAACTGAACCAGAGTATAAGACACTTTGCACTACCTGTAGTGCAATCGGTTGGTAAGATTTTTGAGTCTTAAGCTTAATGTTCTTTCTTTCTTAATTAAAGATTCCTTTACGCTGTCTATGCTCGGGCTACTGATGAGGTTATTAGAACCTGATGCATGCGTTGATTCTCTCAATCGCTCAAAGGCATAGGATTGTCACTAACCGCCATGGAATGAAGTTAGAATGATGGGCCACATAACTGGAAGATACGACGATTGAAAGATTCAGTGCACACGGTCCTATTATCTAATGAATGCAAGCGTTGATTAAGCGTATTTAGTGACCTGCCTGGAGGTCGTGAGTTCAATCTCTTGGTCGCTGAGTACAGAAAGGTCATATTCTGGTTCAGTACAAGATGCAGATATCGCAAAGAAAAATTAACTGATACGAGATATCCTCTAGCATGGACAGCGGAACGAGACCAATCTATTTCCTTTAGGAAATTCAAAACTAGTTTTATACTAGTGAAGAGGTTTACTAAACATTTCGTTTTCGCCATTCTATTCCAGCAAAATTTCGCCTGTCATCTGCATCAGATTTGGTCGAGAATTTTGTTCGGTTAAGTCCACGATGACATTTCATAATAGCTCTAAGATTCTCGGCAGGAGAGAGGTTTGGTGAATTTCCTGGCCACCAGCCATATCCGCCTTTTCAGAAAAAATCAAGCTGTGCGCAGCTCAGACTCCTTTTCTCGTGATTGAGCCGGCGATCAAGCCCTGCAAAAGTATTCATTGTGCACTGCTTGCGTGATGTGCTCGAATCACGTTTAAAACATCTTCGCGATGGTCAAGAGCACCGAGTTCCATCAAAAGTGTTACGCACATCCAAGCGAAACATTCAACAACAAAAAGACGGTTTTATGTGGTAAATGAGGTGCTGCCAAAAGATACCAGGAATTCTATGTGCGAAATGGCTTCGTCAAGAGAAAAAAAGGAGAGGAAAATTGATGAAAAATGAGGTTCTTTCTTCCTGGTGGCGTGGGAAATGTCCGGTGAGACACGGGAAATGTTTGGTAACTTGAAATATGGATAGGTTAATCAATCTGTTCAAACTTATCTCGTATATAAAGATACACGCACTTATGCTTATAAATATTTGTAAAGACACACACAAATTATATATATATATATATATATCTCATAATAATAATTGATAATTGTGTCATCTGCAGACAGCTGTATCGTTGTATTACAACTCTTCAGTGTGGCTATAGACTATCCAATATCCCTTCCAGTACTGCTACGTAGGGTTGAAACCTTCACACCCAGGAAGTAACCAGCCATTTAGCATGAACGAAAGAAATAGCTTACCTCGGACGAGGCGTCTTAGTTCTCTTCAAAGTTCTTCCCCCGAGACCCCACACACTTTTTCCAATGTCCCTTACACTTTTCAAAATAGTCTGCAAAGTCCCAAGTAGCGGAGGGTACTGACAAACCTGGGTGGTGCACTGTTTCCCTTAAAAAAATCTCTGTACAAGACGTAAAGAATGACTCGTTAGGTTATTGTAAATACAACAGTCACAGAGTACACAAGCTCACTCAATGCCACGAGAACGCCAAGTCGTGGGCGAGTGTCTGCATGCACAGTAAAATGCCACCTGATTGATTGTCAAGTTACATCATGGCCACGCAACCGGTTCCCAAGATATTAAGAATGGCTGGATGCTTTCCAGACATGCCTTGCGCGCGCGCCTGTATGTGCATGGTGTGTGTGTAAACAGGGTGGAAGAATAGCTGGGAACAGTGAAAATCTTTCCCCTTTGCAAGTTATTATGTTTCATATACATCTCAATCAGAAACCTGCATTGTGGCTGAATGAGTTGCGTATTCTAGATGTTGGTGTCCCGGCATTCTAGAGCCACCAGAAGGCCAGGATTACGAAAACTGATTATCTAGCCAGGCCCTCCCCAATCCGATCTTCTTACTTTCATTGCCCCTCATTTTGTCCCAGGTACTAAGCTGAAAGTATGAGCCATACATAGCATTCTGCCCTTTAAGGGTTCTCTGACTTCGTTTGCTTTTAGTGAAAGCCTCTTTTTATCTGCAGCATACCCCAAAGAGGAGAGAGAAATTTATCTTTATTCCGTCTCTTATTGAAAATCTCCACAAAGAGCATGCTTTCTGTTTCTTTGACTTACAATAGTACATCAAAAACAGAACTAATCAATTTGATTTATCGAATTGGTAACGAAAAAAAGGACGAGACAAGTTAAACGCTCACAATATTAAATCGCAGGAATACGGTCGATATATTCTTCAATCTTCAAATTTAATAGTGAGTATTGGGGCGATATATTCTTCAGATTTCAAATTAGATTGTGTGAATTCAGACGATACCAGCTTCAGCCTTCAGGTTACGTTATAGGAATTGGGCCGATCAATTCTTCAGCCTACCTATTGTGAGAATTCAGCAGGTAAATTCTTCACTTTTCAAATTAAATTTTGGAATTTCGGTTGTCATATTCTTCAACCTTCAAATGGGGGGAATTCAGTCAATATAGACTTGCATGTTCAAATTGAATTGTTGGGAATTCGGCCTCCGAATTGGATCGTGGAAATTAGAGCAATATATTCTTCAGCTTTCATACTGTGGGAATTCAGCCGATATATTTTCCAACGTTCATGTTGTATGAACTTGAACGATATTCTTCGGTCTTCATATTGGATTTTTGGCATTCTTCCGATGTATTTTTCAGTCTTCTATCAACTTTTACTGTCTTCGTTCTAGTTCTTATGAATTATGATACTTTTCAAATGTATGTAAACGAAAATCAGCTAGAATACTGAGTAGAGGGCTGGAACATTGTGGAGACTTACTGTCACTTGATCTCCAGTGTTGGAAGCCACCGGTTTCTACTGGTGTGGAGATTCGTTGTGTAAACATATATATGTATGTGTATGTGTACGTGTGTTTCAGTGTGTGTATTTAAGATGGCAACCTTTATAAAAACACAATGGGTGAACGGCCATTTAAATCGGCCCCCAAAACCCATTCGAAGTTTCCAGAAGATATTAATATACAATATATTGATCAGATATTTGCGTTCAAATAACGTTCTTCCCGATCTAAAGGTCTAAACGTTCAAATAGTTCTATTCTCAATCCAAACGTACTGTTCCTGATATCTGTATGGAAATATTTTTTATGTATATTATTTATACTTTTAGGAACCCTTTGGTGAATCATGGGAGAGTATAATGTTACCTGGAAATGGGATCCAGCCAATTTTTTAAAATCTTATGGAAAATGTAGCCATTTTTGCCATTTAAAATGACTGATTCCCAAATGGCCAATGATGGTTATTAACTAAGCCAAGCTTAGTCTGACAGAAAGCTGTAATTATGTGGCATCTACTGGAGATCGAACTCACTCCGCGATAGTAATGGTCAACTCGCTAACCATCACAGATATCCCCCGCTTTGCGAAAGTTTGCTTTACGCCACTTGGCTCCTTCGAGATACCTGAAGCTTGGAGCCGCCACAGCTTAGAACTGTGTCTGTGAGCATCTCTGATTTTATATCTTGATTTATTTTGGGCATCAGTTAGCGAGATGTATTCTAAGGTACCAGAAAAGTCAAAGAGAGCTCGTAAAGCTGACTGACTAGTTAATATTGACGACTATTTTCAGGATCTGGGAACGCCAAAGAGTATTTCACTTATAAATTAATGGCTATTGCTTTTTCGCTTTACGCTATTCCGGCACGCTCTACTTTCGGATGGCGGGGAAAACCTACAACCGAATGAATGTGCTTTCGATGTGCATGTGTGTACGTGTGTGCGTCTAAATGCATGTATATCTCTCTCTGAAAGGAGGGGGCATGAGTCTCCAGTATGTTCTCTCCATACAGAGAAATGAATGTTGCGTTCTATATTTTAGTAGCTCTCTCAGTATGTGTAGGAGTGTTCCTGCTGAGACGTTTACACACGTGTACGCATATGCGTGTACGTATTCATGAATGTCAAAGCTGCGTTCTCTGTGTGTGCTTTTGAGCGTATTTATGTATTCGGTTGGACGCTCGCCCGCGCGTTGTTTACGCGCCGAACACGGAAGAAATAAAAAAAAAGTGAAAGAGAATTCGAGAAGAAGAGGAGGAGGACGACGACAAGAAGAAGAAGAAGAAGAAGAAGAAGAAGAAGAAGAAGAAGAAGAGGAAGAAGAAGAAGAAGAAGAGGTTAGGGAATTAACAATAGATAAGAGCGAAGGGGGAAAGAGAGGGAACGGAGAAAGAAGTGACTCGAAAAAGTAAAGACGAAAGTGAAGATTTTTACGAAAGGATTGGTGGGGGAGAGGGAGCGGGTGTTGATGGAGAGGATAGTGAAGGGGTGCGGTGGGTCCAAGGGTTGGGAATGGCAGGAAATCTAGTCGTGGTGGTGGCAGGGGGGAGCAGAGGAGAGGGAAGGAAAACTACAATAAAAAGAGAAACGAAAGAAGGAGTGCGTGAGTCAGTATGTGTATGTATCTATGTGTGCGTGCGTGCGCAGGGGAGGAATAGCTAAACGTGTTGTATTTGTATGAGACATCGCAAGTGCAAGGCGTATGTACGCGTGGCTACATTTTCAAGCGCACACACTAACGCGCGCGCACACACACACACACACACACATACAAACAGATGCACATACGCATGCAAACGCACTCAAACACATACGCTGTTGTAGAGAGTGATGGTTAGAATGCAAGTCTTTTATACCATTGTTTGTGAGTTCAATCACTGCACACCCCGAGAATCTGGTCTTTCAACTGAATTTGGCTTGAAACAGAATCTCAGTCCGTTCATATCTATCTATCTATCTATCTATCTATCCATCTATCTATGTCTCTGCCTTTCTATCTATCTATCTATCTATCTATCTATGTTAGTATCCATCTATCTATGTCTCTGCCTATCTATCTTTGTATCTATCTATACATATCCTTGTTCATATCGATCTTTATTCATATCCATCTATCTTCGTTCATATCTATCTATCTTCGTTCATATCTATCTATCTTCGTTCATATCTATCTATCTATATCTTCTATTCATTATCTATCATGTCTCTCTCTATCTATATCTATCTATCTATCTCTTTTATTCATCATTCATCCATCTATTTTCATTCATACGTATCTATCTATATCCATATCTTTCTATATATCTATCTTTATTCATGTCTAGCCTATTCCGTTTTAGCTCTACACGGCCACAACTATGGGGTACCCGGTGAGAATCACACTCTCTACAGTAGTATTGGTCTACAAGATTAGCTTGTAAACCATTATTACATGCAAGGTGATTCTAATTAGTTACCTTTACTAATCTTATTTTGACACAAGTCCATAACTACAGGACACCCAGTGCTTGTGTGTGTGTGTGTGCGTGCGTGCATGTATGTGTATGTGTGTGTGTGTGTGTGTGTGTGTGTGTGTGTGTGTTTGTGTGTGTGTTGTAAGACTATAAATATGTAAGTCTGCGAGTTTAAAATCCTCTCTCTCTCTCTCTCTCAGTAGTGGTGCGTATTGTAGTTGTGTCAGGGAGGTAGGCTGTAATTGCCTCCATGCACTGTCAACTTATGAATAAATGTCTTCGCACATGCACACACAGACACAGACACACACTCATACGTGTATATATATATATATATATATATACACGCAACACTCACACATTTGATAGACAATGCGCTGTCTCAGATAGATTGGTAGATAGATAGACAGACAGACTGTTAGATAATGTGCTGTCTCGGATACATTGATATATATATATATATATATACAGGTCTGGTTAGTCACTCAAAAGAAGTTGTCATGTGACCAGAGTCTTCGGCAGCATGCTCTGTTGGGCATGATCAACTAAAGAAAATTGTTAAAAAAGGCTGATCAATGGATAAGTTACTTTTCTCGCCTTTTGTTGGGCAGTGATAATTTTTTAAAATTCGGATTTAGAAAAAAACAAGCATGAATGCTGCCGGACACAAAAAGTGATGAATTTAGGATAAGCTTACATTGTAAATTGTACCCCTCCATATTGAAAACCTGTTTTGGAGTGAATCTGTTTTTCCTAGACACAAGGAGTAAATGTTCAAATTTTCAGCCCTCTAGCTACATTGGTGTGGCCTGTGCACATCACACATGCATATGTATATTGATAGCCAGCCAGTCATCCACGCAGCAGGCTAGCCAGACCCACAGGAAGAGTGAAGAAACCTAAAAAGAAATTGATGTTGGCTATGTTGATGATGACAGTTTTGGCTGACGGTTTCTGATGGATATGTAGATAGGTATATATATATACATGTATATATATATATATATATATATATATATATATATATATATATATATATATATATACACACATACGTAGAGCGAGAGAGATTGATAGATATGAACTTAGATAGATAGACAGATATATATATATATATAGATAGATAGATACTAACAGCCTCAGAGATAAATATGAACAGAAATAGATTGATAGATAGATAGATAGATAGATAGATAGATAGATAGATACATACATACATACATACATACATACATACATACATACAAACATACATACAAATCAACAGCCTCAAAGATTAATGTGAACAGAAATAGATAGATAGATAGATAGATAGATAGATAGATAGATAGATACATACATACATACATACATACATACATACAAACATACATACAAATCAACAGCCTCAAAGATTAATGTGAACAGAAATAGATAGATAGATAGATAGATAGATAGATAGATAGATAACAGCCCCACTTATAAATATGGATACGGATAGATAGATATCAACAGCCTCTTAGACGAGTACGAACAGACTGAGATAGATAGCTGCTGTAGTGTATTTTTAATGCCTTGAGTATTTTCTTGGTTCTCTGTTCACTATAACTCATCCTGATCCTTGAGTTATAAACCTTGAGCCTTCAGTGATTGGCCTCTTATCAATGTAATTTCAGCTTTTTGGATGAAGTGGAATATTCAGGTGATACTTTCATTTTTAAATAGTCACTGTGAAGATCAAGCTCATTACACTTGCAAACCAAGTCTGCAAAACTAGCTAGTTGACCATTGGATCAAGACCAGTGGCCCAGTGTTAAAGATAAACTAAGCTTAGAAAATAAATATGTTGTAGGTATCCTTGTGTGTAAGGACATGTTTTTCGTTAGTTTGTGCTTAAATATCGCAATTTGTGTTTCAGTGTGTATGTGCTTGTGTGTGTGTGTGTATATATATGTGTGTGCATGCACATATGTCTATGTGATTATGAGTGTGTATATACATATAAGTATTTCCGTGAATGGATTGGTTTGGTCTTCATGCAAATGTATGCAAAAATATGTACATTTTGTGTGTGAAAATGCATTTTAGCGTATCAGAGGAAAAAAAGAAGTTGCTTGTGCTCGCTGACACCTACCTGAGCGATTAACCTGGGGTCTTCTATCAGCCATTATTAGCATAATGCAATCACCCAAGACCCACAGATGTCCATTTTGTTACAAACAGCTACGAGAAAACCTTTGACATATTTGCACATCCAGCCTGAGGCATGAGCAAACTAAGCAGCTGCCAGGGCCCCATGGCCAACAGAGGGCCCCAAAGGGGTGGCTGTGGATCCTAAATCAAATTTTGTTTAGGGTCCAAAAAAGGCTTGGTTCGGCCCTGCACATTGGAGTAGTCATTAAATCTAACAGATATAAGAGAATAATTCTGGAACATCTTATGGGCAAAGGTCTAGATTTGATTTTGTTTTTATCTATTTTAGTGGATGAAGTATTATAAGCCATCATTATTTGCTTTTGTTACTATTTGCTTTCATCTTGGTTGCTGTTGCTTTTTATCGCAAGCAAACTCAGCAGTGAGTAAATATATCAACAGCATGGATTGGAACAAAGAATGAATTTCATATGAAAACCAAACCCATGACCCTCTATATCAGAGGGTGGCTCGCTTAGCGTGCAACCATTCTCACCACTAAACCACTGGAACTCAGTGGCAAGCGTCGGTCCAAATCAAACCCTCAAATTCATTCTCTATCTACCATCTCCCTTGTGCCATATTTGTTGTTATCAACTGGCAAGTTTGTTAAGGCCTTGATTTTCCTGAAATTTCACACTGGTTTGTCCAAATCCCACCTTAGCTCATAAGTCTACGTCTGTCAGTCTCAAGCACTTGATTAGAATTAGTATTGTCTTTAATTTGGAGAAAGGTCATTAACATTCATAGAGTTTCTTTAGGCAATTGTACTTATTCTTTTTGTTATTTTTATTGTTCACACATTTTGACCAATCCTTTCAATACTCTTAAAATGGTTAAAAAATTATCTGAAATTCATATCAATTTTTAATCACTGCTACCCACAGCAGACTGGTTTAATCACTCTTGTCGGGTTCAGGTTATTCATGTCTTCTGACATTTATGTCAATCTATCTATAATGTAGGGTCGCTCTTAACCATTGATCTAAACAGCCCAAAGGAAAAGTGAAGGCCCAAATAACTGCTTTATACCCACTCCTATCATTTTTGTTCATCTACTGCCCATCTCTGCACTATTATTTCTCACCATGGACAATTATATCATTAACAAATGGATATATGATCCAACAGAATATTTATAAATGAGTTATGTTACTTGAAACACTATTTGTAATGATCTCCAGTTATAACACAGAGAATGGGTCACTCGGTCTTGACAGCATAAATAGAAAACAAAAAAAATGGGGCTGCTGCTGGGATCTAACAAGCGACTGATAAGGTAGCCTCTTTAACACATCGTCACTCTTAACCATTGAGCTAAACAGCCCAAAAGCAAAGCTCAAATAACTGCTTTATTCATCTATTTAGACTAACCATAACCATTTGTAGCAGAAACTTGAGATTTTGCACACACACACCTCTCAATAAGCGGAAAAAATGTCTTTTATTTGGGGGTTCAACTTACAATGAAAGTTTATGCCAAATTGGTCATTAGTTTGCGTCCACATTATCTTTTTCAAAATCATAAATTCATGATTCAGACCATACTGATTTTGTTTTCATCAAGGTAACTTGATTTTATTACCCACACTGCTCAAATTACAGGGGGGAAAAAAGCATTTATGGATGGCGGTGATTCATAATTTCCCTTGGAATGCTAGTTTTGATTAATTGTTGATAATGTGAAGTTGATGGAAATAATGATTTTAATAGCATGACCACAACAGTACTGGTTAGTCACTCTATAGAAACTGTCATATGTCTTTTATTAGTATGCTGTGTTGGGGGATGATCAATTAAAAAATTGAAAATGGGGCAACCCAATGGATAAGTTACTTCTCTCCCCTTTAGTTGAATCCTGAAAAAGTCAAAATTTTAAAAAATGCAGTCGGGCAAAAACTAAGGGACCAATTTAAGATAAACTGACATTGTAATTTAAACCCGGCACTAAAAACCTTTTTTTGGGGGTTGGGAGTTCAAAGATAGATGTTTTTACTCGGCATAGTGAGGAGCGAATGTTTGAATTTTCAGCCCTCTAGCTTCATTGGTGTGACCTGCATGTATAACCCGTAGATATATTGAAGTGATAGCCGGCCAGTCAGATCCATCTAAAAACTAGAGAAACCTATGTTGACAGTATTGGTGGCAGTTTTGGCAGATGGTTTCTGATTGTTCAAATATTTGTTTACTTTGCTTTATGTAATCAGTTACTTATCGTCATGTAAAAGACCCTATTCCCAGATGATCACAATAAGCGGTTTCTGCTAGAAATCTGATATTCATAGATGAAAAAAATATCAAAATATTCCCCAAATAGTAGTAAGTAAGCAATTAATAAACACTGACTTCCATCTTTGTTTTATCAAATTAAGATTATTATTTGCGGTAAACCATAAGTGTTTGGCTACTGGGTGGTGTTCGGCAACTAGCAATATTTTTCATTTTATACTATATTAACTTATTCTTCTCTCTAGAGATGTATGTATTTATACCTGCATGAACATCTGTGTGTGTCTACCTGTATGCATGAATATACCTACTTATATATATATATGTGTAAGCTAGTCTAGATCGTGGGTTCAGGGATAATTATACTGGTATCTTGGCTCGCGTAAATGTGTATGTTGTTTAGTCACAGTATGTGTCTCTGTGAAACTATGACCCCCCCCCTCTCATTCATTCACTCATTCTCTCTCTCACTCTCACTCTCACTCTCACACACTCTCTCTCTCTCTCTCTCTCTCTCTCTCTCTCTCTCTCTCTCTCTCTCTCTCTGTATGTATGTGTATGTGGGTGTATGTGTACGTGCATATACAAGTTATTGAAGATGTGTGTGTAAGGAAGGAAAGAAAAAAAGAGTACAAAAGACAGAAGAGAGCAGGGAAAGAAAGAAAGAAAGAAAGAAAGAAAGAAAGAAAGAAAGAAAGAAAGAATAGAGAAGCAGAGGAAAGATAGACAGAATGGAAGAGGAAAGAAAACAAGGAAGGAAAAGAGAAAGAGAGTGGAATGAAACAAAAGAAGAGAAAAAGGGGAGGAAGGAGAGGAGGAAGGAAAGAGAAAAAAGGACAGAAAGAAAGAGAGAAACAGGATAGGAAGAATGAAGACAGAAGAGGCTGAAAAAGAGAAAAAAAGAGGAAAAGAGAAAGAGAAGGATTTGAGAAAAAGAGAGAAGGGGAAGCAAGAGAGAAAAGAAAAATGAGTGAAGGGACAGAACAAAAGAAAGAAGAAAGAAGAGGAAGAAGTGAAAGAAAGAAGAGAGAGAAAGAGGGATACAAGGAAAGAAGGAAAGAAAGGAAGTAGTAAGGGAGAAGAAATAAAGAAATGAGAATGAGAAAAAGGAGAAGAAGTGAGAAGGAGAGAAAGAAAAGAAAACAGAGCGAGAGGAGAGAAAGAATAGAGAAGGAAGGAAGACAGGAAGGAAAGAGAATGAAGGGATGAAAGAAAAGAAAGGGATGGGGAGTGAGGGCATGTGGGTGGGGGAAGTGAAATGAAAGGGAGGGGTCACTTTGTACATCAGAAAGACAGGATATGTGGGCTGCTGCTGCTGCTACAAGAAACTGAGATGAAAAACCAGATCTGAGATATAAAGAGATTGTTTCTTCTTTTCCACAAGAGATAGAAGGAGCAAAGAAGGAGGGTAAGAGAGGGAGGTATGTAAAAGAGGAGGAAGGGGAGGGAATTAAAAGAGATTGCGTTTGATTGTGTGAGTGTTGGGGGGGGGGTAGATCAAAAGAGAATGAGAGGGAGTGAAGAGAGTGATGGAGACAGTGTGAGAGAAAAACAAAGAAAATGAAAGAGAAAAAGAAAAAGAAAGAATATACAGGTATCTCCCCACCCAGTTTTTCATCATGTTACTCCCAACCAAAGATCTCGAGCCGCCATAGCTTTAAACTGTGTCTGTGAGCATCTGTGTTCTATCTGAACCCATCTTGTGCATGTGTTAGCAAGATGTGTCTCAACGTATCAGAAAATCCTAAGAGAATTCGTTAGGGGTGTATCATTGGCTGGCATAGTAGAAGATTATTTTTTTGGTTCTGGGAACTCTCAAAAATTTAACTCATATGAATCAATGGTAATTGCCTCTTGGCTTTGCGCCATTTCGACTCATGAAAGGTTTCTTTGGAACGCTTTATTTTCTGGTAGAGTGGGGGGGGGCTGTATTTCGTGGGGGGTTATATTTCGTTGGTTGGGTTATATTTCGTTGAGGGGCGATGTATTCTGTTGGGGGTGACCAGAATAAAAACAGAAAGTAGACAGGGAAGAAAAGTTAAAGATCGATTTAAATCTGATGAAGAAAGAGAAAGATCTGATGGTCATTTTTCGGTGATCGAAATCGGGGAAATGAAGCCGGAAAAAATGGTAGAAGAAATAGGAGAGAGAGCTCGATGTTTTCTTCTCCTTTTTTTTTAGGTTAAATGAATAAATGTTAGGAAAGAAAGAAGCAAAGAGAGAGAGAGTTTGGATGTTTTCATGATAAAAGAAAGAGTAGAAAAAGCGTGAGAAAGAAAGAATTAAGTAACAGAGAGAGGGGTTTTTCTTCAAGATGAAAACAAAAATTGATGAAGAAAAAGGACGAAAAGAAAAAAACAATGGAATGGGATGAAAGAAAGCAAGGGGGGTAAGAGGAAGGAAAATGGGAAAAAAAATTGATTTTTCTTTCTGAGTGAAAGGAAAAATAGAAATTGCAAATAAGTCAAGGAAAGGAGAAGGAGAAAATTTTAGAATATGATAGAGTAACTATCTTTTAGAGAGAGAAATAGAAATAGAAAAAGAAAGAGAGAGACAGAGGGAGAAAGGAAAGATGAGGATAATATCAAAATCAAAGAGTATTAGGCCCATAAAGAGAGAGGAAAGAAGGGAGCAAGAGATGTGAACAAGAAAAAGAAAGGTAGAAAGAAAGAGAGAAAGAAGTAGTATAGAAATTTGCAAGGAGGAAGGGAGATCAAGAAGGAGAAATAAAAGAGACTCACCGAAAGAGAGAGTATCTTTTTTTCTTTTTTTCAAAAGATTTGAACAAAAAGAAAGAGAAGATTTGTATAGAGCAAATAGAGTATTCTGGCATTTATAAAGGAGAAAAACAGAATGAATTGTGTAAAGTAGAAATGGTGAGAGAGAGAAAGGATTAGATATTGAGATGAAAAGAAGGCTATATCGAGAAAGAGAAAATATTTGAAGTAACAATGAGTATTTTTGTTGAGTGAAAGACGAGAGAGAGAGAGAGAGAGAGAGAAAGATGAGCGAGAGAAATAGACAGAGACAGAGAGAGACAGACAGATGGAGACATGGAGACGGAGACAGAGACAGAGAGACAGTCAGACAGAGAGAGACTGTCAGATAGTGATAGACGGATAGAAACAGACAGAAAGTGACAGAGAAAAAGACAGAGAAGGAGACACACACAGAGACAGTTAGACAGAGAGAGAGAGAGAGTGAGAGGAGAGAATCAGAGTGAGATAGAGCGAGAAAGAGAGAGAAAGAGAAGAGTTACATAGCACAAATAGAGATGGGGATATTTCTTCACATGAGGTGGTAAAAAAAGATAAGATTCAAAAAAGGAGAAAGAGTAGAAGTAAACGGGAGGTTTCATTAAAGCGCAAGGAGAAAAGGGAGCATTTATTGACAAAAAAATAGGCTTTGTTCAAAATGAGAGAGTATTAAAAATGGATTGGCTAGCTGGGTGGGTGAGAACTTACCGGAATCGGGAGAGAGAAAAACAAAATGGTTGGGTTCATCTCCTTAATAGTGAGGAAGAGAGATTGAGAAAGTGAAGGAAGTAGAGAGATTTTGTAATATTGCGCATTAACTCAGTTCTGGATTATAGCATGGGCTTTGGGGGCAGCAGCCTTGGGGCCTACCCCAGCTGAGGGCCTCCAGAGATTAAGTGATAAGTTATTTCATTGGGTAATGCTGAATCAAAGTATAAGTGCTCTTTATTAAGTATTTAAAAAAAGGGTTCAATTGATATATTATGAATATATACAGACAAACCTCTGTATGACGTTTTTAAGATTCATCGGATACTTTAATCAAGAGTATATGTGTGCAATAGTTTTGCTTTTGTATCATGTTTAGATATAATAAATTATTTTTAGATATTGGATATCAGTTGAGATATTTTTTGAATGAGTTTTAGATATTTTTAGATTGGAGGGAGGATCTTTAAACCTTTAAGTATATGATTAAGTTCAGATCGTGAACTTCCACCAATCATCAAAATTTTGTCAAATCTGCCGAGTTTCATGGGAATTTTGATCCTCGTGGTTCTCACTGTAGAAATTTTTTTTTCTTTCAATTTTAGGTTATTAGACCTTTTTATACGAGAGTTCTATTTATAGTGTAACTATAATGCTAAAATGGATACTTACTTCCTATCATTTATACGAAGGCTTGGCTTAAATCGATTATCTTTAGTTTTAAAAAAAAGTAACTGTATTCAAGGATAAATGAAAAATTTCCCCAATGAAATGAAGACCAGAATCATTCAAAGTATCAACATTTAAAAAAAAAACAACTTATATATATATATATATATATATATATATATATATATATATATATATATTCATAATTACATAATAGAATACAGTGAATGAAGTCTTGATACAACGTGGTGCATCTTTAGATAATTTTCTAAAGGTTTAGATATTTTTGGATATTTTTGGCTTCAATTCTGGATATAAAAGTATCTGAAGAGTTGACAAGGCTGCTTTATTTTTTCTTTGAAATCCTGTTATCATGCATTATTGACAAATGTGGTTCGACAGGGAAGAATAGAAAACTCATGAAAGTCACTGGAGATAAAAATTTAGTAGAAGCAGTGTATAATGGTGTGTTCAACAGAGACATAGTGGTGTTAATATACTGGCAGTTACCTAGGTGTCAAGAGATAAGTAGCGCCTGTCATTTATCTGAGATAGAAGGACTTTACAAATACTAATATGGAAATGAATTTTCTAAACAATAAAAACAGTCAAAACGAAAAAAATATTCTGATGTGAAGTCAGATTTTTCAGGAATATATGACAGTTGTTGTGGTGAAAATAAAAGAAATTCTCTTGACCAATAAAGGACAAGCTCAATAATTAATGCATTATGATTTAAATCATTGATACTCAGCACCAATCAGTATAATGAATTACCTTTATATATATATATACATATATATATATATATATATATATATATATATATATATATATATATATCAATCAATTTATTTGTTTTTTCCCTTACAAAAAATAAATGAAAAAGATAATATTGCATAAATGAATTACCAAAGCCTGTGTTTTTACCTGAACAAATAATCTAAAAATCTTTCATCTATAACTATCTTTAGAAAATACAAGCACATGATTTGATCATTACTGGTCCAAAATGATCATAGAGACCCCAAAAAGCACTTTTTTGAAAACAGAAAAACAAAAATGTTTCTAGATGATATATTAAAATGTGACCAGGGATGCCCAAAGACACACAGAGGCAGACAAGCAAATAGAGAAAGATTTACTGCCCACTTGGCTGGTTGGTCAGGAGGGCCATTTGTGGCACCATGGCGATTCAAACCTATGGTTTAAACACACTAAAATTCAGCTTCTTAGTAGAACCGGCCCTATTTGTAGTGAGCATACTATGGCAAAGAGAAACACTGAGCTGTATTCATATATAACTTATGACAGTCTGTGACTTCATTCTGACTTTATAATATGAATGATGGTTTTATTTGTTGGTACCATGCAAAGATTGACAATAGCACCAGAAAGACTAAAACAGATATATTCTCATGGCTATTAAAAATAATGTTCTTGATGACTAATGTTTAGGAAAAATTAGTTCCCAAGAAATTATGCTGAGCAAACGTTTGGACTGAATCACTGGAGCCCCACAAATAGCCCGACCGACCAACCAACCAACAAACCAAATAAGAGTACAACAGATTCTTCTGTGTGTGTGTGTGTGTGTGTGTGTCTGTGTCTGTGTCTCTGTCAATGTGTATGTGTGTCTATGTGTGTGTGTTTCAGGATGCTCCCAGTCACATTTTTGGGGCTACAACCATAAATTTGCATGAGTACATCACTAGGCACTATCTAAAAATATCTTTTTTGTTTTTTAAAAAAAAGTGCTTTTTTGGGGTCTCTATGGTCATTTTGAACCAATAATGTCCAAAGCTAGTGCTGGTATTCATTTTAGATAATTTCAGATAAGGATTTTTTTTTCTCCAGACAATTTTTGATGAAAGATCTATTTTTTTTCTGATAATTTTAATTAAAAGATGTTTTTTTCCAGATAATTCTAGATGAAAGATCTATTTTTTTTCAGATAAATTCATACAGTGATTGTATAGGCAACACTGATTTTGCAAAGTATGGATATTTTGATTATTGTTAACCTTGTGGATATAATTTTTCTTCAACTTTTCTCCTTTCGAAAATATCACTGGGGTAGCGGAGAACTTACTCTACCGATACCCCAGGGGCCTAAAAAATCCTAATCTGGAAATATATCAACTCATAGAAAATCATCATATAGTGCCAAACAGTCTCATCCTATTGAGATTTTCACTCTTTAATTCAATTATTTTTCAATCCAAATTATGTTATCTTAATTTTTGTCTTTTTGTCTACAAAATTACCAAAGAGAGAAAGTCAGAGTCATATTTCACTTGCTATAGCTGGGCTAGGCCCCTTATGGAGTTGTGTTTTGCATGCTTTTCCCCCCAGACCATTATTATTGTAGTTAGTGTGATCCCCATTGGGTGCCCCATTTTTGTGATCTTGTGCCAGACAGTGTTAAGCTTAGAAACAGTGATATGATTTATTATTATCAGAGTTTTTGAAGCCTTCTTGGCAATGGTGTCTACCCAAAAGGCTAATTTTCAAGTATGAGTTCAAATTAGGACTTATTGCTTCTCAATTTTCTGATAATGTCAACAAAGTATATAGAGTGAACACTAGCACAGTGTGAACTGATCAGCGGTGGTTAAATATTGATTCTAGTAAAAAGCTTTGAGGGAAGTCCAGACCTGTTTTTAACTAAGGAGAATCATCAACAGCAGGGGCCAATGACCCATAAACAATTGTTCAAATACTTCCTAGAGACATCAGCATTGACTGTATTACATTGTCTGAAGGCAAGTGGAAAAGTTACTAAGTGAGAAAAATGAGCCCCAGATGAACTGAATAATATGCAATATGGCAGTTTCATTGGCAACACCTCACAACAGACAGTGTCTAAGTTTAGAGAATTGAGATATGAAGTCTTGCAGCATCCTCCATTTTCAAGAGACATTTATTCTACAGATCATCGGCTTTTTCAATCTTTCATCACACTATCTTAAAACAAAAATGACATCTCATTTGTAACTACTGAATAAAAAGACACAAACTCTCTTTTTTTCCTTAGTTATGGTTTTAATTGTTAATGGGAGGAAAGAAAATTAACCAATAGAGGTTAATAATGGTCTTTTGATTTTGGCAGAAACTTTGAAATCGAACAACTATAGCCATCAAAGGTGGTGAAGGGGTCCATCCTTTTTTTATATATGTTTGTGTATTGTGGTGTTCCTGGCTATAACGCTTAGTCAACAAACTTGAAAACTGGCATCAGTACTCCGCTAGACTCCTTCTAAAAACGTTTCTTTGGTTTCTTCGATAAAACGCTTTTTGACCGGCCTTACTTTGACAGGTATATTTTAATAACAACATCTAGATTCCAGAGTCTAGATGTTGTTCAGTGGGGAATGCCAGGGATGTCATACATAGAATTCATTCTGACCATATCTATTCTTGATGGATTTTTTTTTTACATGACTTCAAACTCTGAGACTATAGTTGTTCAATTATTGACTGTGACGGCAGGTATCTATTAAAATCATTATTGATTACTAGCTAGACCCATGGAAATTCCATGGATATTGACAACAAAGATATCTCTTACTCTAGCATATATATCTATGCAATTAAAGCATATCATTCTGTTAAAATGATTTATTACTTATTGAATATACATATGTTAGTTATAATAACACGCAAAGGCAAATGGAACTAATATATCTGTTATTATTATTCTTGATTGCTATGCATCTATTTTCCTACGGTCTATTGCTATAACTTATTATGATCATAAATTATTTAAAAATGCCAGCACAAGCTTGAGACATTGTTGGTCCAAAATGATTATAGAGATGTAGTGAAGGTTGAGTCCCTTTTGCTTCCATGCAAGCACGAGTACTCTCTTCCTTTCTTTCATTTCATTGCTTTTGGGAAGAGAAAAAAGATGAAAGATATGAAGAAAATGGATAATTATCAGAAAGGGTAACAGTAATACATACAAACAAATATAATTATTGAACAGCACTCATATGGTAAATTTGAATTACTTCTACTGGTTGGGGTTTATAGCCTAATCAGTAAGGTTATCACAGAAAGACAGGCTCCCAAGAATAAAGGATACAAGTTCAAAAATCACTTGAGCCCAATTGTCAGAATACCCCTCTCAGCCTTGATGGTATAGTCCAGAGGAAAGGAGAGAGCAAAACGTCTGACATTGGCTTGGTTGCAGGAGCTGTCAGAAGGACGTCAAATTGGCCATCAAACCAGCTTTAAGGGGTTCTACTCCATGGTTTTGGAATCAGAGTTGTCCTTCACCTTGACTGGTTGCCCTTCCACGGTTAGAGAGTCCAATCTGCCTAACTATTTTACACATAAATATTGAGGGGTGGATTCATACCTTCCCCAAGGGTATTAGTGCAAAGTGAAGCTAAGTACAACTGACCAGAGTTTGTGACTGGCAACATTCATGCTTGTTTTTTTGAAATTCTGACTTTTTTTGAGTTCACTACTCAACGAAAGATGAGAGAAGAAAGTCATCCATTGATCACCCCTTCCAATTTTTTAATTGATTGTGGCCAACATTGCCTCCCGCCAAAATGATATTGGTCATGTGATTATTCCCATTGAGTGACAAACCAGTTTATCTATCCATCTATCTACCTCAGTCTGTTCAAATCTATCTATCTATCTATCTATCTATCTATCTATCTATCTATCTAATTATCTCAGTTTGTTCATATTTGTTGAAATTCAGTCTGTGATTGAGTGTATCTATCTCTCCATGTACACACACACACATACACACACACACACACACACACACAATATATATATATACATATGTATATATATGTATATATGTATATATATATATATTTCATTTTTTCTATTCATAATTTTTATTAATTTTTCTTGTTCACTGACTGGTATTATTTCTACTATTAAAAAATATAAAGTACCAGAAATCTTCAAAATAGTGTGTGCAGATTGAGAAAATGATTAATTCCCATCTCCTTCCATTTCACAAAGATCAGTTATTTTCGACATATTCATTTTCTGTCTTTCTCTCCAGTGCCTGCTTCTTATTCTCTTTTCCAGGCCGCACCAGTTCTGCCATCTGGTTTATTATAAGAACTACTAAAATGTTTCAGGGGTGATAACTCTGCAGATAATCAAAGGCCCAGATCTATTCATATGCACACACTTATACGCACACATTTTATGAACAGTTATTGGCGTTCCTATTCGCTGAAAATTAAATTGTGGAAATTCAGTTTTTGAATTTGAGCGTATTTCCAACGTCAAAATCTACAAAATGACTTTGTTTGTAATATAACGTAAGTGATATTTAGTTGCTAACTTTACTGATTCCATTGCACACACTCTTAAAAATACACACACACACACATAATTATACATATACATACATTTGTGTATATATTTTCTGGTGTCAAAAATGCTATTTTTTCTGAAATAGGTCTAAAAAATTTACCCAGCATTCAACAGGTCAAAGGCTCATAGGTTTCATAGACCTATCATAACCCCAGAGGAAGGTAATCTATATTAGACAGTTATCTGAACTCCTGTATGAATCAATGAATTATACTTAGTAATTATTGAATTGATAGGTTATATCCGACATTATGGTGAAAATTCTATTATAGACAATGAGGAAAACACGTATCGGGTGAATAGGTATTTATTCACAGACGTTTTGTAAGGTGTGAGTGAGATGGGGAAGAAAAAAACTTGCAAATTTTTCTCCATCTCGCTTTTGATGTGGGCTACACCCTACGAAACGTCTGTGAATGAATATCTTTTCACTCAATCTGTGTTTTCTTCGTAGTTTATAAAGAAATTTTCACCATTAAACTTAGTGTAAAATAGCAAAATAAACACGGTACCATTGAAATGAAAAAAGATATATGTAATCACTGTTTATTCCAGTATTGGTATACCATGGCAAACAAGCCAACAGACTAGTAGTGATTTAGATATTGTATAACATTATTTCCGGTATTTCCGGTACTTTCACTCTCCTCAAATGACCTTCACTTTAAGAGAACATTACTAGGTGACAAAAGAAGTAAAACTGTGATATTTTAAAACATATTACCAGTAAATCTAATAATAATAATAATAATCAAACACTCACACACCATCTGTTTCAGTTGTGTTCAGTTGAGCCGAGATGAAACGTATTGCGTATTACATATCAGCAATACCAGGCAACAGAGATGATTGGTTTCCACAGTAATAAACATAGAACTTGATATTAAAAGCACATTATCAGCACAGAAAATGCTTAATTTTATGTTAATCACTGCTACCCACAACAGGCTGGTTCAATCATTGTTGTTAGGTTAAAGTTATTTGTGTGTTCTGACATTTATATGTGCCTATGTACATATGTATCTCTCTATCCATTTGGACTATGCCCAGCCCTAACCTTTAGAGTGGAAAACTTGAAATTTTGTAGATACACCCCACTCAATGAGTAGAGAAAATGGATTTCTTGTTTTTTGGGGAATTCACCCCTAAATGTTTCTTTCTTGGGGGGGGGAATCAGTTTACAATGAAACTTAATGCTAAAATAGAGCCAATGTTTTTTATCTTAAATCATGAATTTATGATTCAAATCATACAGGAAATTTATCTATCAAGATATCTTAATTTTTACACCCCCAATTTTTCACTTAATTCAGAGGGTAAAATGTAGCATATATGAGTGACGGTGATTCATAATTTCATTTTCCCCAAATTTTGCCTGTGTCATTGAAGCCAGAATGTCATGGGTTCAAGAAGATACAGTATGTTCTGATACTTTTCATGGGTTTTCAGCTATTCAATATCTAAGTGGGCCAATATATCGGAATATTAGAAACCATCCACCATAACTGTCACTAAACCTGTTAACATGCTTCATCAGTTTTCAAACTGGTCTGTCTGGCTAAGTATGTATGTATGTACATATTGCATCAACAGGCCACATTAAGGGAGCTAGATGGCTGAAAAACTTAGACATTTACACGTCATTTTGTCTTGAAAATTTTTTTTTGTTTCTTTTAAAATCCCTCCCTAAATAGGTTTTCTAATATTGGGTTCAATTTGCAATGTAAATTTAAGCTGAAATGGTCATTTAGTTTGTGTCCAGTAGCATTCATGCTTGTATTTTGAAAATTCGGCCTTTCCTAGTCATCACTGTCAAATAAAAAATGACTGAAGTAGCTTATTCATTTATCACCCCTTTTACCCATTTTTTAATTGATCACCCCTTAAATGGCATACTATCAAAAGATGTTGGTCACAAGATTGTTTCTATGAAGTGACTAACCAGATATGCATTTATCATCAATCAGTCACTCTATCATATGTGTATTCATCAGAAATTTTCAAAAAGATGCGAAAGGTCATCTATTTGTCGATCTGTGATATTACGCATGGGTTTGACTTATGTGGAAACAACACATCAAAGAGACTAACTTAACCATGCTGGTGCAGATGATCTTTAACATTTAATGTTGATATTTTGAATATGTTGGCTTTCTCATTAGTCATATGTTGTGTTGTATGTTGTTGGTTATTCTCAAGGAACGTCTTCATTTGATTGCTATCAACCTCAACTCGTTTGCCCGACAGTAGGGCAACATTCAGTGAAAAACCACCGGCACAAAACTTCAAAAACTACTTTTGAAATGCTCAATGATTCACGGTATCCTCTCTGTAAGTTGCTCTCACCTTTTTTTGTATTTGGATTGCATTTTCACCTTACTGAAAATAAAAAGCATAACATGCTGAAGTTGTCACTTTTTTTCTTTCATCTTTACTGTAGGAATCAAAGAATGAAAATACGCAAATTTCTTTTAAATGTCTCAATACACTCATAAGTGATCTTTTTGAATAAAGTTAGTTGATACTAAATTCTCCTTATGCCATGAAAATGATAAAGAAAGAACAAAATTTTTGGCCAACCAAATATACATGGTTATAGGCATGAGTATATGGGAACTCTTTGGTTAAGGAGGGGAAAAAGGGTTGATTTGCCCAAATTACACTGTTTTGCCCAAACATGCCCCCTGGATCACCTTGGGCACCTTGCTGGGAGACGCTGATTAGTAAGCTATGTTAGAACCAGCAGAGCATAACTACTGAGTAATGAGGTAATTTCTCATTTGTTGCACCAAATTCGTGACTTTGAAGTGAAGAATCACCCTGGGATGGCAAGCCTTCGGCAGAGCAAACTCAATCTTCAAAAACAAGAAGATCCCATCAATCCTAAAAAGAAGAGAATACCAACCAAGCATCTTCCTGATACTCACTTATGGAGCTGAAACATGGAACCTAACCAAGAGACTGACCAGCAAACTGAGAAGTATACAACGTGCACATGAGAGAATCATGCTCAACCTCACATGGAGAGATCACAAGATAGCACAGTATGTCAGGGAGAAAACTGGAGTCAGAGACATCATATCTAGAAGAAAACTCAAATGGCAGTGGGCTGGCCATGTTGCAAGAATGGCCGACAATCGATGGACATCATGACTCACAACATGGATGCCCAGAGATCACATGTGCAACCGAGACTGGCAGAATACAAGATGGAGACACGATCTAGACAAGTTCAGAAAGTACTGGCTCCATGACGTTCATGATAGACTGATCTGGCAGATCGTGGGGAAGGTCTATGTCCGATGACGGACTAAAAAGGCTGATGATGATGATGATGATGACCTAAGATAATTAAATACCTACATGAAGGTCTACCATGATGAACTATTTATAAAGGATATAAAGATTAGAATGTTTTACATTGATTATTATAAACTTATAGTAATCTTATTGAATTAGTGGTTATAAACAACTTTACATAACAAAAAATTCCAATGAAATGAAGATGAATTTTTAATTCATTTCAAATAAAGTGTTTGAGATCGACTGATTTTGATAATATTAACTGTCTGATAAGATCATCTATGATTATACACAACTTCCTCTTTACCCCCCCCCACTCTCTCTCTCTCTCTATATATATATCTATCTATCTATCTATCTATCTATCTATCTATCTATCTATATATATATATATATATATATATATATATATATATATATATATATATATATATATATACTTATTTAGAAATGGAAAAAGAGAGAGAGGGGGGGGTAATATATATATATATATATATATATATATATACGCATTTGAGAAATAGACATATTTGGTCCAATAGGATGAATTATAAATCGCAGTACAATACATAGAAACTTATTTGAAATGGTCTCCTGTCATTACAAGGTTAATGTAACACTCAATTTTGACAATGTAAATAGAATTAAAAAAATATGGGGCTGCTGCAGGAATCGAACTTGCCACCAATAGGGTAGCCACTTCCATGTAGCAATGCTCTTACAAATGAGCTAAACAGCTGCTGGTAATGCAAAGGCCATAGAATTGCTTTCAACCCAAATCCTCATCTGGTTTATTCTCGGTCTATTTGTCTCTTTCCTTGCAACAGATATCTATTCAATTAGCACTTTCCTTTCATTGTTTATTCTATGTACATTGTCTGAATTGAGTGATATATCAGATTGTGTAATGGCAGAAGATCATTTCAAATGAGTTTCTATAAAATAGAATGCAATTTATAATTCATATTCATGTATATATATATATATATATATATATATATATATATATATATATACTTACAGCTTCTAAGGGTTGGTTTATGAATGGTGATAGTGCGCAATATTTTGATATATATGTATGTGTAGATACATGTAGATATATTCATATATATAGAGAGAGATTAGTCGTTTTTATGCATACTTTGCTGAGGTTAACTAATATACACAAATAATGATGTTTCAGACTATATGACCCATACAAGCGTTAATGCACCAAAGAACATCTTACCAAAAATTTCTAAACCAGACATCAACCACATCATCAGCCATTATGTGTCCACTGCTGGACAAAGGCCCTTTCCCTCCCCTTCCATAACGAGCATGATTGCGCTGATCTCTGCCATGACAGCTCTCCCATCTTGCCAATTTGTTTTTGTTCAAATAGCAATTATTGTTTGTTTTTTGTTTCTGTTGGTGGTGGTGGGGGGAGAACTGATTAACGATTCCAGATTATTGTGGTCACTCTAATGTTTTCTTTGGTGGGGGTGGGGGATGGGCAGGTGTTTCTATCACATTACCTCAGGTGAGTGAGTCACAGGATAACCAGAGTGGGATGAGGGGGTGGAGGAGAAATCCTCTCTGATCAAAGAAATAAAGACTGAATCATCACCTACACGCACCCCACCCCCGACTTCCTCCTCCCCTAAACGCCCCCCCATCCACTGAAACGAGAACATCCCTTGACTCACTCTGTCCTTTATTACAGAAGGAACAGAATCATTTATTCAGCTCAAATGGGTAGCCCTATCTCGATCATTTATTTATCTATCTATCTATCGTTGTGACAGTGCAGGGTCAAACTGCACCCCCAACACCATTCACCCACCAATCCAGCCTGCAAATTTTTTCTCAGATATCTTTTTTATATTACATTTTATATCATTTTTAATTATTTTTTTTTTTTTTTTTTCTGTGTTCCTCTGATATATTGCATCTCCACCCCACAGCAGTTGCGTGGTCTCTTTGTCGTATAACTTTTACTCAGACTCTGTTACACCAATGACGTCCGACACATGGAACAGGAATGATTTCGTCTCCATTCCTCAAAGGATCAATCAAGACCGAATCGTTGTTTCTATTGCAATTGTGAGTTTTCATGGAGCCAGGATGCGAGCCTGATACTCAAGATGGACTACCTTCCAGGGCTGAAGCACTCTTTCTGCCATGCTATCTACCCATAGAAGAGAATGGGCAGGAGGAGAAGTGAATTCATGCCTTTCCCTAAGGCATTGGTGTGAACAGAAAGAAAACTGTGTCATCTAGAGTTTGAATTCAATTTTCAGATTCCATTCTCCATACCATTAACCATTAGGCCACCTGCACCTCCATCTAGTTTTCAATAAAATATAAACCCCGCTAAGTCACTTTTATAAAATTTCACATGAGCATTTGTGTTATTGTTACCTAGGGTTACATCATCTATCCAAACCCCACCCTAAGTAGGAACACTCACTGCTCTCGAAGCTGAATGTTAATAGTATGTGCCGGAAGGAGTGATGCTGTCTTCTGCTATGTGCCAATGATAGTAGTCCTTGCCCTTTAGCTATTGAACAGGATTTATATTTGATTGTTTTGTATTATAGATAACCAATATTTTTCTGTTATTTTCAGATGAGTCATTGTCATTTCAATAGCTGTTCAGATTATTGATCTAATTCCTTATGTTGTTTTTTTTCGTTACCACAGAGTTTCAGCCAATCCATTCTACAACCTTCTGCGGGTGCATAATTCCCATGAAAAGGAGAGAGTCTCTTTTTTTTCAGTAAGTACTAATCAGACAAACAAATTATGCAAATCTTACAGCAACCCTTGTAACACAGGTGATTCAATATTTCATCTATCTATCTATATATCTATCTATGTATACACACACACACACACAAACACACACACATATATATATATATATATATATATATATATATATATATATATATATATATATATATATATATATGTATATATAATCTATGTATCAATGGTTTGGCTTCACACCAAAGATTTTTGGAGGGGTTTCCATGGCTATAGTACCTTGAATGTTGGAACATGTACTGGGCCAACCCTAACATTTAAACTGAGAGTTTGCATCCTATGGTCCACCAAGGTTGCAAGAACAGGAGCAGGACCTCTAGGTCAAAGATTTGACAGAAGTTTCTTCCCCCTAGCAGACAATTGAGCTAAGTATGAGGGTCTACCGCCCTTTGACGGCAATTTTATACTAATGTATCTGGGTAGTAAAACAACAGGACGGGTACTCCGTAGTTAGTAGGCTCCAGTCTAGCTGTAGAGTTCTGCTATCCCTATGAAGGAGAATCATGAGAGTGTGTCTGAAAGTTCAAATCTGAACACAGATCAGAGACACTCTGACGGAAGCAGAATAGAGTTCTGCTACCCCCTTCAAAGAGTAACGCAATTGTAGAACAGCCGGTGCAGATTGGAGCCAAGCACTTAGTCACACCCCAGGTGGAAAAACTGTCAACTACAGTCATAAAAAGTGATCAAGATCACTACTATTTCTATTGATATTTGGACCATCCTCATCTAGGTTGTTTTTCATACAATGTTTCGGCCGTTGCACTCTACAGCCTTCATCAGGTATCATCTGGTAGGTGTGGGGAAGTAACAAACCAATCCCTTTATTTATTCAACTTAATTTTTATTATTGTCTCACACCAGGATTGAACCTAGAACCATCAGATTACTTTGCAGTAATTTGTCTGATGCTGTAACCACTGTGCTATGTGTCCATGTGGACAAGCAGATGATACCTGATGGAGGTCGTAGAGTGCAACAGCCGAAACGTTGTATGAAAAACAACAAAGATGAGGATGGTCCGAATATCAATAGAAATAATAATAATACCTTATCTAAAAAATTCAGAGATATACTAAGATCAATACTGTTTTAGCTTAATAAGTCAAGTTTTTGCTTAGTTAAGCTTTTATGATAATTTCTAGTATTTCCGCACCACCTGCTAAGCCAAAACACACCTCCCTACTTGTATAGTCGGAGTTACACCTTCAATTATCTTTTGTGTTTGGGGATGTCCTCAAAAATGAATGTTTGCATTACCAGAGAAATAATGATCAACAAGTTCTACAAGTAATTTCAAGGTAATTAATATCATAAAAACACAATTGGAATTAATCAAAGATAGGATTTGGTAAACAAGTAAGAATAATCCATTTCATATCGAGTCAACAGTTGCTGGAGTAAAGGTAACAAAAATATGTACACGCTTGTAGGTTAAACTTTGGTATATATATATATATATATATATATATATATATATATATATATATATATATATATATATATATATATATATATATATATATATATATATCCATATAATAAGCTTATATGCAAATTTTTCTGTTTGTTTGCTTTCAAATGGGATGATCTCCTTGGTTGATTTAACTTCTTATTATGACTTAACAATAGAAATTATGTCATAGAAACTCTCAAAATTTCATGTCTGATTATCACATTTTAAATCAGCAGGAGAAGAGTAAAGCCTATGAAAAACTTGAAATTAGGATACTTGATTAATTAAAAACTAATTACGGAATAAAATAGCTTTAGGTTCCCCAGTGCCGATCCATACTTAATTAACTCAGTCATTTTGGACGGTATATTCTAGTATATATAATAAAATCTAATTACATAGATAGAATATATATTTCATTTCATTATATGTATATATATATATATATATATATATATATATATATATATATATATATATATATATATATATATATATATATATATGATGAAATAAAGGATTTGCTACACAAACACATCTATGTTTCTGCCCCATTTGGGCTTGTTTAGATGAATGATTCCAACTTACGATGTTTTTAAAAAAAATATTTTTCTAGGATGGAGAACCTTCACACATCAGATGTTGCATTATATTACTACTCTGGGCCTCATCAGGCGAATCTCAAATTCGCCTGATGAGGTCTGGAGAGGGCAGAAACATGAGCTAGTTTGTGTAGCTTCCAGCTCTACTCTGAAACAACTTGACTCCAATAGTAAAAAGTTGTATGTATTGAGCACTCTATGAAATGAATCCATAACATATCAGAAGTGGCTCTATATCATTAATATATCATTATATCATGTTATACTGCTAGCCTGATCTGTACCACATATATATATATATATATATATATATATATGTATATATATATATATATATATATATATGTATGTATATATATATATATATATATATATATATATATATATATATATGTATATGATTATAAACAGGTCTGGTGAGTCACTCAATAATATGTGGCCAACAGCTTTTGGATAATCTATGTTAGTATATATATAATATAAAATGATTATTTAGATAGAGTATAAATTTCATTATATACATACATATATATATGTGTGTGTGTGTATGTGCATACACATATATGATTATAAACTGGTCTGGTTAGTCACTCAATAGAAACTGTCATATGACCAACATCTTTTGCCATATTGGGGGAGGGTCATCAATTGAAAAAAATTGGCAAAAAGTGATGATCAATGAAAAAATCACTTCTTTTACCTTTTGTTAGGCAGTCATCACTAAAAAAAAAGTCTGAATATTCAAAACGCAAGCCTGAACAGTGCTGGACACAAATTAAGGTACCAATTTAGCCAGAACTTACATTGTGAATTGAACCTCTCAATAAAATCCCATTTTGGAGGAGAATTTTCAAAAAAACAAAAAACTGTTTTTCAGACATAATGAATGAATGTTCCTATTTTCATCCTTCTGGCAATGTATTATTGAGTGAC
>OY735238.1:16120689-16130689 GCA_963457665.1 Thysanoteuthis rhombus | reverse complement strand
AAAATCTGAGCCGCTATTCAATAATTTGAATTCTGAAATTAGTGCAGATTCTATGTTTTGGCTTCCTGGTTTTTGGGGGTTTCACAGGTCAAGATTGTGGCCCTTCTATTTCAGTGGTTCACAAGAGCATTCAGGGTGTCATTTATCCTAAATGTTATACGGTGTCACATAATGCAGTGAGAATGAACGACACCATAAATGCACACATGAGCCACTGAAATGATAAGGGCTACAATTTCAACTTGCAAAAAGCCAAAATGTTAACAATCGTTGAAATTTCGAATGATTCAGAGTTTACCTCTTTTCAAACAGAAAAAAAAAATTGACTGATGATCGTCTAATATTTGAAGATTTCTATTCTCTAATTTTGAAATCTGTCTTTTTATTACTGTGGATAGCATTTTGACACAGTTATTAAACAAATTTTGATCTGAAGTTTTCATTGTATAATGTTTGATTAATGCGATTATTGGAAGCAGTTGGTCAAGTACATTGACAAGGAAAGAGCTTATGATGGGAAATGAATGTTTGTAGTGTAAAATGATTTGGCAATGAACTCATTGATTTACTTATGTATCAAAGCTCGAGAGCTCCAATTCATCCCTTATTCTGGACTATCAAAAACAGCCCATAAATTGAGATTAGCCAACCATACATTATCATTTACAAATGACAAATACAAAAACAATACATTATTACTCACACATTACTGTGACATAATAGACAGCAACCTCACATCCTTTGTAAAATGAAAATATCACAAAGAATCAACCACCATAGCTATCTTATTCTTCTCGTTATTATTAATAATAGTAGTTGCAGGATTACTCTCAACATTGTTATTATCATTATACCTTCAGCCACTTAGGGAACAACCAAATAACCTTCTCATAAATCATAGATATATAGAATCAAACCCTCCAAGAATATGAAAAAACTAAACATAGATAACTAAGGTCAGGTACTACGGAGATAAATAGTAGAATGTGGATTGGCTACACAAACTAGCTCATATTTCTGCCCTGTTCCAGCCGAACAGGGCAGAAACATGAGCTAGTTTGTGTAGCGAATCCACATTCTACTATTTATATATATATATATATATATATATATATATATATATATATATATATATATATATATATATATATATATATATGTATGTATATATACATATATGTATATATGTATATATGTATTCAACATTCTGACGGATATAAACTGTCCACTCTACTGATATATATATATATATATATATATATATATATATACATATATATATATATATATATATATATATATATACATATATATATATATATATATAAATTACCTCTTATATATCTATGGATTTATGGATTATTAAGATACATAAAACACATAAAACTGAGACAGAAAACACCAGAATATTTCGGAACTAGACATGGATATACAAAGCAAAATATGAATATTTTCTTTATGTAAATCTTCAATATGCCATTGTTTAACCTCAGTTACAACATTTGCCCTAATATAAAAACTGCCTGATTATATTGACTCTCAAAACTTGAGAGCTCCAATTCATCTCTTATTCTGTTTGAATATGGAAGATAGAAATAAAAATGAAAAAAAAACAAACTTGTAAAACATCCAGTAACGGCTCATTTAAAATAAACTTTTCAAGCAGATTTAGCCATTTCTTGGCTTATTTTGTGATGTCAAATTTACATTTAGCTTGGAAATAAAAAAATAGTGTAAAAAAAAAATCAAACCACCCAAAGACATACTAGATTAGTCACTCATTAGAAGCCGTCACACGACCAATGACTTTTGGCAGCATGCTGTGTCGGGGGTGATCAATTAGAAAATTGGAAAAAAGGGTGATCAATGAATAAGTTACTTCTCTCACCTTTTGCTGGGTGAGTGATCACTAAAAAAGTCCGAATTTCCAAAAATCAGTTGTGAATGCTGCTGGACACAAACTGAAGGATCAATTTAGCATAAACTTACATTGCATATTGACCCCCATCCCCCCTCTGTTTAAGAGGGAATTTGAAAAAAAAAATCCTTATTTTGTAGGCATAATAAGAAGTAAATGTTTAAATTTCTAGCCCTCTAGCTCCATTGGTATAGCTTATATGCTTGATACATACATACATACATACATACAAACATACATACACATATAGCCAGTCAGCCAGTCAGACCAGCTTAAAAACTGAAGAAATCTATAGTGACAGTTTTGATTGACAGTATCTAATTGTGCTTCATTTTTAAAAGATATTCATCTTCTAATCTTTCCTTCTTCTGTCAATTTCTTGTGTTGTCACAAAGGGCGGGTAACTCTTCCCAGAATTTTCTTCTTGGCTTCATTCAGGGCCGCAGCTGAGATTTATGAAACGCTAAGCAAAAAAAAGTCACCCAGATTTAATTAATGTACGTTCTGTGCAGTGGTTCCAAACCTGGTGGCCATGGACCCTTGTATTATCCTATGATGTTAGCAGAAATTGCTTTTGTGGATCTAAAGGGCGGGAAGGGTTAATCAAAATCACCCCAGCCCCGGCAAAACTGAATATGTTTCTTTTTTCAATGACCATACTTTTTTTCAAAAAAAATTTTTGTTGACTGACTTCATCCTTCATCTTTAGCTTCAGGTAGTTTTCTTCTTTCTTTCTGATTTAATACTGAATAAGTATTTTTTCTTTTTAGAAAGTGAGATCTGTTGGGCCCCAAAATTAGTAGTTTGGTGCACCATGAATAGAAAGCAAGCAAGCAAGTTAGCGGCACATCCCTTTACTATTCACAGAATTATAGGAAACTGCCAGTGATGCCATTTTTAATACTAATAGTTATCTGTACACTATCTTTTTTTCTAAAAAAAACAACCTCAAAAAACAAAAGTACTTATAAAAAATACTTCCAGAGCAGCATTTTTTCAATGTTATTATAATTGATCAAAAGGCATTAAACAGAATTAATTTCCCCATGGATCTATCTTCATTATGTGTAAAAATCATGAATGGTCCATAATTATACGTATAAATAGTTGGGATACCCGTAATTGGCTGGAGAAAAATAACTTCAAAATTGACACCAATGTTCTTTAATATATTTCTTCTAACACAAAACAACAAATGAAAAGAAAATGATTTAGAATGAAAGGTTATTTTCAATTTCTGATCTGCACCATTCACTATCTGTCTAAGATTGATGGCTTAAGTTATGATCAACAACAGCCAAGATTCGTTTGATCGGTAAAAGCCTAAAGCAGTAAAAAAAATGTTTTTCCAAGAAATTGCTTGTGCGTTCAATCAATAAGACCTTCATTACCCATGGAAAATTGTCATTTAGGAAAAATTAAAATTTGGTCCTATGAGGGAGAAAGTACTATTTACAATGTAACTATTATGTTGAACTGGACACTTGCTTTCCATTCATTGCACAATTGTCTGTCATACGAAACTACAGCATTCAGGTATCTCAGTTAGTTCTGTTGTGAAGAAATAGTATTCAGAAAAATTGTTCATTCTTAAATTGTTTTCAGGTAAATTCTTGTACTTTTGATGAATATTTTCGAATGGTCATATTATAGATAGAAAACAAGGACCCAGTTCAACATTATAGATACATTGTTAATAGAACCCTTATTAGCAGACTTGTTGGTAAGATTTATTAAAATCATTTATTATCATTAATGAATTTATAACTTTTAAAAAAATGATTTCCTTTCATTCACTCACTTACTAGCATCTATCTATAAATTCATTGTTTTACTCACTTAATCATTCACTTGTATTGATTCATTTGGAAAGGGCTTGAATTTTGATGCTCAGATTTTGAACAGTTGAGACTTCTATAAATAAAGCCATTGCCATTACTACAACTGAGCCTACCGAACCTATACCTGAGCAAATTTGGATGGCAACAAGGAAAATCTGGGCAATGAAAGACAAAGGGAAGGAAAGAAGGAGTGATGGAAAAAGAGATAGGAATGAAAGAATGAGAGAAAGAAGATGTGAAATAATAACAGAAATAAAATTAATCTAATCATTTCTTTTTTTTTTGTTCATTTTTGTTTCTTTCCTCAATGCATAAATACAATTTCAATTCAATTCTCAGAAATATCAACCAGGCTGATGAAACCCACATTCGATATTTTGTCATTGTGATATGTTAGTAGACATGTCCACAAACTGAAGTGACCTACTTACAGGGGATCAACTCCTGACAAAAAACAACAAAAAAAGTCAAACTCATGTAAAAGTATATTTTAGCATCAAAATCTTAGTGTCATTATTAAGAAAAATGATTGAAGAACAATCTGATAAAAAAATTATTTCTGTATACCTTATAGAACCTGAGTTATTTCAGAAGATATACAAAAGTTATGACAAAATGTAAATAAAGCATTGGTCAATTTGCATCAAAACGTTTGCTATAATTTTATACCTACATTTTAAAATTCAACAAAAAATCAAATAATAGGATTTTAATGAAATTATCAGTATTTTTTTAGTAGAGGGTAAATTTTTTAATTTAGTCTCCATTTCAAACTTTACAAAAAAACAAACTTTTTTATGTGATAACCCTTAATTCACTTGCTGATCAATCTAACCTAATATTGGCACCTTTGATATTTAGCATAAATCATCTTGCATAGCAGAGATAATTCTTCTACTGGATATTTAAGTCCTGCTCAATAGTTCTTCTAAGCAGTATCATGTTGATTCACTTAAGGAACCTCAACATTGTCTCAGAACTCAGATAAAAGTTCCTAGTTTTATTTTTAACTGATAGAAGATCTGATGTATGATATATGCACTGCGAGCTGAACCTAAGATTGAGCACAGGTACATAATCTTTTAACTAAATCCCTTGGGACCAGTCCTGTTTCGGAATTCAGAATTTTTTTTATCTCAGAGTGATAGTACCTATAAACTGGGGTTGGGAAATGGGACATTTGCTCCCTCCATTAGACCTTCTCATCAAAGTTGAAATTTGGAACTTTAAAATCAATAGAAGATGATAGTGCAGTACTATTGTTCTATGTAACCTCAACTTAATGTTCCCATAAAAAGATTTCTATCTTTGTTCACTGGTGTTCACTCTGTTGTGTCACTTAGGGTCAGGTCACACGCCTCTTGCAACCATCCAGTTCATCACCTAAGAACTGGATTATACAGTGGGTCTTACTTGCTTACACCACAGATGACAAGCAAAATGTCTATTGTGTGACAGGGTTGACTCTAAGATATATTCCGTATATACTCTTTTGACCTCAGCAGGAAATATTTACTTTTGCCCGCAGCCCCCTTGAACATATGCTTTTGCCCCACCCTGGTGGCTGGAGATGCCCAAAAGCCCATGCTTCCAAGAGGATCTCTATTTATTTTCCTGTATGATATTTTCCTATGTTTCATTAGTTTCAAACCAAATCTGTCAACATAGGTTTCTCTAGTATTCAGGTCTGTCTGGCTGGCTATATGTGGATGTATGTATGTATGTAAGCTGTACCAGACCCGTGAATTCTTTTGTGCGCCAATTTTAGGCAAGACATTTCAAAATCCTTGACTGGGTTAAAAAGCCAAAACTGTTCTTGGTATAGTCGAATGAGTGACATTAGGTGATAGGCATACTTGAAACTGAGGCAGAAGTCATCATATATGTATGTATGTATGTGTGTATGACTTGTACAGGCCACACCAATGGAGCAAAAGGGCTGAAAATTTAAACATTTACTCCTTATGTCTGCAAAAACGTTTTTTTCATTTTTTGAAAATTCCCTTCCAGAATAAGTTTCTATGTGGGGGTTTGATTTACAAAATAAACTTCTACTAAATTGATCACTATTTTATCTCTGCGTATTTTTAAAAAATTCAGACTTCTTAGTGATCACTTTCCAACAAATGGCGAAATAAGTAGATTCATTGATCATCCCATTTTCAGTTTTTTTAATTCATTACCCAACATGGTATGCTGCTAAAAGATATTGGTCATGTGATGGTTTCTATTGAGTGACTAACCAGACCTGTCTTTCTGTTTCTTGAAATCACATACAGTGGTAGTTCCAACACTGTAATCTTCAATAAAGTGCTGCACAGATACACCACTATGATCAATCATCTGCTGCAACTCTACTTTCTGATATATGGATATTGAGATATGATCCCTTTTTCATTCCACTGTTAACCGTGGGGGTATCTAAGGCTTTTTTGACATTTTCAGGGTCTGTCAAAGTCTCAAAATCATAAAACCTGCTTGCCACCGAATTCAGTTATTGCTGCCTTTTGCCCCTGAAAGGAGCCAACAAGAATGAACAATCTCTGTGATTACTGTTTCATTTTTCTGCTCAATTTTTAGGAAATAAGTCTAATCAAGAAAAGTGTACTAAAGAAGTACCATTGTAAATAGCCAGTGAGTCACTATGTCAAATGTAATAGCATTATGCATGGGACATCAATCTCTAAAGTTTTGAGGCATTCATCTAGGGTTTCAGGACAAACTGCAGGAAGTTCAAAATATGATCATGTAATAACTTAAATGTTACTGGTAGACCAGCAAATGAATTGTCCCCACAGAGCATTTTGATAAGAGAAAAATAAATACTCAGAACAATGTTCAAATGAATTGTTAGATATCTACAGGAATATGTCTATTCTACTAGTCTAAACAAAGTTCACACCAGTGGACTACCCAGTGTGGCACAAATTCACCAACAATGTCTTGAGAGACAAGCCAGTTAATCAGTGTCATATGACACCCATTCTATATAGATATTTACTTATCTTGGACTAGTCTGGCATAAGGTCACACCAGTGTGGTTGGCAGCGGGGCGTTAACTCACTAGTAATGGCTTGTGAGACAAGCCAGTTAATCAGCATATGACAGTCATTCTGTATAGTGATTAAGTAAGTTTAGTCTAGCATAGGCTCACAAAAGTGTGTCACCCAGTGGGGCTCAAAGTCAGTATCAATAGTTTATTAGCATTGTTTACTATAGGCCCCCATCATCTACTTATGGTCAATTCATAATGGAAGCACTGGTGTTTGTTTGATCACTAAAGTAGTGTCGAACCCGATCAGCACTTAGATAGGTGACCATTTTCAGACATCAGGTATGGTAGGCATTCGCTGCCCACAGATATGCGTGTGGGTCCTGACATTAAAACAACGCACTTGAGTCAGATACTGCCCTCACTGGGAGTTTGTTAAATATCTACTCCCGCCACCGCTTTTCAACTCGTCCCTTTTGACGAAGTTATCTCTGTCAAAATAATCATCCTAATCAAGATTTAATAAAGGCAACTTTAAACCTTGGAGATAAAGCCTTAATAAGCCCCGAATTTCAAAGGAAACTAATTTGTGGGATGTATAAACGTGGTTGGTGTATATTAACTGTTTAGCTTTGATGCTGTGGATGGTTTTGAAGTTTGTTAAGCCTGAACAGATAGAAAGGTTTATTTACTTTTTATTCATACAGATGCTTTGATAGAGCAATGAGGATCAGTAGGAACATTTGGCTACATAAATGATTGCACTATGTACAGACATATATATATATATATATATATATATATATATATATATATATATATATATATATATATATATATACATATATATATATATATATATACACATATATATATGTATATATATATATATGCATATATATACATATATATATGTATATATATATATATATGTATATAATTATAAAGTATGCCCTCCGATATGTATGAGCATTTCTATTTCTGTGTATTCATGTATGTACACACACACACACACACACACACACACACATATATATATATATATATATATATAATTATGAAGTATGCCCTCTGATATGTATGAGCATGTCTATGTCTGTGTATTGATGCGTGCACACACACACACACACACACACACACTCACATATATATATATATATATATATATATATATATATATATATATATGTGGACTCTCGTTCCACATGAAACCTTTAACCCCTAAAAACACATACTCACACAGCACACACCACTGAAGATGGGAATACATCCCGAAACATGTCTGGACCATTAACAACAAAAAAAACATCTACGGATAAATAAACCTTACTTCAAAACACTTCACTCCCAAGTCTGTCTCACTCTTTACAGTTTATATCATATATATATATATATATATATATGCAAAGCCAAAATAACAGCTTTTTCACCGAATTCTCATCTCGTTTATTCTTGGTCTATTTTTCTCTCTCAATGCGACAGATATGTATAAAAAATGGATAGATATAATCCGACAGACTGAATTATAAATTGCGTTATATCAAATAGAAACCTACTTGAGAAGATCTCCCATCAGTACATGGTTAATGTATCACTTGCCCTAGACAATGTAAACAGAATAAACAATTAAAGAAAATGGGGCTACATAAGTGTTGCGTTGAAAGAGACGAATAGACCGAGAATAAACAAGATAAGAATTTGGTGTGAAAGTAGTTATTTGGGCTTTTGCATTACTGGCGATGTTAGGCTCAATGGTAAGATCATCGCTATATATATGCTTATGTATATGTATACAGATATATACATATATATGTTGATGTATATATGTATTCGTATATGTATACATGCGCATATATGTATGTACACACACACACAAATACACACATACAAGCACATATATATATATATATATATATATATATATATATATATATATATATATATATATATATATATATATATATATATATATATATATATATATATATATATATATATATATATATATATATATATATATATGAATTTATATGCATTGATAGAAAAATAGTGATAAAGATAGATAAGTAAATGGAAAGTTATATTGATAGCTATAAAAGAACATTGCATGTACATTAACTCCTCAGCGTAGTAAAAGTATCTATATATGTATAAAAATATATAGTTGAAAGAAGATTCGCTACACAAACACGTTTATGTTTCTGCCTGCTTTGGCCCTCTTCAAACAAATGATTATATGTGTATATATAGTTATTCACCTGAAGAGGCCCAAAGAGGGCAGAAGCATAAATGTGTTTGTGAAGCAAATCTGCTTTCTACTATATTTCCAGTTCTATCCTAAACCAACTTAACTCTTGGAGTTTAAAGTTGAATGTATCACACACTCTATAAAATAAATCCATCACATATAAGACATTGCATTATATTACATTATATCATATTATACTATATTGTAAACCTGATTTGTATTATATCTACTATGTGTATAATAATATGTGTACGTATACAATAAACCTTCTGTTTACCATATCTTGATACAACATTATTTTTGATTTAGCTAACACTTGAACTGAGTATACATGTGTGTATTTGTGCTGCCAACTTTTATGTTTTATATCTAAATGTATTTTTTTAATTGCATTTAGATATAAAAAATCATTTTTAGATTTTGGATATCAGTATAGGTAATTTTTCAATGATGTTCAGATATTTTTAGATTATTTTTTCGGTAAAATCTCGATATATCTGGATTTAGGGGGAAGATCTTAATATTTTTAGATATTTGATAAAATTCAGGCCCTGTATTTTGCCTAATTCCCAATGGTATGCTCACTTGATGTGCAACCATTAGTTTTTCTACTTGTAACTATTCACATGTAAAACAATGAGAGAAAAAAAAGCACGATTATTAAAAATCTTTGCAGATCGCTAGGTAGCAAGATATAACTCGTGGATATTTTAGATTTCAGAAGGATGTATTAGCTGTCACGATTGAGTATAATTGTATAGTACCAATATCCTGATTAGGTTATGATTGCTGACATTAAAAATGTTTTCCAAAATTATGCTTTTCCCAGGGCTCGAAAACTGAAAACTAATTAGTGTCTGTTAATTAGTTGATGGCAGGCGTATTTATTCAATAATTAATTCCTATTTATCAAATTTTCATTTACTGATTAAAAAAAATGATTTATTTTCGTCATATATCCATTTTGAATCTCAGATTCTTTTTTTTAACTGTTCCAAATC
>OY735238.1:16040689-16113189 GCA_963457665.1 Thysanoteuthis rhombus | reverse complement strand
TAAAATTCACTCTAAAATAGGTTTTTAGTGTGGGGGGGTCCATTAACAATGTAATTTTAAGCTATATTGCTCCCTTAGCTTGTGTTTAGCAGTGCTTACACATGTTTTTTAAAAATTCAGATTCTTTTAGTAATCACAGCCCAACAAGAGGTGAGAGAAGGAACTTATTCATTAATCACTTCTTTTTTTTCATTGATCATTCCTGATGTGGCATACTGCCTAAAGGCGTTAATCACAAGACGATTTCTGTTGGGTGACTATGCAGACCAGTTTGTACTCTGATCTTGGCAAACAGTAACAACTTCACCAGGGACAGTAGAAAGTGCAGAAGATGTACATGAATCAAACTGTCATAAACTTGAACAACTCTTATCATGACTGAAGGAAAGCAGACAATAAATAAAATTGCCAGCAGTAGGGTTAAACTCCACTTCAACTGCTATTCCAACTGAATATTATTACTGCAACTTTTGTGTTGTGTATATGATATATCAAAAATTATGAATATGTATATATTTTTTGTATAAATGCATTTATTTATTAGTATGAAATAAACTCATGTTTCTGGTGATTTTTTATGTTAATGTCTCAGACTTGTCAATTTAGCTGGATTTGTAAGATAGCCTCCTGGAAATCAGTTGGTAATGAGTTCAAATCACTTACACCAACCATTTTGGTGAGGATTTTTCTTGTTGTTCTTCTTGTTCTTGCTACGGTAGGAAAATGAAGTCAACTCCAGACTTTGTACTTAGAGGCCCATTCTTAATTCCTGACCATTTACAATCCATTTCTTCCTCATTTTCAATGCATTTTTACAGTAGATGTTTGTTTATTGTACATACAATAGCTCTATTCCGTCTGTCAGTAATTTTTAGAGATGTCCTTGCCTCTGTATAGGAGTCTCTGTTTGTCAGTCGGTTGGTAGATCTGTCCCCATAGTGTTTATCAGTTGTTTATAGTCAGATTTACCTTAAACTTGGTAGGAAGATATCCCTTGATAAGATGCTTCTTACTTGTAAATACCTTTCTCCTCATGTATTCTGGCAGTAAAGGCGTGTGAACATTATGTTTCAAAATTGATTTCCTCAGCTGTTTTCCGGCAGATTTACCTAAAACTTGGTAAAAAAGATTTCCCTTGATAATATGCTTCTTTTCTAAAAAAATCTTCCATGCCAACTCATGTGATCTGGCAATAATGGCATTTAAACATTATATTTAAAAATCAATTTTCTTGATTGTGTCAAATCAGATTTACTTGAAACTTGATAGAAAGGTGTTCTTTAATGAGATAAACTTAATAGTGAATGCCTCATTGAACTTTCAGTTCTTGTTTTCTCGTTTTAATCCGCTGCTTGTTCTCAAGGTGTTATGTTCAGGTTGAGATGACTGTCTTTTCTCATTCTGCTTCATTTTACAATCCAAATCCTGCTTGCAAGGTTGAATCGGAAATAAGGGATAAACTCTCGATTAGACTTGAAGTTAAGTTACTTTTGCAGCAAGGAAGTCTGAATAACAGTACCAGCTGCTCTTACTGACTGAGCCACGAGAATTCTACAGCTTACAATATGTATTACGTGTACGGGTCTCTCCAACAGAAGGAGGACTGAAAATATAAACATTTTCTCCTTATTTCATCTGGAAAAAACGTTTTTGTATTGGTATTCTTTAAACCTCCCTCCAAGTAGGTTTTTCAGGATTGGGGGTTCAGTTTGCAATGTAAGTTTATGCTAAATCGGTCCCTTAGTTTATGAACGTTTATTTTTTTAAAATTTAGACTTTTTAGTGATTACTGTCCAACAAAAGGCAACAGAAGTAACTTATTCTTTGATCACCCAACACGGCATGCTGCCAAAGAATGTTGGTCACGTGACGCATTTTATTGAGTCATAAACAAGACCTATCTTTATTTGTTTCTATTAGATGAAGCATTGGCAGTCAATGCCATTCATTTTTTACTATTATTTTATATCCTGTTAATTAATCACTGCTACCCACAACAGACCGGTTTAAACACAGTCACTGGGTCTAGGCTTTTCATATGGTCTGACATTTATATGAATCTATGTATCTCTGTATCCATGTATCCATAAATCAGGACTTTGCACAGACCAAATCATTCATAGTAGAAACTTGAAATTTTGCACACACACTTCCCTCAATTAATAAGGAAAATGTTTTTCCAGCTTTTGTTTTCATCAAATAAGAATAAGGAAAGATAATATCATTCGTAAAGTTTTTAGTAAACTCCTAACATTGAAAGAAATTTGATATTGTTTCTTTTGTTGTAGCTAAGGTAAAGTGTCATCTCTCTTAATAGTCAAGGACTTTACACCTACAAGTTTTTATGACCATCCCCTTTGCAGGATGCAAGTTCACATAATTACCTTAATTCCACTGCTTAGAGAGTCCTCAATTATCTGTTGTATGTACAGAGAAATTCGTCCCAATGAAGACTTTTCCACATTCTTTGCACATACCAGGAATGTGAAGCAGATGTGTAAGCCATAACACTGTCTGAGTCAACAGTCCTGAGCAAATTTTGTAGAGAAAGCAACAAATCGGAACCAAGGTAAAATTTTGGTGTATTTTTTTTACAGAAATCTATCGATTCTCGGATAATTCTTCAGCAACTGGAAATCAAATTCTAGCCATTCTAGTGACAATCATCATGTGACAATTTAGAATGGGAAAATATCCTTAAAGTCATTTTCTTAAAACTAATGATTTGTCTATTAGATTAATCATCTAATGATTAAAAAACATCCAACTGGATTTATTGAGCAATGTTAAAGAATTTCCTCCCTTTGCTTTCCTAACTCTTCTGTTACTGAAACCGCTTATAGTTAAGCATATAAAATGCCTAAAACAGACAATATGTATTACAGTTCTTATTGTAGGATCTTTTTTATGCCACAAGCAAAGAAAATGTGTTTATTCTTACTTTCTTCTTATTTCAAGAAGATATGTAAGCAAAGAAAAATATTATCCATGTGTTTTTCAGACACTTGAGTTTACACTTAGATAGAATCATATCTATATATATAAATAATTCAATCACTGGGATGCTCAAATATATGATGTATGGCAGGGATCAACAAAATTACGTTGGGGTTTAATGAGGAATTATATTTAGCATTAAGAAAAGTGAACTCTCCTGGTCAACATTATATTTGTTAATATACATAAATAATATGCCAACATTGGCCAGATTAATGATGAAAATCGTGAAAATGCCTCGAATGCAGGCAAGAAAATCAAACATGACAGTGCAAGAAAAAGTTATAAGAAAAAATGTTCTATAAGTTTTAATTTGTTGATGATTCCATTAAGTAAAGGATTTATAGTAAAGTATCAGAAGGTTCCTACTGATAGAATTAGGTGCGTGCTTACTACTACTTAGAAGGATGTGTAGATGTACCATTCACCTAGGTAGATAGGGGGAAAACGCTTGTAAGTTAAAGAGAGACAAATCACAGAGGAACAAACTACAAAGTTTTCTCATTTGAAAATGCTACCCTGTTGATGTACATGAATTACAAACTTATGAGAAAAAATAATTTTGTGTATTGTGTAGTAAATGTAGTTTTTTCAAGGAATGAAATACAAGTCTCTAATCAATTACCTAGCTTGTAATTGAGCTGCGGTCTTATGTACACCTGTTGTTTGTCAAAGGGATTTTGTCAGGGGATGGGTATACACAATCTTTGTTTGTCGAAGGGATTTTGCCTGACTGTCCTTTTATCTCTTGGCTTCCCCTGAATGAATGAGGGCTTTTGTTTTCTTAGAACTCTTGGCCTTTACCTGGGAATTCTTGTCATTCATGGTAAAAGTGGATAATATCCAACCAGGAAAAATGTTTAGTTTCCAGTGAATTCTCAGGTGTGTTCTGTTTCCAAGTTTAGTTATTCTTTTCAGGCAAATAGACAAATGAGAGAAGGAAAGTGAGAGAGAGAGAGAGAGAGAAAGAAAGAGATAAAGTGTATGCACATTATGTATTTTGTTGCATTCTTATTTTAATAAAATCTGAAAAAAATTAATGCACCTTGCTGCAGAACAAGATAAAGCAGTACGTGATATTACATGCAAACCCTAAAACTGATAAGTTGACAAGTCTGTACAGCCCCCTCCCTCTCTTTCATCATTACATTTTCATGTTTTTCTTGTGGAAAAAATGATCAAAATTGAAAATTCTGGACGTTTGGAGAATTTTAAAAATTCTTTCCAGATGAGGATATTGAAGACTTGTCTGAGAAAATACAGACAGATGGCAAATCTACAGAAGTGGTCCGGAATATTGTTGTCTACCACTTCATGCACTGATCCAAATGGGGCTTAGGGGGTTTGGATTGTCCCTGCTCAGTCGAAGCGTAATAAAATGTTTCAAAAATATTTAGACGAAGGAAAATATAAACGAATAATCAAAATGATCCTTGGTAATCATAAATTAACCATAAAAAACAAAAATTTATTATCATTTTGTTTTTCATCTAAGTTGAGTAAGACGTCTTCTATCTTATTCTTTATATATTTTTATTTATTGATTTTGTGGTAAATATCTTGGGATGACTTTTTTTTCATTTCATTTCTTTGTCAATTCTAGAGCTAAAAAGCTACAATTCAAATATGTGTGAAAAATGACAGATAACTTATTCCTTTCTTCATTTGAAATTCGTTTTCTTCTTTACATATCTATTTGTAGGAATAATTTTTTCTCCGTCTGAGCCCCCTCCCACTCTCAAATACCTGGATTCACCCCCTGCATCTAGTGGGTGGTCATATCATGTTCAAAAGGATTTGGTTCAGGTTGTACTGGGGGTCACCAGGTTATCAGGTTATCAGTTTGAAAATGGCTGGTAGGATACTTCTGCCACTTCTCAAACGAATGTAATGCACTAGAGATCTTGAGATATGATGAAAAACCGGTGGTTCTGTAAAGCTGTGTGTGGTTCCCTTATTCTTCAGCGGAACGTGACCAGTCATGGAATATCGATAGTTCTGGGACTAAGCTCTGTGGCTTGCCACCTGGAAATGAATAAGCTCAAAAAAAGTAAACACTAAAGAGAAAAAAGATTCACATTTATCCATGAACTTTTATAAGTCATTATGTTAAAAAGGATGTACTTCTGATTTTGCTTGCATATATATATAATTAATAATTGTGTCATCCACAGATAGCTGTTTTGTTGTATTACAACTCTTCAGTATGGCTATAGACTCGATATCCCTTCCAGTACCGCTTGGAAGGGTCGAAATCTTCACTTCAGACCATGAGTCAGATGCTCTACCCCAGCCTTACACATATATTTAAATGTCCTCTATTCTTGGTTTATTCATCGCTTTCAACATGACAGTTACGTATTAAGAAATTGATATATTTGGTCCGACAGAATGAATAATAAATTGTGTCATATTAGATATTAGTGGCAGGTTCAATTTCCTGCAGCAGCCCCATTTTCTTTATAAATATATATATATATTAAGAAATGGTTATTTGTGATCTGACAAAATGATTATAAATTGCGTTATATTATATAGAAACTTATTTGAAATGATCTTCTGTCATTACATGGATAATATATCACTCACCCTAGACAACGTAAATAGAATAAGCAAACAAAAAAATGTGTTATGATGCGAGATCATTTCAAATAATTTTCTTTATGATGTAATGCAATTTATAATTCATTCTGTCAGATCAAATATATCCATTTCTTATTTACATAACTGTTGTATGGAAAGAAGCGAATAGACCGAGAATAACCCAGATGAGAATTTGGCTTAAAAGCAGTAATTTGGGCCTTTGCATTACCAGCGTATATTTAGCTCAATGGAAAGAGAATCCAAACATTGAAGCGGCTTCTCTATCAGACGCAGGTTCAATTCCTGCTGAAGCCTCATTTTCTTTAGTTGTTTATTCTATTTACATTGTCTAAGTTGAGTGATACGTTGAACATGTAATGATAGGAAATCATTTCAAATACGTTTCTATATAATCTAATGCAATTTATAATCATATATGAATATATATATATATATATATACATATATATATATATAATGGATATATATGAGAGAATAAGAATTACTGAAATCTGTACATTTGAAGAGATGCTATTGCATTGGAACAACAAGCCAACAACGAGCCAAGTTGAGTGCAGCCCATATTATGAAATCTTTTAATATATTTATATTTATATTTATATTTATATTTATATTTATATATATATATATATATATATATATATATATGAACCCATATTTAATTATCAGAAATATCTGACAAACTCTCTATTGAACTTTTAAGTAAATTTTTCTTGTATGTATGTAAACCTTCTATTAACAGCACCAAAATTTCTCTTAAATGTTCCAAAGTTGGTATTTCTAGATCTTTCAACCAATTTGATGCTTTTGATAAAAGGTTTGTATGTAAACATGAAAAATGAACTAAAAAGTTTAATAGAGTTTGCCTGTTATTTTCAATAATGTATGTCTGAATGAAAGATTGCAACCTAGTTATACGCTTTTTTTATATATAAATTTATATATATATATTTATGTATACCTACATATATATAAATACATATCTCCCTCTCTCTCTCTATACATATATATGCATATATATATATGCATATATATATATATATATATATATATATATATATATACGTATATTTATAGATTGAGAGAGAGGTAAATATGTATCTATATATATATATATATATATATATATATATATATATATATATATATATATATATATATATATATATATATATATATACTGCACACTGACTCCACCACTTATCCTTCCGAAAATCTTAGTTCGTGGAGCTAAGCCATTCATATACATGAACGTGAAGACTAAATCAAAAATTTGTCCTTTTCTACATAACCGCTCATGAAAAAAACATGGATAAAGTTATTTCATTTCTCTTTATCCTTTATTTTTTCACCACCTGATACTTTATTTATTTCCAGTGAACACACTCACAGTCTGGCTGCTGGTGGGTCAAACTTGACTCCTTCTTCTATTTGCTCTGAAGATGATTACCGCAATCTTTCATTGTATACATAATAAATGAAAAATATGATTTATTTGTATGAAAAAAGCCCTTGTGTATCTGTGTCATTATTTCTCGTAGATATGTATGACTTGTCAGTTTTACTCAGTCATTAAGAAAGACTTTACATCACTGTTGGGAGATGCAGTTGGATTCAGTAAGAAAGGTCGGTAGGAAGACTTCGCAGTGCCATGTTTACCAGTCAGTAGCCACCCATTCACATTCGTGGTAGTCAACTGGACAAGAGATGAGGGTCCTTTTTTTTAGGGAATGCCTATATCTCTTCCGTGTCACCCCTCTATGTTATTGGCCTAAGGCTAGCTCACCAAATAGTAAGGTCTTTGGAATTAGATAAGCTTTTTTATTTCTTGCAGCATAGTCCCAATGCTGGAGGCTGCTGAACTTTTGAGGACTCCAGCGTTTGTCATGAAGTCCCTTCAATGCACTTAAAGAATAGTGTGGGTGCGTAGATAGAATGACTTCTGCTGATTACTGCTTGAATTGTTTGCTAACAATTTTATTGACATCCAGTATGTACAATCTGCACAAAGTCAACTGGAGTGAAATTGGGGATAGAATTTAAATTTTCTCCTAATCTGATTTATCCATATGTAACTCAAATATTCTCATAACTTTTGATAAATATCATGCAAGTGTGAAATAATGCCTAATATCTGTCACTAAATATTCCTTCCTTCCTGAGATCTTCCTGAAACATTAAAAAAATAATTATGATTCCTATGATAAAGGTTTTCTATAAATTCTTCCAAGTTTTGAACGAAGGTGTTGGCCTTTGCATTGAAGTCAATTCATTTCCATTCCTTACTTTTCTTGCTGTTGATCAGTCCTTGTATGTATTCGTATAATCAAGGATTCCTGTTTTATATAAATAGGACCCTGGCAGCTAAAAGCCTCTACACCTGCAATCTTACAGTGGGACTACTGGGGTTGTATGAGCAAGTGCCAAAAAAAACAATAGTGATCCATGAGTGAGAGAAGTGAGACAAGAAGCATCCAAGAAAAACGGTAAACGGCAGATGGCAGCAGTTGCCTGAAGGAAAATGGCACCATGGTTTATGAATTTCAAGAATGCATTTGCGAGAAGGTTAATGCCAAGTCTTTCTTCTCCTTTCTCTCTTTAGCCCCCTTTTCTCTTGTCCTCTCTCCCCCTCTTTCTCTCTCTTTTGCTCCTTCCCTCTCTTTAGCATCCTCTCTCTCGTTTTTTTGTTTTCTTTGTTCTCTGCCTCTCTCTCTTGCATTTTCATAATTTTCATTCCCTTCATTCTCTCTCTTTTTCCCTCTCTCTCATTTACATCATGCCTTTTTACTTCCTCCTTTTTCTTGCTCTCTCTCTCTCTCTCTCTCTGTCTCTAGTTCTTGCATTTTCTTTTCTCACGTCTTTTTTCAACTGTTATGTAAGTCGATAGTTCTAAGAATGGTAGAAATTTCATGTTGAGACCGGATTTGAATAGGTTAACAGCGTTTCTAAGGAATTAAGTGACCAAACAAAGAGTGATTAAAGAGAGATAGACAGTGTTCCTAACAAAGAAAGCAAGCTGTTATCATGATAAGAGGATGGGGTATAATATTATTCTTTTTTCAAAAATCAATATTTGGAATTGAAAAATAGAATATGAGAAAGAAAGAAAGAAAGAAAGAAAGAAAGTAAGAAAGAAAGAAAAAAAGAAAAAGAGATAGAAAAGACAGCCCACTAAACAGTATTCATAACTAATACATACACTTAGCTATATCTTTACAACTTTTTCCTTTGCCAATGAGTTATATTATATTTTGGATGATAGTATTCCTTTTATTTTTGAGGCAATGTTTATTTATTTTGTTCTGGATGTTTTGAAAGGGATTAACTTGAAAAATCAATTGGAAACAAATATTTTTTGATATAATCAATATTTCTATTACGAAAATAAATGTTGAAAAAATTGTATAAACAATGTTGCAGGTTTTGAAGAAATTCTGTTCTTTTTCTTCTTTCACTTCCTTCTCTCTGGTCCTCTCTCTCTCTTTCTTGCTTCTTCACTCTCTCTATCATATTTTTTCTTTTTTAGATCTTTTTTCTCTCCTCTCTCTCTTTTCCTCTCTCACGTATTTTCTCTTTATAACACTTCATTTCCACTCTTACTCTCTTTCTCCCCCTGTCTCTCTCTCTCCTTCCCTTTCTCTAATATTTTCTCTTCTTATATCCTTCTTTTTTTCCTTTTTTCTGCCCCTCTCTCTCCTTCTCTCTTTCTCTCTATTTTTTTCTCATTTTTACATTGCTTTTTTTCATTTCTTTGTCTTTCTTCCCTCTATCTCTCACTTTCCTTTTCTCTGTCTTGCATTTTCTCTTTTTTCGCCCCTTCCCTCTCTCTTTCTCTCTCTCTCTTTTTATGCTTACTCCACCCCACCCTCCTTCATTTTCTCTCTTCTCAACATTCTTTTTTTACTTCCTCCTTTCTATCCGCTAATTGATGTATTCCGTTGGGTTTCTGAAAATTAACTTGATTAGAAACTGTCAACCAAAACTGTCATCATAGATTTCTTCAGTCTCCAAGCTGGTTTGGCTGGCTATGTATGTATGTATGTGTCACAGCATTGAGAATTGAAAAATTTACTGATACTGTCCCGCTAAAATCTTTTTTTTTCCATTTTTGAAAATCCCACCCCAAAAGGTTTTCAGGAGGTTCAATTTAGCAAAGTAAGTTTTTGGCAAAATTGGCTGCTTTGTTTTATGTCCATGCCTGTTCCTTGAAAACAAACTATATTAGGTCCTATTGATCACCCCTTTATCGAATTTCCTAATTGATCACCCCCAACACAGCATGCTACCAAAAGATGTTAGTCACAAGATGGTTTCTAGTGAGTGATTAGCCAGACCTGCTTATTTTCCTTTTGCATGTATATACTTCTATGAACAAGCAGGAAAATTTCATCTATTTATAACGTTCTGAAGAGGATGTGAATTAACATTGAAATATTAGCAAAACCACCAACAACCTGTGTTTTTTTTTATCAAATAATAATTACAATCATGTTTTTAGAATACCCTTTATCCTATACAGCTTAATGGCTGATGGAAAAGGCTTTTGGAAAGATTTCAAACTTGAATAATAGGCTGATTTAAGCCTCAAATATAAACTGAGTTTATTTTAAACCCAACACAATGTTAGGTAATAAAAATAAAGATCGAAATATTAACAAAATCAACCATGTCTTTTCCTTGACTTGATAATCTGACTCAAAACTCTCATTAGTCAGAAACAGTCAAACAAAACTGTTATTTAAACTGTCAACATTGGTTTCCTCAGTTTTCAAGTTGGTCTTGCTGGCTGACTGGTTATCTATGTATGCATGAATTGTGCATACAAGCCACACTAATGTAGCTAGAGGGCAGATAATTTGAACATATTACTCCTTATCATATCAAGAAAAATGACTTTTTTATCCCCCCCCCCGTCCAGTATGTTTTTGATGTGGGGTCATATTTGCAATGTAAGTTTATATTAAAATGACCTTTTAGTTTGTGTCTGGTGGCATTCATGCTTGTTTTTTGAAAATTCAGACATTTTTAATGAACACTGCTTAACAAAAGATGACGGAAGTAATTTTTTTAATTAATCACTCCCAATTGGAGTTTGCTGCAAAAAGAAGTTGGTCATGTGACAGTCACTAACCAGACCTATTATTTAATCTCTTATTGATTACTTAAAAGCGTTTTCTTTGCTGAGAATATCATAACCTCCCCTTTTTGGAAGTTATCTTGATGCTATTTTTTTCACTCTTACATAAGAAGATGAAAAACAAAAATAGCTTCAGTATTTGTTCTGCAGAGAGCTGTTACAGATGCAGAATGCACCCTTTTATTCTCTCTCTTACTCTTTAGTCACCTATTGCTCCCTGCAACTAAAATTTGCACAACTCAGCCATCATCACCATTTTCAGTGTGTGGAAACACTTAAAAAAAGGTTCCTATATAAATTAATAGTAACTGATTCTCCACATTATGTCATTTCAGGTTACAAAAAGTTTTCATCTGAATGCTCCATTTTCAGATAATGCAAGAAACACACACACACACGCACATACACACACACACATACACACACACACATATATATATATATATGATAAGTAATATATATATATATATATATATATATATATATATACATATATAATATATATATGTATATATATAGATACATATATTACTTATCATATATATATATATATGATAAGTAATATATATGTATATATATATATATATATATATATAGATACATATATTACTTATCATATATATATATATATATATGATATATATAAGTAATATATATATATATATATATATATATATACATATATTACTTATCATATATATATATATATATATATAAGTAATATCTATATATATATATATATATATATATATATATATATATATATATATATATAGATACAAATACAACTAAATTTTCTTTGCTTGTTAAAACTGAACCAGAATAGCCCCTAGAATGACCTCTTACTTGAGGAATCGGTGGTTTGTAAAAATTGTTATGATTATCTTGATACTATCTCTCACTGAACAGTTCTAACCCCAATACTAAATGCTGTTGTAAGTATAAAGAGATAATATAGAGCGTTAAAATACATGAAAATCCACTAGCGTGAACAGGGAATTGATTCAACAAAAATAAGATAAAATGATCAAAAAGGTTTGTACGTTAGTCTGAGAAAAGGGGAGGTAAGTCTGAAAGTTTGTATGCATACATATTAGTAATGGTTAGAACTGTTTGACCTTAGGAGACTTTCAAGCCTGATTGAATAATCATAGCATATGTTATTCGAAAGTAAAAGGGCTGATTATTCTAAGAATACAAAGGAAATGACTTACAGCTGATTTCTGAAGAGTGCAAAAGGCACAAAATGTTTACATTCACTGGATATATGTCCTTGTTAATATTATATTCATATGTAAAAGCTCAGTATTTTAACTGGAATTCATCGAATAGATTTTTAATGATTTTTCTCATTTTACACAGTATTTCACTATATTCTGACTAAATGTTTTGTTGTTCTAACTTTTCAAGCAATTAATCAAATCTTTTTAACATTTATTTTTAGATAATGTTTTTTCCTCTTAGAGTCCCCATCACATCATACAACTTTGGTTTTTTATGTGATAATCAGTATAATGCCACTTAAAATGAACCAAGATGTTGGAAAAAACAAAAAAGTCTCTTGACATGATGAAACCACAAGGAAAAAAGCATGTTATTATATGAAAATAGAGTGAAGAAGCTAAACTTGCAATAAAATTTGAACTAAAATTTCCCACCAACCACCAATCCAAATGATGTGAAACCAAATACAGAATAAAAAGTAATCTGTCAGCTAGTGATACACGCCTTTTCTTCAAGAATATCATTGAAAATGACTTCACAGAGAGACAAACAGCAAATAGTGTCTCACTTGCTTTGCACAAAATTCGACCTTAAAAGCATACCCAACATAGTTGGTGTCTCCTTGTGTACTGTCTACAATGTCAAGAAGACACTAACCATGAGAAACAGCATTCACTGAAAATCTGGTAAGTGGGTGAACAAGAAATGGATTTGGGACTTCCTTAACATCCCCAAGACCAAAATTTCAAAGGACCCCATAATATCCATGCATAAAATAGCTGCTGAGCAAAAAGTGGACACCAAGACCATCAGAAAGGCCATGTATGATGATCTGTACCTTAAAGCATATACCAGGATACCAAGGCACTAGTTCACAGTGTCCATAAAGTCCAGGAGGCTGGAAAGGTGCAAGGAATTGCTCAGGTATCTCAAGAATGAAAAAAAGAAATTTTCTCTGAGAAAATCTTCATAGTGGACACAGTTCTGAACCACCAAAATTATTGGTATCTTGCAGAGTCAAAAATGTAAGTCAAGGGCACATTCAAGACCAAACATCCAGCCCAGGTCATGGTGCTAAGTGTTGAGGTCTCAGACAGGAAAGAGATGCCCGTATACTTCTTCAGACTTGGAGAAAAAATGGGTCATGGACAACTACCCAGAGGGAATGATGTGTGGTCCAAGGACTGTGTTTCTTTGTCCATATAGCCAAGAAAGTACAGAAGTTCTGCAAAGTTAATTTAGCGGATTTCTGACCAACAGAATTCTGACTCTCCTCCTGCCTGGACCTGAAACTGCTAGACTAAGCCATATGGGGCATTTTGGAAGACGCCATTAATGAGACTTCCCATCCCAACATCGATACCCTTGGGGCTGCCATCAAGGAGAAGTAGGCAAGGATGTCCAAGGACTTGGTGGTCAACGGCTGTGCAACTTCTTGAGGTTGTGGTTGAGGCTGTATTTGGAAATAATGGAAGCTGCATTGAATGAATTATTTGTTTTTATATTGTCTATGAGTTTTAATATTCTTTTGTATCATTTTTATATATATAGTCTAGAAAGCTTTTCAGCTTTAAGAACTGAATATTAAAAGACTTTTTTCAAAAATTATTTTGTCTCACTTCAGTCACTTATTTCCCAATAACTGTTAATGTAATTGATGTAAATATCTTCAGTGTTTTTTTTAATGTTTTGTACAGAATTTGATATTATGGTATGATGCGTAAACCTTTCTTTGTTGCGATTATCAGTTGTTTACCACGTAACTGTTTTGGAGATTTAAAAACAAAACAGTTATATTGACCTGGCTCCCCAGCAGTGTTGATCAAACACCACATCCTTTTCAGCTATGATTTCAATGTATAGCTTATGTCACACTAGATATAGTTTGTTATTTTGTATGGGGTATCATCATAACGTATTGTATATGGATGTTATGTTATACTACACATCATTTTTTTCTTTTAAATAGATGGCTTACTGATTGAAGTTACCACAAACATGTATTTGACGATGAAGGATCAATGAGTATCAGATGTGACTCATCGTTCGTGTCACTTCCATTGAGAGTTCATCCATGTGAATTTTATACTCGCTGTCAGTTTTCATCTCAAACTGCATGCAAACCAGCCTATGTTATCTTTGAGAATACTTTTCACACAGAAAAACTTCTTTGAGTTAATTTTCTGTCTATATGTTGAATTGAAGAATTTGACAAATATTTCCCACTAACCTTATAGTTATTTTTTCTACCTCATACACCATCTTGTTACCATCAATCTTTTTCCCTTCAAATTATTGAGTAAAGTATCCTTATACACATAGGCTCTTGACCATTCGGCCATGGGGACTTTATAGTTAATTGGAAGCTGATTTAACACCTTAAACCTAACAGAGGCCAGGCGTATCGTGGACCAACTCTGGCTAGTGGATGTGAGTTCAATATATATATATATATATATATATATATATATGCAGCTACTCTATAGGTTGCAGGTTTGATTCCTGCAGCAGCCCTGTTTTCTTTGATTGTTTATTCCATTCACGTTGTCATGGCCAAATGGTACATTTACTGTGTAATAACGGGAAATCATTTCAAATAAGAGTTTCAATACAATATGACGCAATTCATAATCATATATATATATATATATATATATATATATATATATATATGTATATATACATACATATATATGTATATACACATATATATACGTATATGCATATATGTATATGCATATAAGAACCTACATATTTGTAAGTGTGCCTGTCTTAAATAACAAATTAGATGCTCAGAAAATGTCACAGTAATTTGAGGATTTTCAAAATCCTATGATCTTTATTTATGAATTATTTAAATCACCACAATTTAGTTTAAAAAACATTAAAGATAAAATGTTCTGTAACCATAATCCAAGAAGACTATTAGATTATATAAAGCAGTTAATCATACAAAAATATTTACAAGGCAATAGTATATATCATTTCTAGTGAACATGACCATACAAGATTAATTGCTACATTGATCATCAAAAAATATATCAATAATGATACATATGAAAATATATATCATTTGCCATCACAGTCAATAATTGAACAACTGTGGCATCAAAATTTGAAGTGATTCTATTTATGATATCACTTGAGTTTCTCCGCTAGAAAACATCTAAAATAGAGTAAAATACATCAGTGAACATCAAAATTGTGCAGAATATAGATGTTTTGATAAACCCTTCAAAATAAGACCCAAAAAAGGTCGAAAAAAACCCCCAGAGACCCAGAGACCACATGCGAAACCGAAGCCAACAGAACACAAGATGGAGAGACGAACTAGGCAAGTTCAGAAAATACTGGCTCTGCGACGCCCAGGATAGAGAAAAATGGCGGATCCTGGGAAAGGTCTATGTCCAACAACGGATGTTAAAAGACTAATGATGATAATGAGATTTTTACTAGGTGATACTGCTAGCCCTACACCCAACCCTCCTCCCTCATCCTGGACTGCCTTGCAAAGCTAAAGGGCTCTTGCTGCCCTGTTATATACAAATAGCTGCAGGGAGATGTGGATTCATGCCTTTCCCAAGGGCAATAGTGCATTGTGGAAGTAATCAACCTCAGTTGAAACTTAAATTAGCTGAAACTCGCGCAGAAGTGAACGTAGTCAACTTTGTCTGAAACTCTGATTCGGTTTTCCTATACTGTTTTCCATGACGGTAACCATTATGCCTCTCTGCACCTCTTGAGTATTAATGTCTTAAACAAAAATTCTGGAGAGCATCTGATTTTGAAGTGCACCTGTGATTGAATCATCAAGCTAGGTACTTTGGAGCTGTTGCCAAAACAACTAAGTGAAAACCCTTCTCATTTAATGATATATTTTCCCTCAGTCTATTTATTACCCCCACCGAGCAATGAGAGCTCCTCTCACAGATGAATCATTCTTCTGGATCATGATTTATTTAAAGGTTTGTCAATTGTCAAGGGCTCAGCTTCTTTCCTTGGGAGGAAGATGAGTTATTGTCCATCTTATGTGTTATGGGCAAGATACATAAAGTTATGGCTTCTTGGACAATTTTATCTTCAACTTTTGGGTGTGAAGGTGTATAGGCTTCTGTAGAAAAGGTAAAAAAAAAAAGAAAATGATTTATAACTCAGCTCGTTCATGGGTATGACTGCTACTCTTTCCTACCTAAGATCAAAGTGTAGTATATGTTAAATCCCAAGCCCTTCTGGGTTGGAATCACTTATGCTTCATGACCAAGGAACATACATAATAATTTCAAGAGGGAAGGAAAAGGAAAATTGAAGGAAGGGAGAGAAGGAGGAAAGGTAGGATGTATGAAAGCTAGAGAAACAGGTCTGGTTAGTCATTCAATAGAAACTGTGATGTGACCAACATCTTAAAATGTTAAGGGTGATCAAAAAATTCAAAGTTGCTTCTCTGGCCTTCTGTTGGAGTGATCACTAGAAAAAAATCTGAATTTAAAAAGAAACAAGTATGAATGTTGCCAGAGACAAACTAGGGGATCCACTTAGCATAAACTTACATAGCGAATTGGACCCCACATTAAAAACACAATGGGGTGGATTAAAAAAAAACAACCCCAAAATGGTCTTTTCTAGGAATAATAATGAATAAATGCTTAAATTTCCAGCCCTCTAGCTCCATTGACGTGGCCAGTACATGTGATAGATACATATATACATTCATAGCCAGCCAGACCATCTTGAAAACTGTTTCAGTTGACAGTGGATGGAAGTGGAAAGAAAATCAGGTGAGAGTAAAAAATAAGTTTACATACTTATATCGAGAGGGGAAAGGAATGGGTACAAAAGAGAGATATAAAGAGGCTGGCCTGCTGGGCTGTTATCAAGGGACAATATCTGGAATATTGAAAGGCCGGTTGGGATAAGAAGGTGTAAAAATACATTAAAATTCTTTACGGAGAGTTAGAACAGAAGATAGATAAAAGAAAGGATGCAGTGGAAAATATCAGTGCATTCTTTATTCCGTTTCTGCGTATTAAACTATCATATTTCTTTGTGTATAACATAGAAAGTTATGTATTCCAATTATGGTTGTACTACACTTGAATGTATGCAGAAATTTTTTGTATACAATATGAAAATGGAGCCAATTTGTTGACAGAGGTGACACAATTAACTGGCTTCAAATTCACTACACAAGGTTTTGAATTTTCAAAATGTTATTTTATTTGATGAAACTAATATAATTACCATTGTAACAGAACACAACATAAAAATAGTTGTTACTTTTTGTATAACTACAGTATGGTATTGCCAAATCAAGTATCCATGTTATACAAGAGTTTTATACCACAAAATCAACTCAAAATTTAGTACTTGTTATATAAGAACCTTATTATACACAAAGAAATATGGTACTTTCTTTTTTTTGACCACGTCTTAGTTACCTAACACTAACTGAACAGACACTGCGACAGGCCCAAATTTTGTCCTAGTCTCCAAGTTTCACTCCAAATTAGGTGTAATATGTTTTCTTATCAAAATTTTGTTTTCTTGTCTAAATTTTTCTAGATGTGGTGTATTGATAATTGTACGTGATAAGGTTGGACTATTTTCCTTGTCTAAGTATCCATTTATTCATAACATTTTGGATGTGTTGTGGCTTTTATTGGGCATTTCTGTTTCTAAAAGGTGGAATCCCAGGAAAGAATGTATGCTTGATTATACTGGATACGTCACATCTACTTTTTTTTATCAGTGCTAGTGTCTTGGTGTCAAAATATTGTGATCAAATGATCATATAGACAAGGAAAATACTTCAACCATATCATATACAAAACCTTGTATGTTCTGGAACTGTTATTTCAGTACAAACTTTCCCTAAGAAGAGTTGAGCATCACAAACCTGGCCACCTTTTGACCGAGGATGTCCTGAGTTTATGAGATCCAATATTTTTGGTGTAGGCCTACTTTCAGATACTACCTGGTCGGGTCATTAACACCACAAAATTACACGAATAGTCCAGAATTTACAAGTACTTTAATATTAACAAAATATTCATTTAATTTTATGAAATCTCTGTAAAATATCTTTGTACTGCTTTCAAGTAATTACCAACACATTTTGCTACGACAAAAACTTATCTGTTTCTCTGAATTTTTTAGATGAGGTATTATCATTATTTCTATAAATATTCGGACCATCCTCATCTTGGTTGTTTTTCATACAACGTTTCGGCCGTTGCACTCTACGGCCTTCATCAGGTATCATCTGGTAGGTGTGGAGAAGTAACGAGCCGAACCTTTTATTTAACCGACGGGGGTATATTGACAGCACACCCCTCTTAGTTAGTATTAGTAGTATTACCCCTGTCGGTTAAATAAAGGGTTCGGTTCGTTACTTCCCCACACCTACCAGATGATACCTGATGAAGGCCGTAGAGTACAACGGCCGAAACGTTGTATGAAAAACAACCAAGATGAGGATGGTCTGAATATTAATAGAAATAATAATAATACCTCATCTCAAAATTTCAGAGATATACTGAGGTGTTATTATTATAATAGAAATAATGAAAAATTATCTGCTGGAAATGTTTTTAATGAGAAAAAAAATTTGTAATTTAATTATTAAGGTTCATATTAGGTGCATGCTACTGAAACAGTGTTATTCAGAAAGAACAGTATTTTACTTATCGATAAATAGAAACTTCTACAGAATTTGATGTGGCTGTTTTTCTAAGAAGAATTTTCATTTTTAAAAAAAGAGAATTTTTTTTTCTTTTACATTACATAATTTATGTATAGGAGAACATTGATTATCTTTCCTGTGGCTTATACTTTAACTTATAAATTACAGAATTTTAGTCAAAAAACAGAGCGGGATTATTCAAACTTGATTATTATTTATTTCTTAAAAATAGCCAGATTTCTGATGTAGCTGAGTTTCCCACATCTGAGTTTGTGATACTCCTATGTATGATAATTTGAACTCTGTTCGCCAATTCCCTGTTCTATGCTGATAAACATTTAGATACCAAACACCTTTTGATATATATAGTATATCTATGAATCAGTTTATGAGGTTTGTCCAGAGAATAACCAATCATCCAATATTAATGAAAATAGCCTACCAGAAATTTCTATTGGAAAAGTAAGAAATCACAGAGAGCCAAATCTGGTGAGTCTGCAATCCTAACTGATACAATGTTTTACCAAAAAACTCTTCTCAAGACGTGGAGAATGGCTTGCCCAATCAGTGTTAATGTAATGGTCACACAGTACACAAGCTCATCCAATGACATCTAACTGCTGATTGAATTACCCCACCAGAAAGGGTTAGTTCATGTATGTGTAACAAGGAAACATCTGTATGTTTGCCAAGTTACATCAAGACTGCGGAACTAGTTTTTGAGATATCTAAAATAGCTGGATACTTTCCAAATAGATGTATATAGTTATATGGAAGTAAAGACTACTCCTTGCTAAGAAATATACATAAATATCTCGTAGCTTAACATTAACTATAGAACCTTCTTCAACTTGATATGACACATTAAACCTATTCAGTTTGCTTCATTATAAAATCACTTCTTAAACCTATAGACAAGTCGCCCTTCTGGTGATAAATTTGCATTAGTGAGCTTAGCATGAATTCAAATATATTCTGTTTGCCTGCATTACCTAAAGATAAAATGTGTTCCTTGAAAATGTACCACATCAGGGACAGATCCACAATTTTAAGCAGGGAGGGGTCGAAACAGAAAATTTTATTTTTACAAGTATAAGTATGTAAAAGAAAATAAATTTTGAACATCAAAAACTCGATACATAGTATTGTAATATATGATCCGGCATTTTCAACTTACATTGCACTTACCAGAATAGATTTGAATATTGAACAGATTCTTTATGCTGCTCTTGTTGTTATCACGATTTTTCAGCGGATCAATTTTACAGCCTTCTCCATGAGTAGAATTCGTAATGAAAGAAAGGGGCGTCCTGTAATTTTGAGAAAAGTCATTTATTAATTCTAATCTTATCATCTGTCTTATTTATCCAATTTCATAATAAATGTTTCCTATTTCACACCATTTATTTTGATTTTATCATATATCTTTTATGATTTATATTCAATCTTATCTATTTTGATATTATCATATTTTTAATCTATTTATCATAATCTTCGGATCCAGGTTATAAACTTTATATCATGAGATCACAAAATAAAAAAAAAATATCTTATACTCTTAATAAAAATGTATTGTTGATAAAAACCGTATCTAAAGTTATTCATTTGTTTATGACTGATGAATTCTGAGAAAGTGGTAAATACCTAAATTAGATAAATTTTATTTTGGTCGATAGAAATTACTGAGAAAAGACTTCAAACTAAGGGACAGAAAACATTGAATTTATTCTGTGAATTTGTCTTTCTATAGATTGTTTTTGCCCGTTTGTTCTGATGTTTTTCAATTGAAATTCGAAATCCGACTATCCTCGACAGAATGGCCTGAGAAAATATTTTAAACTCGATTAAAAATTGGGTTAAGAAATCAAGGGGGATAACTCCCCAGTCTTCACCTCAGGGGTATAAGATTTCAAATTCAAGGGAATGATTTTGAATATCTGGAACAATGTCAGTATAAATACACACCAACACATACACACACACGTCTATTCATCTATCGGTCTGTCTATCTATCTGTCTATCTATCTATCTGTCTATCAGAAACCATCAAACAAAACTGTTACCAAATCTGTCAACATAGGTTGCTTCAGTTTTAAAGTGATTGTAGTTGGCTGGCTATCTATTTTTTAAAGAAATTACCCTCCCAACAGGATCTTCAGATGGAGGGAGGCCAATTCACAAAGTCTGTTTGTACTAATTTGATGCCTTAGTTTTAGTCCGTTAGTGATCACGCTTGTTTTTTATTTTTTGAAAATTCAGACATTTTTAATGATCACCCCCAAACGCAAGATGAGAGGAGTAACTTATTAATTGATCATTCCTTTTTCTAATTTTTTAATCGATTACCTTGAACACGGCATGCTACCAAAAGCCATTGGTCATCTGACAGTTTCTACTGATTGACCAACCAGACTTATCTATTCATCTATCTCTCTGACTGACCTGGAGAGGATTCATTGGATTTTAATAATAATGAGACCTCGAAAAGCAGCATTAAAGGCCAGAGTTTAATATCCAATAAGTGAAAAGTATGAACAGCTATTTGTGTAGAAGAGAAAAGTAGATACATATACAAGTATACCCACCCAATACCAGTGGCGGCGGTAAGTCCGACTGCTATGTCCCCCCACCTGCAAATTACATTAATATTTACATTTTTTTTAGATTACTTTTAAAGACTTTTCAGAGTTCTTCAGATATATTGTGCCCCTGGAGCTCTAGCACCCCTATGGAGTTGTGGGGTCTGCGAGTCTCACGCACTCCCTCTACTAATACCTACTGACTTATCTACTTCATACATATTTACCTTCTAGCCATTTCTCTGCTCCATTTCACCTCTATTCTCTCTCTCTCCCTCTAGCATCCTCATATATGTATATATATATATACATATATATATATATATATATATATATATATATATATATATATATATATATTTATATATAAACAACAATACAAATCAGGAATGCAATATGATATGATATAATACAATATCCAATGAATAATGGGTTTATTCCAAGTACTCGATACATTCAACATTAAACATTAAGTTGATTTAGTGTAGAGCTTAAAATATAATGGAGTAAGGATTCAATACACAAACACGTTTATGTTTCTATCCTGTTTAGGCTTCTTCAGATAAATGTGCTTGTGTAACGAATCCTTACTCCATTACATACATATATATATATATATATATATATATATATATATATATAGCCATCTCAATGTAGCATTGCTCTTACCATTGAGCTAAACAGCCGCCGATAATGTAAAGGCTTGAATAACTGTCTAAACTCATTCTCATGTTTTCGCTTATTCCCGATCTATATCTGCTACCCTATCAGTTGCAGGTTCGATTCCTGCGGTAGCCCCATGTTTTTTATTGTGTATTCTATTTACACTGTCTAGGCCAAATGATACAACACACGTACGATAATAGGAGATCATTTTCAATGAGAGTTTCTACATAATATAAAATTGGATCATATATCCATTTCTTAATATACATGTAAATAGGTACACATAGAAAATTCAATTCTTCATGGTGACTCTGAGTTTTATACCAGTGGTGCAATTGTCAGACAATCTACTATTCCTACATATGCTCTATCCCCAATATGGAGCACTCATCACTCATAGATAACTCAACCCTCAAAAGAATTATACCAACATTTTATATATATATATATATATATATGTGTGTGTGTGTGTGTGTGTGTGTGTGTGTGTGTGTGTGTGTGTGTGTGTGTATATGTATGTATATATGTAAATATATACATATATCTTCAAATATCTAAGTGAGAAGCGTCTCAGTGTTTGTCTGTCAGGCTATTTTTTGAGCCCCACCCCCATATATGTTTTTAAGGGGAAGTTCGATTTTCAATTTAACTTTTTCCTTAATGGGCATATATTTGGAGAACGCTCTTTAATGATATAATGTGACATTAAAAAGAACATTAGTTTACTTATTAATCAATTCTTGAAATAGATTTTTTTATCTCTTAACGAAAAATGAATGAAGCAATAAACCATTAATTTTTTCAATGAATTTGAAAAGGATCTACAAGCTTTTTTTAGAGCCAAAACAACTACGATTATTTACATTCATAAACAGCATTAATCTATTTGTGTATATATATATATATATATATATATATATATATATATGTGTGTGCTCTAAAAAATGTTGTTATAGGAACTCTCATATACTTTTTAAAGGCCATCATCCACCTACCCACCTTAAATTCAGAATTGTCTAATTTTTTAGTTATATATTTCATTTGTTTAACCTTGGTGAATGAAGTTTTATTGAGGATTAATTCTTTTTTTTTCAACTGCATTTACAGCAATAATAATAATAATAATGGGCTAAGGAAGAAGTAATAATGTTTTGTCTTCTTGTATGGCGAAAATTATATGAAGAGAAAAGAATAAAGGATTCAAGAGGCAATCTCAGGGGATCAGGCTTGTTTTTTTTAGTATGAATACTCCGAACATTCATACTATAAACTTGCCTGCTTGTATTCACATTGACACCTTGTAAGACTTGGTTTTCTCCTATGGAGATGATATAAGACTGAAAATCTATACAACAAAATTGTATTTGTGAACAAGAACCCCAGTTTGTGAAATAGCAGGGCAGACTTGGTCCTTTTGCCTAATAAGGCAATTATAAAGCTGTAAATTCAAAGAAAAGTGATATGAGATGGTGTCCTTTTTTCTTACACTTTCAAAATTCAACACAGTATCCAAGGACTTCTGCTATTATATATACACCCCCAAACACACACACACCTCCATGTATACATACATGCATGGATTTATACATATAAATATGTATATATATATATATATATATATATATATATATATATATATATATATAACAATACACAGTATATGTGGTACAAATAAGGCTAGCAGTATAACATAATATAATTATATATCAATAATATAACGCCACTTCTGAAATGTAATGGATTTATTTCATAGAGTGCTCGATACATACAACATTTTACTCGTGGAGTTGAGTTGTTTTAGAGTAGAGCTGGAAATAAATAGTAGATTGTGGATTCTCTGGGCCTCTTCAGGCAAATCTGAAGAGGCCCAGGGAGGGCCGAAACATAAGCTAGTCTGTGTAGCGAATCCACAACCTACTATATATATATATATATATATATATATATATATATAGTCTAGAAAACCTTACAGTTTTAAACTCAAAACCTTGAAAAACTTTTTCAATACCGAAATACAAATCTGTTATTTGATATTTGATGTGTGGTGGGCTCATTTCACAAACACATTTATGTTTCTGCCCTTTTTGGGCTTCTTTAGGCAATTCCATCAGTTCACCATATTTAAAGCTCTACTTTAACTTAACATAAGGCTGAATGTATAGAGCACTTTATGTAATCAACCACACATAGGATATTGAATTCACCTGAAGAAGCAGAAAAATGGTAGAAATATGAACATGTTTGTGTAGCATATCCATTATTTCATCATGTGTATATATATATATATATATATATATATATATATATATATATATATTCATGTATGTATACATGTGTGCATGTATATATGTATGAGGGTGAATCAATAGATCCATAGCTTGACACAGTTATCAGCTGAATTTTGATCTGAAATTTTCACTATATAACGTTTCATCATTCACCATTGAATTAATTGCATTGAAAAGGAAGAAGATTATGTTGAAAAATAAACATTTATTGTAAAAAATAGATGTTCTTCTCATGATTAAGCAATGAGTTAATAATGTACCTTCATATACATATATATAATTATAACCTTTACACTTTAGTAGAAAAATAACATTAGTTTTGAAATTTAGTAATTTTGATACAACCAGTCCTCCCAGGAAAAGGCAGTTCCTTTCCGATCCCTGTTAATGTACTACATTATATGCAGAATATTGAATTTCATTATCATTGTTTATATTTCGATTCTCATGTTGCATGTTGAATATTATTGTAGGGATCATCAGCTAATTTCCCATGACCCTCTTCTTTGACTGTTCCACATAAAAACTGATCAAAGCACTTAGTTTTAGGTTCATATTTCCCTGCTTTTATATATTTGTTTATTCATTCATAAATTCATACTCAAACCCCCTCCCCTTTCCTCCTATTCTCCCTCATTTGATATCTAGGATTTGTTTGTTGGTCAACTTTTGGCACCAAAAAGCTTGAGAATTGGTGACACTGATGGACTGATCTTAGTTCTGTTAGATTTACCTCTCCCTGCTTTTACAAAGACTTACCTTAGTTCTCAGGTCAGATCTGCTTTCCACCTTTTTTACCCTCCCTCATTTTACACTCAGGATTAGCACCCAGGAATTCAATGAGATTCTAACATTAAAGTCCGATATGAAAGATGATCTTTGTTCAAGAAGCTTTAGAGTCACCATTTCCCTGGAACCCTTTTTCCCAATTTGTTATAATATAAACTGACCAAAGTAATTGGTTCCAGTCAGATTCCTACCATTCACCATTCAGTTCTTGTACATTAGAGAATATATACGTAAATAAATATACAACTAAATGAAAATGAAATTCTGTTTTTCAATTTTCCTGACTTTTACCAGTAAGATTATCATACAAACAAGTGAAAATTAACTTCTAGGTTAATTTTCATCATTATCCTAGTTTGTAATATATATTATTATTATTATTATCATTGAAATTGATGGATTCATTTATCTATTTCTGTGGGAAAATATAAAAATTCTAAATGAAATAAATAATCAAATCAAATACATAAAAATCTTTATATTTTAACTAATCTCTGTAATCCTCCTGAGATTACTACTTATTTAAATTTTCTTCTGTAAGAAATAAGTAAACGCGTAGATTAGATAAATTGAAATCTACCTATGTCATTCAATTTTCCTATATTTGTCCATTTCAATTGGCATCATATTTCATTTAGTTAATCAGATCTGGTTCGTTGAATTTACTATTATTCAATATTATTTGAATTGATGTATATCATGGATTCAATTGTTCTGGGTTTACAGTAATATTTATGTACATCATTATTTTTTGTTTGTACTTTTCTTTGTGGGATATCTGTCACTCAATGGATTTTAAGTTTCATTTTTTCCTCTTGCATCTGGTATTGTCTAAATGTTCCTTGGGGTCTATCTATTGCTTTAAAAAATTGTCTCAATATCTTATGTCTATTTGTGCTTTGTTTAACCATTCTGATAACTAAATGGGCACTTTTTTCAATCAAGTTCTCAATTTCTAGGGTTGCTCTTGCTATTCATATAAATTTGGATAATATGGTTCCATAAATACATATATGTATATGTTGGTGTGCCACTACTCTTGTATGGCATGCACACTATATGAAATGGGAATGTATCTCGTTTATCAAATAGTTTATATGTAGATATCCCATTAATAATCTTAATATCTACATCAAGAAATATTGCCTGTGTTCCTCTATGTTCTGGTTTAAGTTCAAGGTCTGTTGGGTATAAATGTCTGTGGGAGTTATCGAATTCATTTGTATCATCAAAGCAACAAATATCAACTATGTAGGATTTACATCCGTGAAATTTGTGGGCCATGTTATCATAATTTTGAATTAATGGCAACATAAATTTATATTTGTGTCTGCAAGCATACGTTGGCCCAAAAAGGTACAGGATCAATACCCATAAGTATACCAGTTGTTTGTAGAAGTAATTTATTACATATTTGAAAGTAACTTCCTTTAATTAGATGACCAATTGTCTTTTTCAAGGTATATCTATTGAAAACAGGTTTGTTGTTTATCCTTTGGTACCAAAAAGCTTTAGAATTGGTGACACTGATGTGTTCACACTTACCGCCTGCAGATGTCAGATCTATTGTATTATTCAACTCAGTAAAAAGGCTTTTATGTTTCTCCCTGGTATATTGTGATGTCCTGTGATCTCTCCATGTAAGGTTGAGTATGGATCATCATCATCATCATCATCAGTCTTTTAACGTCCATTGTTGGGCATAGACCTTCCCCAGGATTTGCTACATTTCTTTATCATGGGTATTACAGAGCCAGTACTTTCTGAATTTGTCTTGCTCATCTCTCCATCTAATATTCTGCCAACCTTGGTTCCACATGTGGTCTCGGGGGATCCATATCGTGAGTCGCGATGTCCATCGGTTGTCTGCCATTTGGGCAACATGGCTAGCCCACTGCCATTTGAGATTTTTAATGGATTCTATGATGTCGCTAACTCTTGTCTTTTCCCAGATGTACTGTGCTGTCTTGTGGTCTCTCCAGCATAATTTTTTCATGTGCACATTGCATAGTTCTTAATTTGCGGATCTGTCTCTTGGTCAGGTTCCATGTTTCAGTTCCATAAGTGACTATTGGAAGGATGCATTGGTTATACACCCTTCTTTTTAGGATTAATGGAATCTTCTTATCTTTGAAGGTTGAGCTTGCTCTACCAAAGGCTTGCCATCCTAGTATGATTTTTTGCTTGATTTTTTGTTTGGGAGACTTTATATGATTTGCTGATTCTTAAAAAATTCTTTCACATTAATGTCATTGAATCCTCTACTTATAAATCAAAAAACATGTACGTTATAGAGAAACCTATTTTTTTCTCAATGGGTAGTTTATATAATTTAGTGTCAATTATGTCTGATTTGTATTTATACCGATGATAGTATTTTGTTATCTTATGCACTTATACTGTTTTTAGCATTATTCTGTACACTACAACTTTCAATATTTTCTTTTTAGCCTGATCAAGTAATGTTCTAATATGATTGAAAGATTGTGAGAGATTCTTATAAGTATCTTTTTTATCTTTAAAAAAAAACAGCCGCATATGAAACAGTAGATTCTCAGTTATTTCTTTTCTTGTGTGATTGTGTCAGATGTTCTCCCATAAGTAGCAAAGAAGCGAACATTGTGTCTACGCATTTTGTGTTATTGAGTGAACTTTTTTTCCAGCCGCAGAGTCTAGTCCATATGGATGAATTGGATGCATTGCTTTTTCAGTGTTGAATCATCTACTATGCTGAATCTGTTGTATCCATTCCTTTAGGCTTTACTATAATCTGGACCTCAAAAGATGGATTGCTATATATATATATATATATATATATATATATATATATATATATATATATGTATATATATATACATATATAGTCTAGAAAGCTCTACAGCTTTAAACATTTGGAAACTTTTTCAACAAAATTTTTTGTTATTCTCTTCAGTGTCTTTTTTGTTTTACATATACTTTGTTATTACGATACAATGTATTAATTTTCTCTTGTTGGGATCATCAATTGTAACTGTTTGGGGGATTTATAACAAAACAGTTATATTAACACAGCTCCCCAGCTGCATTGACCTAACACCATCTCCCTTTCAGCAATGTTTTAATATGTAGCTCATATCATACATGTAATCTGTTATTCTATATAGGGTATTATATGTATTGTATATTGATATTGTTTCATACTACACATCATTTAATCTTTTGAAATAGATTTGGTTTCCCCAAAAACGTATTTAATGACAAGGGATCAGTGAGTACATCAACAGACGTAACTTGCTGTTCATGTCACTTCTGTTGAGTGTTCACTTATGTGAATATTAAATCTGTTGTGTTGGTTTTAATCTCAGACTGCAAGCAAACCAATTTATGATATTATCTTTAAGAATACTAATTATACAGAAAAACTTCTTCGAGTTGATTCTCTACCAACATATTTGACCAAAGGGTTTGACAATTTTTTCCGCTAACTTTAAAGTTAATTTTTCCACGTCATACACCATGAAGTTTCCATCAATTTTTTCTTCACTTTTAATTATCAAATAAAGTAACCTTATATACATGATTGAAACAAAACCAAATATATATTTATTATTATATTAGGGTATGCTGTTTATATTCACCTTATACTGATGCCCTTTGTAGAGACATGAGTACTCTTTTCCCTGTATTCTGTCTCAATAGCTCAAATCTTGACAAAATGTCATATCACTGGAGACAAAAAAAGAATGTGATTGAGTAAACACTCAGGACAAAATGTCTCTCCCATAACTATCTCACCTGCCCAGGCAGTAGCAGCAAAAACCTTTTACTTCTATAGACTGCCTTGACAGGAATCAATAAGTAATACTACTGTATATACTTGTATACGGGTTGATACTGTATATTGGTACCCTCTTGATTTTTGGCCAAGAAATAATTCATGATATGCTACGTGCATAGATCAACCCCAGTTTCCGAGAGGAATGGAAAAAATAGATTAGGGCAACGAAGCACTATACATTTGGCTAATTTGGACTTTCTGTGATGAGGCGGGAGGTCTGCTCTAGCAACGGAGCCAATTCTCAGAAGCTGCTTGTCCATCCTGAATTCAGAGAAATAATGAGGTTGATATAGATTATATTAAGCATGAAAATATTGAAAAGACTTTGATTATATTCTGTATATCTATGGCTACAGTGATACCATACATAATAGAATAATCTAACTCCCACTAAGAACTTCCACACTGACTACTGGAAAAGCATTGTATGGCAAATTAACTTACTGTTAGTTAGTGATGGCGTGATACAGCTTTTCATTAATATTCAGTTTATATTTTATGTCTTCATGGTTTGGCCAGAACAGAGGCAGGGTGAGGTGAGTCACTAAGGATTGGCCTATAATTTTGAAGACACAAATACAATTGTATTTACTACTATTTATCGCAGTAATGTACTTTATTGACTTATACACATTTTGAACAAAATTCCTTGCTATTACCTCTCCTATGAATCGTTCTAGTTCTTCTGTTTAGCTCTGTTACTTGTAAGTACATCATGTAAACTATATTTACATATATATACCCATACATAAAACATATCTTTTTGGCACAGATTTCAAAAATACCTAATGGCAGTTTGAAATGGGGCCTACTTTTCCCATCTGGCCTGGGTCTATTACTAGCTTTGCACAGACTTGTTCATGGTTTATTGGTAAGGGCTAACAAATATTTTTCATCTTTGAAGCCAGGAGTAAGTCAGACACATTTTCATAGTGCTTAGTTTATCCAACTAACAAAACTTTTAGGGAAAAGGTTTGGCCTTGAAACTGCATATTTAATTTAGTTTGAAAGCTGTCCTGCATCTAACCATGAGTTTATCCATTTTACCCCTATGTTGAGACCTCAAGACTTGCTAGAGAATCGAAATAGATCCAAGCATTCAATTCAGAGCAAAAGGGTTTGAATAGGAATGAGTAACTTTTGTATCAAGCTGATATTCAAGTCAATGATTTACCACTTCCAACAAAGATAGAGAGGTATATGTATTCAGTTATTTCTGTCTGTCCACACAATATTTCCAAAAGTTCTAAATGAATTCCAATTAAATTTTGTGGGAATATGGGCAATGAAATAAAGGAGAATTTCCCGAACTTTGAGACTGATCCAGCAATAATTCTTTGATTCAGAGTTATTTTTCCATTGTTTTCATACACTTGTGTATAAACTCATGACCGCTTACCCAATATCTCCAAAAGCTCTGACTGTATTTCAATGAAACTTTGTGATAGGGTGAGTGATTGGCTATGAAAGAAGTGATTGAATTTTGGGAGTGATCCACGCACCTATGTTATACTTATGTGTCGACATCAGATTAAAAAAAGTCCATGTCTGTCTATATGATACTATCAAAAGTTATAAATGAATTTCAATGAAATTTAGTGGAAGGGTGAAAATTAGGCTGCTGAGGAAGTGATTGAATTTTGAGGTGGATCCATACAGAATTACTCCCCCTGACAATGGTGTTAGGAGAGGTATTTGCTCTTTCAAATGCTTCCTAGTTATATTTCAATGTGATGCTATAAGATATGAACCTAACAAAGTACTGTACATCATTATGACATATTAATTTGGTCTCTCTCTTTTGTTATAATTTCAAAACATGACTTTCTCCTCTTTCTCTCTCTTTCCCTCTCACCATCTCATTCTCTCAATTTTGTTCTATATTTTCTCTCTATTGATATAATTTCTAAGCCGCCCTCTCTCTCTCTCTCCTTGTTTCTCTCTTCCTATTTCTCTCACTTTCTCTTTTCCTTTTTCCTTTCTCTGTCTCCCTCTTCCTCTTCGACTGTTTTGTTTGGATTTTCTCTCACTTGGTATAATTTTTTTTAACACACTCTCTCTATCTTTCTTCTTTCTCTCTCTCAATATTTTTTTACATTCCTTCTCTTTCGATATTCTCTCTAACCTGCTATCTCTTTCCCTCTTTTTGTCTACCTCTCTCTCTCTCTCTTTCACAACCTCTCTCTTTCTCTCTTTCCACACTGACCTTCCCCTTTCTTTCTATTCTTTCTTATCACTCTAGATCAAAGACCAGTCATCCAGCAAATCAAATATGTCATCCATCCATTCCAGTGGTCTGATCTGTCAACTGATTCATCTCCTGGCGTTGCCCCACTACCTCCATCTCCCCCCTCTCTCTCTCAATCATTTCCAATCCCCAACTCTTTCTATTTCCTCTTAGAATCTTCCCCCTCCCTCTCTCTTTTTCTTGTCTTCTCTCATCGTCCCCCCCCCCCGTCTTTCCTTTCTACTCACTCTTTCTCTCCTTATCATTCTCTTTATATGATTCCTATCCTTCTCTCTTTCCCTCTCTTCTTGTCTGTTGGCATCATTTTCCAACCCCCTCTTGTCTATTCTACTCATTCTTTCTCCTTTTTTTATCCTCCTTATTAGAAAATGTCATCAAAACAGCCAACATAGGTTTCTTCAGTTTTTGAGTTCGTCTGGATGGCTGGCTATGTATGTATATACCATGTGTACAGACAGCATCAATGGAGCTAGAGAGCTGAAAATTGAAAATTTTACTCCTTATTATGTCTAGAAAAAAATGTTTCCTTCCCTAAATAGGTTTTTAGTGAGGACAAGTTCAATTTGCTATATAAGTTTATGCTGAATTGATTCCTTAATTTGTGTCTTACACCATTCATGCTTGTTTTTATAAAAAGTTCAGACTCTTGTTGTGATCACTACACAACAGAAGGCAAGAGAAGTAGCGTTCATTGATGACCCCTTTTCCCAATATTTTAATTGATCACGCTGAACAGGGTATGCTGCCAAAAGATATTGATGCATTGAATAACTCACCAGACCTTTATGATTTGTGTTTCTTTCTTTTTCCTTCTCTGCTTGTTACCATCTCTTTCTCTATCTTAGGGATCAAACCCTTTATCCAAGGTGGAGGCGAATGTGTGATAAACTTTGATTAATTACAAAACCAATAAATTAATGATTTTTCAATTATAGTCATTTCATTGTCTGGCTATTCCCATCAAACATTTTTAGTGTTAATTTATATTCTTAATTAAAACTTACTGATAAATCTAGCCTATTTGATTGAGATGTCTGCAAGGTCACCTACAACATTTGGATCACCATACTCTCGAACATTTCCGAGTCACCTGCTCCCTACTGACCCACCATTCAAGATGAATGGTCTCCGTTCTGTCTACAGACAATGGAATATCCCTTCTAGGCATAAACAAAATGTAATAAGGTTTCTATCTATCTATCTATCTATCTATCTTTTAGTCTGACTGACCATAGAAATGGCTCATAAGACTTGGCAACCATTTTTTTTCAATCTCTCTCGGTTCTAAAGCTCTTTCAGGGTGATTTTACACCTGAAAAAGGCTGTAGAATGAGTCGGCCGAAACATTGTGTTTAAAACACAAATGACAAGGAGTTCAATTGTCTGAAAAACTCTTTGAATGTTAATGACCCTTCTCAAAACTATAGACAGTATTTTCTTTCATCTCAGTTTTTTTTTAGTTGCCTCTTATTCAGGCAATTACTCTATAGCAGTGAGTAAATAGTGTTAATGGGAAATAGCAATTACTCATCTATTTATTTTCGATCAATGTTGTTTACTTACTGACATAGACTGATGGTCTGCGTAAATTGTGATGAAAGAATATACAAGTAAAAAATTGTAGTGTATATTTTTTTTCCACTGTTGTCTTCATTTTGGTTCATCTCTTTAATGAAGTATTCCAGCCGAAGTACTCTATGGCCTTCCTCAGGTGGGTATTGTAAACGGGGAAGGTTTCGGAATGCTGGTTTGGAAAAATTGCTGAGTGTATGAAACACTATATTGGGATTGAAAGGGGCAGTTAACCCTTCCTTTTTTTTCCTCTCAGTTTTCATAAGAACTGGTGAGTAGAAGATTTTAATTCCTGTTTATCAAAGTGGTCATGGTCAGCTGTGTGATTGTTTGGTTTTCAGTATGGTGGCTTGTATATGCAAAACTTTTAGCAGCGTGCCATGTTGGGATGATCAATTTAAAAAATTGGAAAAAGTGATGATCAATGTATAGGATACTTCTCCCACCTTTTGTTGGGCGGTGATTACTAAAATGTCCAAATTTTCAAAAAAGATACTGTCTATACTTTTGAAAAGGGTCATTAACATCCAAAGCGTTATTTGGATGATTGTTTGTGTTATTAACTCGACATTTAGGCTGATTCATTCTACGGCCTTCTTCAGGTGTAATATCCAAAAGAGTTGCTAATAAACAGAATGTTCCAATGGTATCTACCTTACAATGTGGGATTCGGATAATGTTGATTTATTCCTCTTTCCTCGTTAGGCTTGGATTTCTATACCTTGTCTGTTCAGTAGATTTGGATATTACGCCAGAAGAAGGCCATAGAATGAATTGGCTGAAACATCATGCTCATAATAAAAACAATAAGGATTTCAATTTTCAAAAAAAGGTGTGAACACAAACTAAGGAATCAATTTAGCACAAACTTACATTGCAAATTAAAGCCTCCACTAAAAACCCATTTAGAGGGAGAATTAAAAAAAAGAAATGATCAGGAACAAATTTTGGAATTTTCAGACCTCTTGCTCCATCTGCGCAGTCTGTACACATGATAAATGTATAGATGGCAAGCCAGCCAAACCAACTAAAAAACTGAAGAAATGTTGACTTTGTTGATGGTGACAGTTTTTGTTGACGGTTTCTAATACCATTACAACAGAGATTTTTATCACCCCCTGAGCAAACCACTCTAGTCTCTTACCTAACCAGCAGTATTACCAGATGAGCCATGACTATTTACTTGGTAGTAGTGAAGGTAGTTACCGATAATAGAAGCTTTAGTAGTGATTATGTGTGGAAATACCAGTAGTTTAAAGAAGTAGTCATCATGGTTTTCTCGGGTACCAAATGAATGGGGGGGAGTCTTTATATGTGTAGGGGTTAGAAAAAAATGAATATTAGTAATTGGGGGAGTTTTAGTAAATGGGTCTGGAAGCTAGGTCAGAAAATGACCTTTGACTAATTCATCAAGTATAGTAGTTCCCCCTCAAATTTTATTGACTTAAAACTTGAAGATTTGATTACTATTCAAAAATTTGAACCTGATTTGAGGTTCGAGAAAAATGGTTTTCTTATATAAAAAAGGCCTGTATTTTAATCATTACATCAAAGGAATATTTACAGAGCAAAGGAATATGAGATAGCAAATGAATGAGGTGGTGTCCGTAGGGGTTGGGAAAATCAAAAAATTAATATGCGAGATGGGGGACGTTTTTTTGACTCTCAGGAGTAGCAGTATAAGTAGTACAATGAAATGTCATTTTTCTTTCTTTATATTGAACTGAACGAATTTTTTCTGTTGTTTCTATGTCTTCAACTAAGGACACTTCAATGTTGAAGGTAGCAATTTTGCTGATAAAAATATCTCCAGACCATTTAAAGCAAAAGACTATTCCATTTAATCAAATTCATTTCACTTTTTGATGAAATCTCAAATGAAATTGATAAGAAGTAAAGGTTTATCTAAACTATAAACAGTTTTGAAGCGGTGAACTATCAAGTCTTATAGTAAGTAAGAGAACTTGAATTAATAACTGGTAAAGAAGAAAGCTAAAAGTGGAAGATACACTAATGTGATTGCATTTTTGTTTTCAGATTCAATGTGAATAGAGATACAATTCATTATTATTATGGTGTCTATCCAAAAAGTCTGACTAGTTTTTAGGTATGATTTCAATGTGTGACAGAATGCTGCTCAAACTGCTGATAATGTTAACAGAGCATTTGGATTGAACACTACCACTGTGCTAACTGTTGAGCATTGGTTCAATAGATTTAGGCCTGGAAACATGGATATCAATAATAAACCTAGAGGCCCAAATTTGTACTCAATGATGAAGAATTATCTGAGTCGAATTTTGGCAATTATTAGTATTCTGTAGTGTACGGAAGATAGTTTCTTACGTGATTGTTTATTTTTGTGAACATTTTAAGATACTCTATTTTTCAGTCTCTTCTTTCCCAAAGAATGTTTAATATAAAAAAAATATAAAATAAAAGTCAGTTTTCTTGAAAATGTTTTGATAAGCTCAACTTATCTTTTCAACGCTTTTCATAAGCTTTATATACTTTCATTATTATATAAGCATTCAGAATTTTTCCTTTCAAAAACTGAAATTTATAATGACAGTAAAAAAGGACAGTCACTGGTCTTCATTGGTTGGTAGAAATTCTGGTTCTCCTTGTGTCCAATGTCATCAACTACACTAGGCTCAAGCCCGAGCTATTTTATTAAAGCACCAACATTTTTACCGGATGAGCAATGACATTCCCTCTAAACATTTTTTCACTAGGAGTCCAAGGTGATTATGACTAAAGTAGGAGTTACTACTAAAACTATTTTTATTACACTGACAGTATCCAAGTCACATAGCAGTCATCTCTACAAATAATGCTGCTGTGTACAGGAACTATTAATACTCCTGTTGCAACAAACATCTTTTCTCAGCATCAGAACTACTACTACTACTATTACTGTTACTAATATTAGGTTGTTACATATGAAATGTCGCTTTCTGAATAGTAAGATTAAGGATGAAGTAAACAATAAAAACTGAATATCAAATCAAATTATGACCAATTTGAAGCAATAACTTCTCCAAACCATCTTTCAATGATAATATGCCGCCTCTATAAAATTCGTCTGGATTGATGGTCACAAATTTAGTAAAAGCACGAATCATAGCCTCCCTATCGTTGAACCTCCTATCATTGATATGGAGTTCAAAATGTTTGAAAAGCTTGTAGTAGGAGAAATGTCAAGTGAATATGGAGGATGCTGCAAGACTTGATATTCCCATTTTCTAAGCTTAGAGACAGCCAGCTTGGAAGTACTGGGTCTAGTACTATCATGGAGTATTTAATTCAGTTTGTGTGTATAACCAATGCATCCTCCCAATAGTCACTTATGGAGCTGAAACATGGAACCTAACCAAGATACAGACCCATAAATTGAGAACCATGCAACGTGCACATGAAAGAATAATGCTGGGCCTCACATGGAGAGACCACAAGAGAGCACAGTACATCCGAGAAAAGACAAGAGTTAGAGACATCATAGAATCCATTAAAAATCTCAAATGGCGGTGGGCTGGCCATGTTGCAAGAATGGCCGACAATCGATGGACATCGCGACTCACAACATGGATCCCCTGAGACCACATGCGCAACCTAGGCCGGCAAAATGTTAGATGGAGAGACGAGCTAGACAAGTTCAGGAAGTACTGGCTCCGTGACGCCTATGATAGGGAAGTGTGGCAAATCCTGGGGAAGGTCTATGTCCAACAACGGACGCTAAAAGACTGATGATGATGATGATGATGTGAGATCCATTCTTACTACAACCTTCAAATACAAAAAAATCCCGCTAGTATTGAAAAAAAGGTAAATAACCAATGCATCCTCTAAATAGTCACCGATGGAGCTTAAATATGGAACCTAACCAAAAGAATGAGAACTGAAAACCATGCAATGTACACAAGAGAGAATTATGCTCGGCATAACATAGAGAGATCATTTGACAGCACAATATATTACAGGAAAAACAGGAGTCTGAGATATCATAGAATTCATAAGAAAACTTAATTAGCTTTGGGTTGGTCATGTTGCGAGAATGGCAGACAACCGCGGGACATCACGACTCACAACGTGGATCCCTAGAGTCATGTGTAAAACTGGGGCCAACAAAATATAAGATGCTGTGACGAACTAGATAAGTTCAGAAAAGGACTGGCTCCATGGCGCCCACAATAGAGAAGTCTGGCAAATCTTGAGGAAAGTCTATGGCCAATGATGGATGTTAAAAGGCTGATGATGATAATGATGATGATTGCCTTGAAATGACATGATATGTTTGTTGTTGGAGTTTTGAAAACTAATCTTGGTGAGACACTGTTGCTATTAAGGGCTCAAAACCTCTGATAATAAATTATATTGGTTTTTATATTGCATCTTTAAGAAAATCAAGTTACATTTGTAAATCTTTCAATTCTAGCATTATTCTCTATCATGTAAAAAGAAAAACAATGATATTTCATGTGTAATATCTTAATGAATATTAGCCATCTGGTCTCACAAGTTGTTGATAGTGATTTCAATCCACTGTTGGTATTTTATATACATGGCTTTGAGGCAGACTTGGCCGAACCTTGATAATTTAAAAGAATGTTTTCTATATAAGGGGATTGTATAGCTCATCAGGTAAAGATGTTATTTTTTTTCTTAAATATGAAGGTTTGAGATCAAGACTAGAAGTGGGCTGTTAAATTTTGGTGGAGTTTCTCAAAATTTATATTCACTGCATCAAACTTTAATTCTGTCAAATATACAGCATTTCCAATTCTTTGAGCAGTAGAATTCATTCATGTGACTTGAAATTTTGATACCAAGGTTGTTCAATCATTGACTTTGATTGTTTCCTTCTTGTTTGCCACTGTATCAAACATAAAAAATCCTCTCTTTCCTCACAGAGTGTATGCCTGAAGCAGGTTGTAGAATTGATTGGCCAAAACATTGTGGTAACAACAAAATCAACAAAAAATGAGTTCAACAGTCGAAAATCTCTTGAAATGATGATGACTAATTTAAAAAGTATAGAAGGTATTTTCCACATGGATTATATGACTAAAGAAGGCTTTAAGATGGATCGACCAAAACGTTGTGATAACGTCAATAGCTATGCAAAAAAAAAAATTCAGCAGGTCTGGTTAGTTACTCAATAGTGACCGTCACATGACCAACATCTTTTGGAAGTGTGCCATGTTGGGTTGATGAATGAAAAAATTGGAAGAAGGTGCCATTTTTGAAAAAGTTATTTCTCTCACATTTTGTTTGGCAGTGATCACTATAAAAAGTCTGAATTTTCAAAAAACAAGGATGAATATTGCCAGACAGAAACTAAAGGATCTGTACAGCGAAAATTAATCCCAACATTAAAAACCTTTTTCAGGGGTGAATTTAAAAAAAAGGGGGTAAATGTTTAAATTTTTAGCCCTCTAGCTCCAACTTGGAAAACTGTGGAAACCTATGTTAACAGTTTTGGTTGACAGTTTTGATAGATCACATTAACTTTGCAATGATAACCCTTCTAAAAATGATGTATGGTATCTTCAATGTAGACTGCACATCTAAAGAAGGCTGTAGAATGAATTGGCTGGAACATTATGGTGATAACAAAAATAACTTGAAGATGGAGTTCAATAGAATGAAAAAACACTTGGAATGATTATGTCTCTCTTCAAAATTATAGGAGGTATCTTTCATCATCATCATCAGTCTTTTAACATCCATCGTTGGACATAGACCTTTCCCAGGATTTGCCACACTTCCCTATCATAGGCGTCACGGAGCCAGTACTTCCTGAACTTGTCTGGCTTGTCTCTCCATCTAACAATTTGCCGGCCTGGGTTGCGCATGTGGTCTCGGGTAATCAATGTTGTGAGTTGTGATGTCCATCGATTGTCTGCCATTCTTGCAACATGGCCAGCCCACCGCCATTTGAGATTTTTAATGGATTCTATGATGTCCCTAACTCTTGTCTTTTCTTGGATGTACTGTGCTGTCTTGTGGTCTCTCCATGTGAGGCCCAGCATTATTCTTTCATATGCACGTTGCATGGTTCTCAATTTACGGGTCTGTCTCTTGGTTAGGTTCCATGTTTCAGCTCCATAAGTGACTATTGGGAGGATGCATTGGTTATACACCCTTCTCTTTAGGATTGATGGGATCTTATTATTTTTGAAGGTTGAGCTAGCTCTGCCAAAGGCTTGCCCTCCTAGTGGGATTCTTTGCTTGATTTCTTCTTTACTCTTACCTAATTTGTGAAATGTGACATGTTAAACTCACCTGACATCATTGTAGGTATCTAATATTTATAGTTTAGTGGGGCTCAAGGCCATGCTAGCAGAGCACCCAGTGTGGGTTTGACACCATATACTAACAATGGTTGAGAACCATCAATCTATGTACACTGATATCACTGTATTTATTAAAAGTTCATTGAGGAAGTGACTTTTCCAAAAGCCTTCTCATGAAATAGCTCTTAGATCTGTGACAGACTCTTGGAAACGTTTCCCTGACTCCATTTAAAATAAATCTCCTACCCTTTAAGCCTAGCATGGGCAACCTCTTTGATCTAATGGGCCACTTAAGCCATTTTTCATCTTTGTTTAGGCCACACAATCACTTCGAAAATGTTGATCATATTACAGAAAGCTTACCCTATTTCTATTTTAGACAAGCATATGAATAACTAAAATTATATCATTGATTTGTGAAGCCAAAACAATAGTAATTATACAATAAAGATTTTAAAATTGACTGAGAAAAATTGTATAAGATTTTAAATAAGTGCTTAGATTGGCCATAGACTACAAAAATTGTTGCTATGGGCCAAATCTAGCCCGCAGGCCTATGGTTGCCCATTTTGCTTTAAGCCATCATACACCTTAATTTCCAAAATACATAATGGTATGCTGAAGTAGCAGTGATAGAAATTGTGGTATGAATAATCGTTTATATCAAATGCAGTAGTAACAGGACTGTATTTCTAAAAATAATTGTAATATCAGAAATATATAGCCACCTTTCAATCACCACTACCAACTACAGACCGTTTTAAACACTGTTCTCGGGATAAGGTTATTCATATATTCTGACATTTATATTTATCTATGTATCTATATATCTACGTATCTACGTACCAAGATTTCAACCAGCCCTAACTGTTTGCTGTAGAAACTTGACATTTTGAACACACACTCCCCTCAATGAGGAGGAAAAAATTTTTTTTCATGTTTTTTGGTTATTCTGATCCAAAACAGGTTCTAAGTGGGGGTTTGGTTTACAATGTAAGTTTATGCTAAATTGCTCCCTTTGTTTGTGTCCTGTAATAAATTTATGGTTTAAAAATATATTGGTAGTATTTTCATCTAGGTAATGTCATTTTACCTTCGCTACCACTTAATTTATGAGGTAAAAAGGAGTATACATGGGTGGTGGTGATTCATAATTTCCCTTGGAATGCTAGTTTTATTTGTATCAGTATTAGTGAAAGTCATAGTTACTGTATATAGTATTGCGAGAGAGTGTTTAGCACAACTTTTACCTTTTCCCATCAGGTAATATCATCACAAAGGGTGTATTCAAAATTCAAAAGAATATTCTGTGAACCAGCGATTCAATAGACGGGGCGTCATAACATTCTTGCAAGTCATTCACAGTGAGTTTATTAATCATTCTACATGTGACTTAGCCCAAATAAGTCCAGATAAACTTTTATCAAGAACATAACTTGAAAAAAAAAACTTCATAAAAAATACTTGTAAAATCCTTATTATGCACTGATATCTCCATCTTTGTAGTTACCGTCACAATATTTCAGCCACTGTACCCAGTGGCTCTCTTTAGGTGCTTGTCAAAGTTGGTAGCCATCTGCAAATTTTGAACCGAACATTTTTCATTTAATCCACAGGGTAGGGTTTTTTTCTCTCACTCTGGTGTACGTGTTTGTAAAATCTGTAAATCTTACTGATACCACAAAAAGGATTTGAGCCAAAAATCTTGAATTTTTTTAAATGATGATCAGTAGAGCCATGACACCCACTTTTTAGTAGTAGTAGTAATGATAGTAGTTTCAAGTTTGATACCAATTCGGTATCGGTGCTATTAATAGTGAGGGGTGGGTAACAGTAGTAGCAATGGATCATAGTATGTAGCAAAGCAAAATACTATCTTCTATGTACTTGTACTAGTAATGGATTTAGTGCCGTATTGATTGTAACATATCAGCTTTCCTATGAGTTGCTTCATGTAGATATAATACTAAAGGTTGGTTGTAATACAGATACTAATACTATTAGTTTATCATTAGCTGTTGTCATGGTGATTACTTATGATATTTTCATATTATTAAGAAATGCTCTTTCCCTCATTAGGCCATGAATCATCATCATCAGTCATAAGTCCACTGCTGGACAAAAGCCTTTCCAATCTTCTTCCATGATGGGTGTGCTTAAACTAATCTCTGCTTCGTCTCTCCATCTCGTGTCTGGTCTTTTCCTACTGTGTTTACTGTTCCATAAGCACCAATCAATTAGTCTTTTATTCCATGATGAACTAGAAAAATTCAGAAAATACTGGCTCTGTGATGCTGATGATAGAGAAATGTGGCGGATCCTGGGGAAGGTCTAACGATGGACAATAAAAGACTGATGATTGTATCTTCTTCTTGCTACGTGCCCTGCCCATTTCCATTTTTGTTTCTTGATTACTTGTATGATATTCCTTCACCCAGGTCCTCTCTCGGATCAATGTTGATCTTTTCCTATGGCTAAGAGTTATTCCTAACATTGCTCTTTCCATTGCGCTCTGTGCTATTCTGAGTTTGCTTTCGAATGTTTTTGTATGTTTCCAGATTTTACACACATATATCATAGCTGGTATCATGCATTCATTGTATACTTTACGTTTTAATGATATTGGCGATTTGCTTTTCAGCGCGTCTCTTTTTCACACCAAATACTTTCCAACCAATCATTATGTGCCTGCTTCCCATGGTCTTTCTCTTGGTTCATTGCTAGACCTAGGTGAATGCATTCCTCAGCCCCATCTAGGGCTTCATTATAACAAAAGTTTTGTCTGATGTTTCAGTTTATTTGGGAACACAAACACTGTGGTAATTAAAGGAATACTTACTCATTACCATACTCTCCTTGACTTCCAATGATCTTATATCCATCTATCAATAATTGTTTTGATACCAGATTGGTAAAATTTCTTCAATGTTGACCAGAAATAAGAGACCAACAGATTTTCTACTTTTTCTCTTCAGGTGAGTCTTTGTCCATCAAAAATGTTTTTTCAAACTCTAAAACAACTGATAGCCAGTGGGAATAAGGTCAAGAGAGCATTATGGATGAATCATTTTTTCCCAACCAAACGCCTCAACGAGATCATTGGTCAATCGAGCAGTATGAGGATGTACATTATGGTAAGAAAGAATAATCGTTTTTTTCCTCATTAAGGATGGGATGTTTTCTGTTCAAAGTTGTTTCCAAATGCCAAAGTTGTAGACAGTGAACTTAAGCTGGGACTGTTTGGTTATACTTTAAAAGTTCATAAGTGATGATTGCATGCATATCCCACCAAACACTCAACATTCTCTTCTTTGGATGAAGGTCATCTCTGAGTTTGGACACAGGTCCATCATCACCACTGAGGCATTGATAGTGTGTAACATTGTGGAAAAGGATCCATTTCTCATCCCCAGTGATAATTCTTCAAAAAAGGCTTGTCAAGCCGGTGAGAATGCAGTTACTCACAACAATCAGCTTGTAGTTGGCGATTTGTTCAAACAGATCATGTGGTACCCTTTTTTCAACTGGTGATACTTTTCCTAACTTTTTCAATCTGTATTGAATAGTCATACGGCAACATTGAATAGTTTGCCAAGTTCCCAGATAGAAACAGCCAGACTGGTACAAAAAAAAAAATGAAAACAAACAGAACTTCCATAACATTTTGATGCATCTATATATATATATATATATATATATATATATATATATATATATATATATATATATATATATATATGTGTATGTGTCAGTACCACCTACTTATGTATATCTGAGGTCATTTTACCCATATACACAATATCGCAGCCCTTAGGGTGCAGCCATTACACTTTAGATTTGATACCGACCTAACTCTAAATTGACCTTCATAGGTCAACAGAGATCAGTGCTACCTATCCTATGTCCATACAGGGGTCAAATCACCCAGGGTCACAACTTAGTGGCATGTGGGTACAACTATCTCCATCAGATTTTAAAATGCCTGAATTGACCCGTCCTTAACTTGACCAGAGGTCATTGCCACCTTTCCTATCCTATGTTCATCCTTGGATCAAGTTACACTTGTACACACAGGGTGCAACGATCTAAGTTAGACTTGAAAATGCCATCCACTAGAGTGCTCCATTGCAGAGTTGGAAGAGCATTGCTATAGTAGCTTATAGTAGATGAGTGCCCTACTCAAGAGTCCTCAACCCCAAAGAAGGAAGTGTTATATATATATACATATAAATGGTTGACAAAAATCTCTCTTTCCCTCCTTTTTTTCTTTCTTTTGATCAGGATATCGTTCTCTTCTTTTTGATCTTTTTTTTTCATTCCTTTTTCTTCTTTGTTCTTCTCCCCTAATTTTCCATTCAATTTCTAATCCCATAATTTTTCGTTACCAAACTTTTCCTTCTTTTGTTTTTTTCTTTTCTAATAAATCTATCTTTGTAATCGTCAAAATCTTGCTCTTCTTTTTTTTGTTAATTCTCTTTCCCTGACCCCTGCTGCCTCATCCAACACCCAGAACCTCTTTCTGTCTTTCCTTCCTTCTTCACATTTCTTTCTCATTCTTGACAGTTTTTTTTTCCCTTCTTCCCCCTTTCTCTCCTTTTTTTTTTTCCCTTTGATCTTTTCGTCATTTCCTTCGTTCTACTTCTTTGTCTTCGTTATTCTATCTCGTTACTCATTTGCTGTGTCAGCTTCCTATTGACATTTCATTTCACATAGGCTAACCAGCATGTCAAAGCGAATAGAGTAAGGGTATCGGACAGAGAAGACAGTTCCGATCATTCCTTGCCTCTCAAGATCTAAGACGAAAGACGTGATAACAGCTAGCGAATGAGAAACCTAATGAAGCAGTGAATAATTTTTCAAAAAGAAACCGGTCTGGTTAGTCACTCGATAGAAACCATCACATGACCGACATCTTTTGGCTGCAGGCCGTGCTGTGTTAAAAAATTGATAAAAAAGAAGGATGATCAATGAATAAGTTACTTCTCTCGACATTTGTTGCTTCACTAAAAATACAATTAAAAAAAAAACAACACTGCTGGATCTAAACTGAGGGAGCAATTTAGCACAGAATTACATTGTGAATTAACCCCCCCCCCAATCATTCTGGGGGGAATTTTCAAATTACTGTTTTTTAATAATAGACGTGATAAGGAGTAAATGTTGAAATTTTCAGCCCTCTAATTCCATTGGTCTAGCCTTTCTACATGATACATACATAGCCAGCCAAACAGGCAGAATAACTTAAAAACTGAAAAAACCTATGTTGACTACATTCACAATCTTGGTTAATGGCTACTAAATAAAGACATATGAATATTGATTGACATTCGCACAAAACAGTGGTATTAAGAAATAGAAAAAGAATAGATAGTTATATGTAAGTGAATCAATTATTCTGTGGCCTAATGATAGAAACATTTATTTTGCTCAAAAATTAACAAATATTTATTATTCAGCATAATGTTAACAGACTTATTGATAAATATGACAGATATAATAACATTATTCTGTGAACAAAGGTTATCATGTTTACAAATGATATTTATGTCTGTACAATTTGATGGTTCATTCCAACACATATATTCACTAAGCTTAGATTATTCCTGGCACAAGGTCACAGGTATAGGGCACCCAGTGAGAACTAAATCCACTGCTCAGAAGTAATGATCCGCTAGATGGCGGGCTTATGGTTGGTGTCACCTGTGGTGGTAACTCATGGTGTCACACCCCTCCTTCCAGAAATTGTTCTCTTCCCAGGATATCTAGAATTTTGGTGATCTTTTGTATGAATACTATTCTTCATTTATCATGACTCTCTCATATCATTGAATGTGATTGCTTAAAAAAATATTGAGAACTTCTGGAGATATTGTGTGGACATTGATGATCGTAGACTGAAATGCATGGGAAAAAAAATGGAAAAACATCTCACATTTTTAAATATTCCTGGATCCGCCCCTAAATTTTACCAACTCTTCCTTACCCTTACACAAAATTTTGTTGAATTTCATTGAAAATTTTTGGTGATATTGTGTGGATAGACAGATATTTTACTGGAAAAAAGAATTACCAAAAACACAGGTCAACCAGTGAGGATTGAACTTAAACCACTGCAGTGATGATCTGTGATACAAGCTTACTAACCACTACCCCACATTTTTCAATAAAATGGAATATATCATAACCTGTTGAAATATAAGCAAAACTCCATCTTCAATTCGTTTTTGTACTTTCTACAATGCAAAGAGGCAGTTTTTCCTTTCCAGCTTAGCCTTTTCTGACCTTTTTGGCATGGATTAAAGTGTATTATCTGTTCCCCGGCAGAGGTGCCGGTACTGACGTTTGCCTGCCAAAGGGGCCGGAGATGGTGGGTGTTAAAGACCGAGTGCGCCAGTCCAATGCGTTAGCCAATGAGGTTATACTGAGGCTGCGCACTGCTACGCACATTAGGACCCTTCCGGTTCCCTCTCTATTACTTGGCTCAGCTGCGGGGGATCCGTTGCCCCGGGGCAGCATTGCTCCATTGCACTTAACAGAACAGGTCAGGACTTGTCCTGATGCTTTTGTGGCAGAGGTTGCTTTGGTTGCTTAGCAAACCAAAGCCGCGTCGACTGGAGCCATTTTTGGATGGAGGGCTCCTATTTTCCCCACGCTAAGCCTCGACCTTGTGTCACATTTTGCTGTGGTGGGACAGTGAATAAATAGACCCAGCTGAAAATGTTGATGGATAGGTTGTCCTCAGTCAATATTCAGGTTTATACTTTAGCACAGACGGTTTGTGTTCACTTTGCACTGATAACCTTTGGAAAGTCATGAATCCATCTCTTCTCCATCCAGCTATGGATAAATAGTTGGGCAGATCAGACTCTCTTGCTATGATAAGCAACTAGTTTTGATGCACAACTTTGATTCCAAATAAACCTGAAGAAGGATAGGCTCCATCAGGTTATCTAACCTTCGACAAAGTCATGATGAATTCACCACTTATGGCCTCATGACCATACACTGGATCACAGGATTCAAAGAAATGAATATCTTTTTTTGTAAATTTCATTTTGGTATCGAAATTTCTACAATGCCAAAAAAGGCCAGTTGCCCTGTTTCTTTCCAACCAAAATTGTTGGTGTGTAGGTCGTCTTCAATGGATATTTTTTTTTGAAATAGCGGTTGTTAATTGTTAAAATTTTGTTTAAGAAGGAGTCCAGACAACTTTTAAAGAACGGGTATTGTTGGTCTCTTGGTAGAAACCTTCTTATGACCAACATCTTTTGGCCGTGTCGGTGTTGATTATCTAAAAATCTGGAAAAAAGGTGATCAATGAATAGGTTACTTCTCTTGTCTTTTTGGGGCAGTGATCACTAAAATTTTAACAATTTTCACAGACACAAACTGAAGGACTAATTTAGCATACACTTACATTGCAAATTGAACGATTTGTTAGAAACTTACTTGAAGGGGAATTTTCAAAAAACAAAAAAACTTTTCTCACTATCCATAATAAAGTATAAATGTTTAAATTTTCAGCCCTGTAGCTTCAATGATGTGGCCTGTACGTTTGATAAATACATACAGACTAGCTTAAAAACTGGAAAAAATGCATGTCGATAGTTTTGGAAACGGTTTTGGTTTATGGTTACTAATAAAGAAAATAGACAAGAGAAAAAAACATAACATTGTTTTACAGCAGAATAAATAAGTTACAGTCAATAAATGTCAAATCTCCTGAAGGTTATTAATGTGAAAGGGTTAAACTGATAATAAATGTGAAGGTCTTACTGGTACCATTTTCTTCCCCTGCAGTGCCCGAAAATAGTCAGTGCCGAGCAGGGGTGTACTTAAGGCAGTGTGAACAGTGCAATTGCAGGGGCTCGAAGAGTTTAGAGATCCCCGCCCCCAAACAAATCAGTTTTTATGTATTTTAATATTTTTTCTATTTTTTGCAGATACAACGTCTCGACTAAACTAGTTGGAGGATTTATGATGTTACATAGAGATAGATTATCGATCCATAAAGGACTTAACATTAAATCAAATGATTTTATGAATATTTGACTTGTTTTTTTAATTTCTTTTTTCAAACTATTAACTGAATAGAAAAAATATAAGGGGCCCCTACAGAATCTTTTGCTGTGGGCCCAATCAGTGTTAAAATTGGCCCTACTGGCACGAAGAAAAGAAAGCAATTCTTGGGAATTTTGCGTCCAACATCTAGAATTCCTTTTGTGTGTTTGTTGAGACTCTGTATAGGAAACAAAGCTCCACTTCAAATTCTATGGATGATTATATGATCTGATAGGCAAAGGAACCTCGCGGCAAACGGCCCCACGTACTTGAAGGATCAGAGGTATCAAGGTTGTTATCTTGAGTGTGAGGAAGTGGGGGGAGGGGGCAAAGAAAGAATGAAGAACAAAGAAATGAGGTAGAGGAAAAGAAGAAGAAGAAGAAGAAGAAGGAGAACAAGAACAAGAAGAACAAGAACAAGAACAGCAGCAAAAACAACAACAACGACAACAAGAATAAGAACAAGAAGAAACCGAAACAAAAGAATGGAAGAAAGGATATGATAAAAAGAGAAGGGGGAAAAAAGAGTGAAGAAAAGACGAAAGAAAAGAAGAAAGAAAGAAAGGAAGTAAGGAAAAGAAAAATGTGAAAGGAGAAATAAAAGTGTAATAAGAAAGAAAGAAGACAAAGAAAGAGAATGAAAAAAGAAAGAAAAAAAAAAAGAAGACAAAGAAAGAAAATGAAAAAAAGAGAGAAAGAAGAATGTGGGAGGAGGAATAACAGAGAAAAAAATGAAAATGGTACAAAAGAATAAAGGAAAATGAATATCATTTGAAAGAGAGGAGAGAAATCAAGATTGAACGAATGAAAAAGACAACAAAAATCATGGCCTTGTACCATACCAAGATCAGTTTAGTAAATATCAACCAAAAAAATCAAACAAACAAAAAAACTAGGTCGTATTAGTCAGTTTATAGAAACCGTCATGAGACCAACATCATTTGGTAGCATACCAAGTTGGGGGTGATCTATTGAAAAATTGAAAAAAAGGGTCCATCAATGAATAAATTACTTCTTGAATTTTGTTGGGCAGTGATCACTCAGAAAGTCAGAATTTCCATAAAACAAGCATGAATGCTGCCAGACACAAACTAAGGGATTGATTTAGCATGAACTTAGATTTCAAATTAGAACCCAACTGAAAAAACTTATTCAGGGGGAGGGGTTTAAAATTTTCAAGACATAATGAGGAATGAATGTTTGTATTTCTATCTCTGTACCTTCATTTGTAGGGACTGGAGGAATGATACCTACATAACCAACCAGCAAGCCTGTCAGAGCCACTTGGAAACTGAAGAGACCTATGGATTATCAGCAGTTTTGGTTGTTGGTTTCTAAAATTGAAGGTATGGAGAAAAATTGAAGAATGAATTCTACAAAGAAATAGAAGAAAGGAAGAAAAAATGCTAAGATAAAATGAAGCATGAAATATGAAAGGAAGAAGAAAAACGGAAAGATATGATATAGCACGAAATATAAGAAGAAGAAGAAAAATGGAAACATGAAACTGTGAAAAGAAAAAAGAAAAATGGGAAGAAAATAGAGCATAAATAATGGAAAGAAGAAGAAAAATAGAAAGATGAAATAAAGCATAAAATATGAAAGGGAGGAAAAAATTGAAATTGAATATGAGAGGTAGAAGAAAAATGGAACGATAAGATGAAACATGAAATATAAAAAGAAAAAATAGAAAGATAAAATGAAATATAAAACATGAAGGGAAGGAAAAAAAAAGAAAGATGAAATATAGAAATGAGATGAAATAATAGAAATATGAAATTGAGAATAAAATCTAAAAGGAAAAAGAAAATGGAAAGATAAAATAAAGAATGAAATATGAAAGGAATAAAAAAAAAAGAAATTAAAGCATAAGATACTGGAAGAAAATTAAGAATAGAAAGATGAAATATAGTATCAAATATTAAAGGAAGAAGAAAAAATGGAAAGATAAATCAAGTATGAAATAAGAAGGAAGAAAAAAATGAAAACATAAAATGAAATATAAAATATGAAAAGAAGATGAATGGAAAGATAAATATGAACGTAAGAAGAAAAATGCAAAGATTGAACGAAGGATAAAATAACAAAGGAAGAAGATAAATGGGAAGATAAAATCTGAAAGGAAGAAGAAAAATGCAAAGATAAAATTACAGATAAGATATGAAAAGAAGAAGAAATATGGGAAAATGAAATAAAGCATAGAATATTAAAAGAAGCCAAAAATGGCAAGATAAATATGAATGGAAGAAGAAAAATGGAAAGATAAAAAAAAGCATAAGATATGGAAAGAAAAAGAAAAAGTGAAATATAAACTAAAGCATAGAATATGAAAAGGAGAAGGAAAACTTGAAAAATTAAATAAAGCTTAGAATATGAAATAAAGCCTAAACTAAGGAAAGAAGAAGAAAATGAAAAAATGAATAAAGCATAAAATGTGAAAGGATGAAAGAAAATGGAGAGATAAATATGAATAGAAGAAGAAAAATGGAAAGATAAGATAAAGTATAAAATATAAAAGGGAGAAAAAAAAATGAAAGATAAAATAAAGCAAAGTACGTAAAAAGAATAAGAAAAAGTGAAAGATGGAATGAAGTATTAGGTATATGAAAGGAAGAAGAAAAATAGAATGATGAAATAAGACATAGAATATGAAAAGAAGAAGAAAAACAGGAAGATAAAATGAAGCACAAAATATGAAAGGAAGAAGAAAAATGGAAAGATAAAATGAAGCATAAAATATGAAAAAGAAGAAGAAAAATTGAAAGATGAAATAAAACATCATATATGAAAAGAAGGAGAAAAACAGGAAGATAAAATGAAGCAGAAAATATGAAAGGAAGAAGAAAAATGGAAAGATAGAATAAAGAAAATATGAAAGGAAGGAGAAAAATGGAAAGATAAAATAATGCAGAAAATTCTGGAAAGGAAGAAGAAAATTAGAAAGGTAAAATAAAACAGAAAATATGAAAGGAAAAAGAAAAACAGAAACATGAAATAAAACATGAAATATGTAAAGAAGAAGCATAAGATATGAAAGGAAGAAAAAAAAATGGAAAGATAGAAAAAAAGCATAAAATATGGTAACAAGAAAGAAAAAAGCTTATTGTTCTTTTGAAGCCTATAGTCCAAATCATTTCATTTCTATTTTTATTTGTTTCAAGCCTGGCTTCTGTCATTGTTTCATGTTCCCCTTTTAGATTTACCTTATGGTTTACAGGCATCCGGCAGCTGCAGTTGTAAATCACTGAGCTTCTAAGTCAGGAGAAGAGGTAAATGTATTAAAATACTTTTTGACCCTTGTCAAGGTTGACTACAGGGTTGATAGGTTGGACTACATCGAGAAATAATCCAAAATTTATATCCGAGACTTATCAAACACACGCATTGGATTGATAACAAATTTGGAAATCTCAAGGTAGAGGTTCGATACCAGCCTCAAGCCTTGTATCATTATTGAAAGCTGGCCACTAAACCTCTGCCTCCAGACTTGCTTGATCTCTAAATTCAGCCCAATTTCAAATGCTTATGATAGGTAAGTTTGGATTACTTCCCCTTGTAGCCCAATCTGGAAACCCTGATTGACTATAGGGGCGACAAAATTTTTTTGTTGTATCTGCTCGGGCAGGTAAGGAAGGTGATGAGAATTTTTTTTCAAGATATCTAGAGAAAGGACAGAGTGCAGGGGGAAATGAATTCATGCCTTTTCTGAAGGGCATTGTCGCCAAACGAACATGAGCAATTTCAGTTAAGTTCACTAGTTTGATACTAAATCACATTTTTCAATTTTTTATTCATTTTTTTTGGCAATGTCTCTAATGTAATACAAGCAGTTAAAAAAACTGAAAGAGAGAAAAAAATGTTGAGAAGAATAAAAAACAAAAGATCATTCCCCACCGTGCAGAGTGACACACCCCAAAATACAATAAGTGCTGCTTTTCTTGTCATAGAGATATTTTTGTATTTCTCATATATTTTGTTGTACTGCTATTGGAGGACCAACTCTGCCAAGATGTTCCTTTCGGGTCATCTTGTCAGTGCCGACCCCAGGGAGGTTGGGTGCTGGGTTAGCAACTCTACCCTGTAAAATCTACTTGCTACTGAAACCGCAGTAGCTAGTAATTGCCCCGGTGATCATTCAAGCGAGAGTCTGAAAGGGAAGATTCCTCTTCAGAAGGGTTCATGGTGCACGCTGGTAAAAGTCTACAGAAAGCCAGTTCACCAAACAACCTTCTGACAACAGAGGCAAAAACCAGAATGGGGCCCTGTAACACCAGAACCCTGTTTGAGAGAGGAAAATCAGCTCAAGTGGCAGACTGTAATCCATAGGAGAAGTGAAGTGTTGGTGGGAGACTGAAGCAGACCTGGTGAGGAGGGAAAGGCGGCCAGACTGACTTATTGCGGGGAGTTACCCAGAACCAAGCCCACTGGTATGGTGTGGTTGGAGCCTAAGCTCCAAAAAGAGTTCACAGCATAAACAGTAATAAAGAACCAAATAGATATGATAAAGGCACGTATAAATTCTAATAAAAGTCCATATAAATTTCAATGAGATATATATAAACTCTAACAAAAGGCTATATATATATTTAGCAATTGTAACCTTTCCTTTTTCAAAATGGTTGCCACTCCAGCTGTAGAGGAGTAGGTTCTGATAACAGATTTAATGTCAATGAAGCAGATGACAATGACTTTAACCCTAACCCTAATTCTCACCCTTAAAAATAATAACCTTAGCACTAAGCCTAAAAATACTATCTGTAAAAAATACTAACTCTGCAACTGGAGTGGAGATTGTTTTGAAGCAGCAAAAGTAACAATATCAACAAAATTTTAATCATCATCATCATTATCAGTCTTTTAACATCCGTCGTTGGATATAGACCTTCCTACAATTCCCTATCATGGGCATCGCGGAGCCAGTATTTCCTGAATCTGTCAAGTTCATCTCTCCATCTTGTGTTCTGTCAGCCTCGGTTTCTTATGTGATCTCTGGGGATCCATGTTGTGAGACGTGATGTCCATCGGTTGTCTTTCATTTTTGCAATATGGCCTGCCCATAGCCATTTGAGTTTTTTCATAGTTTCTATGATGTCACGAACACCCATTTTCTTCCTTATATACTGTGCTGTCTTGTGATCTCTTCATGTAAGGTTGAGCATGATTTTCTCATGTGCACGTTGCATTTTTCTCAGTTTGCAGGCCTGTCTCTTGGTTAGGTTCCATGTTTCAGCTCTATAGGTGACTATCAGGAGAATGCATTGGTTGCATACTCTTCTTTTTAGGATTATTGGGATCATCTGGTTCTTGAGAATTGAGCTTGCTCTGCCGAAGGCTTGCCATCCCAAAATTTTAATAAAAAAACATAAATTCTAATAAAAGACCATATAGATTCTAAAAAAGGACTATATAAATTTGTGCATGAAAATGCAACCAGTAATAGAGTAGCTTCCACTTCTACTGTGACTAAAACTAGTTAAGCTGATGAGAGTTCTTTGTGTTATTCATTAAGCACTAATTAATTAGCTGTGCAATCAATAACACAAGTCTCGAAACTGCCTGTGATGCCCTTTAGCTTTGAATAGAATTGTGCTGCCCAGCAAGCAATATTAATCAAGAAAGAATCAGGTTCCACCCAAGCAGATTTTCATCATGAGGCAAAATGGACAAAATCTGTGGTACTAATATGTGCAGTGACCAAAGTTTAGTGATTCTTACAACCAATATTCACTATTAAACCACAGAATGAAGTACTGATACAAAAAGACAAGTTCAGTCCTGATTAGGCCTGAAAAGCTTGTTTGAACATTTTTACAATTTCACTTAGTATTTGTCAGCAAATCCTACAATAATTCTGTCTGTATCTAACACTGTAACTCAGAAATCACGTATCATATTCACAGGAAATTTTCCGTTATTTTGAAAATTTCCACCCACAGTAGTATGAGGTCTGTGCTCATGCTCATCCCAATAATAATGATCTGAATTCCGTCTATCTATGTAATATAAAAAGTCTGTTTCTATTAATCTATACATGACCTTCGAGTAACCGAACCAGTGTATTGTAGCCAGTGATATTGAATTAAGGTACCCCTAAAATGTTCTAACCAAAAGTAAGTAAAAAAAGTCTGGTTGATTTACAAGTGTATAATAATAGTGTGGGGTTTGCGTTTGCGCTCATTCCAATAATTATAATCCAAATTTCCATCTATCTAACGAAATGATACTAAAATTTTGATTCTATTTATTTGTATGAGACCTGTAGATAGCCAAAATGTGAGATTGTGTTGTCAGAGGTGTTGTATTAAGGTACCCCAGTTTTGATCTCTTATTGCCAAAGCTCCCATTAAGGCCTTTTACAGCAACTGGCTGAAAATCTGCCTGTTGACAAAGAATGTAAGAGAAAGATTTCAGAAAAGCATTCAATGTTTATATTTAAAAATGATCTGTTAGAATCATTATTGATTAACAATTTGCTGGATCAAGAATTCACAGGTTCAACTTTTTTTCGGCCCCTAGGGCTTCAAAACCTTCAGGGATTAACAGCTTGCTGGATCAACTATTTTCCAGTATTTTATGTCTTCAAATCCTTGCTGGATCAAGAATTTGCAGGATTCTTTATTTTCAGTGCTAAGGACTTCAAAGCCTTCATGGATTAACAATTTGCCTGATCAATTATTTCTCGACACTCATGGTTTCAAAACCTTGATGGATTAACAATTTGTTGGATCAACTATTTTCCAGTACCCATGGCTTCAAATCCTTGCTGGATGAAGAATTAGCAGAATTCACTGTTTTTCAGCATTTAGGGCTTCAGAGCCTTCATGGATTAACAATTTGCTGGATGAACCATTTTCCAGTATCGTGTGGCTCGGAATCTTGGATTGAAATAGCATGATCAAGATTCAGCTGGATTATCTACTTTCTAGCTGCCATGTCTTTAAATCCTTGCCAGATTAACTATTTTTACTGAATCAACTATGCTCTAGCACCAATATCTGGGAAGCTTTACTGGATTAGGAATAAGTTGGATCAACAGAGTCAAGTATAGATACTGCCTATATAATAGTTTTGAGAATGGTTATTAACTTTCAAGTATGTTTCATAGAGTCAAGTATATTCTAATTCAAGAAAATACTCTTCTAATCCACTGAATTGTCATTATTTAATTATTTCTTATCGTCTTTGATTTGATTGTTGGAATTACTATCTATGGAGAATGTCACATTTTCTTCTTCTGAATTTATATATCACTCACTGACAATTGACAAACCAATGTCATACATAGGGCCATATTATCAATTTGGTACAATAAGCACAGTGCCAAATGCCTACAAAAAATTGAGGGCCTACAAAAGTTTTGGGTCTACTAATAGTGTATTCCAAATCATTCAAGAAATTCAAATATTAAAGACAAAGTCTACTAATAGTGTATTCCAAATCATTCAAGAAATTCAAATATAAATAAATTATGAAAATACGTCCATTTTTAAATGTTAGTTAGAACCAAATTTCATCAGTGCCTAGGGCTCCCAAATATGTTAATCTGGTCCTGGCTCTACATATCACATAATTTTCACAGACAGACATCACAGTCTTATTTTTTAGAGTTCCCAAACATGTTAATCTGATTCTGGCAATACATGTCACATAATTTACACAGAGAGACATCACAGTCCTATTTTTTCAACAGTTCAGTATTCTCTTCAATTGAAACAGGCCAGTGTTAACCGTATATGCCAGACTATAAGACGGATGGTTTACAAAGTTATTTGAGAGCTACTGCAACTCATCAAAGTTCCCAAACTGTGGAGCTATAGAGCTTCAATAGTTGCCCCTCTGTTCATAATACCAGTATCCACAGAGTAATATTTGCATTATTTTCTCTAAATTGAATATCCACCTTATATACCAGCATATACAGTATACTTGATGCCCCAACAACTTTTTTTCAAAAGTTTTTTGCAAAGAATCAAACGATAGTAAAACGAGCTAAAAATCTCACTTAATTGGGAGATCACTTGCAACATCAGTACCCGTCATGAAAATTAGTCTATCACTCATGAGAATAGCACATGCTTTCTTTCAAATTTGTCCAGATGAATAGTCCACTGAACCGCTAAAAGTTGGAATATCAATGTATTTCCCGACCTATTCACATCATCATCAGAGCATTATAGTTAAGGAATGAGTCTAATCAGATAGAATACGATACAATACATCACGTCAATGTTGATATTAGTACTATGTGGTTTTCTTTCCTCAACAGGTAAGGTACTATAGTGCAAAGTCAGTTGATGGCAACCATTTTTTCTTTGTTTGCCAGCTTTTTTCTGTAGAACAGAGACCTTTCTCTTTCCTTACAGATGGTATCTCAAAAGAATGCCATAGAATTGACTGGCCATAGCCATTTGGTCACAACAAAAGCATCACAAAGAACAGTTCAAAAAACTGAAAAACTCTTGGAGTCATGATTATTGCCCTCAAAATTGAAGAAGGTATTTCCCATACAGATTGTATATGTGTTGCATTCAGTTTGCTGAAATATTGTGTTAACAACAAAAGCAATTCAAAGAATGAGATAGTCTGGAAAACACTTGATTTTTCCTGTTTCCAATTTTTCAATTGATCAACCCCAGCATAGCATGCTGCCGAAAGATGTTGGTCCCATGATGGTTTCTATCGACAGACTAACCAAACCTTTCTTCCATACAGATTGTACTCATGATGAAGGCTATAGAATAGATGTGTTAGAATGCTGTGGTAACAGCTAAAGCGACAATGGGAATAAGATCAATAGTCCAAATAACTCTTGGAATAGAATCTTTCAGAAGTTTCTAACATACCTCACATGTGCTAATGTTTATTAGGAACCATCAACGGAAACTGTCAACAGAGTTTTCTTCAGTTTTCAAGCTAGTCTAGTTGGAGATATATGGATAATGTGTGCAAGCCACACCAATGAAGCTAGAGGGCTGAAAATCTAAACATTTATTCCTTATTATGTCCAGAAAAGAGCAGTTTGTTTTTTTGGTAAATCACACCCTAAATTACTTTTTAATGGATGATTCAATTTGCAATACAAGTGTATACTAAATTGATCTCTTAGTTTATACCCAGCAGCATTTACACTAGTTTTTTGAAAATATTGACTCTTTTAGTAATCACTGCCTAACAAAAGATGAGAGAAGTAACTGAGAGAAGCTAGTCTAGTTGGAGATATATGGATAATGTGTGCAAGCCACACCAATGAAGCTAGAGGGCTGAAAATCTAAACATTTATTCCTTATTATGTCTAGAAAAGAACAGTTTGTTTTTTTGGTAAATCACACCCTAAATTACTTTTTAATGGATGATTCAATTTGCAATACAAGTATATACTAAATTGATCTCTTAGTTTATACCCAGCAGCATTTACACTAGTTTTTTGAAAATATTGACTCTTTTAGTAATCACTGCCTAACAAAAGATGAGAGAAGTAACTGAGAGAAGCTAGTCTAGTTGGAGATATATGGATAATGTGTGCAAGCCACACCAATGAAGCTAGAGGGCTGAAAATCTAAACATTTATTCCTTATTATGTCTAGAAAAGAACAGTTTGTTTTTTTGGTAAATCACACCCTAAATTACTTTTTAATGGATGATTCAATTTGCAATACAAGTATATACTAAATTGATCTCTTAGTTTATACCCAGCAGCATTTACACTAGTTTTTTGAAAATATTGACTCTTTTAGTAATCACTGCCTAACAAAAGATGAGAGAAGTAACTCATTCATTGATCACCCTTTTTTCCAGTTTTTTTATCGACAAACCTCAACGTGACATGTTGCAAAAAGTTGTTACTCATGTGATGATTTCTACTGAGTGACTAACCAGACTTATTCATGATTACACTTTAATTCTCAAGCAATTGGTACCTTTCGTTCCAACTGATTTTAGAGATTCATCATAGCTGACGGCAGGGGTTCATCTATCTGTTTATTCTGTCCGCCTTGTGCAGAAGTCGAACAAGCATGGATATACACACGAATCAGAGTTATTTGATTTTACAGAATGATTCTCTCAATTTATGCAGTGTTGCCAACTCTATGTCAGTTTTACAAAATACGAATTTCATTTAGTCGGTTGTGATCACTTCAAGGTGCACCCAAGTAATTTTTATTGTCTACTCTGAGCGGTGTGTGTACCCCGGTTTGAGAAGCCAAGGCTGACAAGCTTTCAAACCAACCATGTTTATTCTTAAATGATAACATAGAAAAAAAAAACTGTTTTTACCACATGAGCTACGACCCAACTCCTATAGAGAGGCGTAGGAGGTTGCAGTCTTACAAGATGGTGGAAGAACGACTGAGACAAAATAGTCTCAGATTTATTGGAATGATAATAGATTCAAAGAATGAACAAAGATGGCTCTTCAGGAGAAATAGGACTGGAAACACTGTACAAATGTGGCACTGTTAGGCTCACATTAGAAACTTTGTTGTGTTCTGGGCCGCCCAGTCTGTGGGATAGGCAATGCCCTGAGGGTAGGTGTCTGTTCAATGATTCTGACCTATTGGGAGGTGGAACGATAAGCCATTCTATATAGGCAGTCTCTACACTGAATATGCATATGTCTATAAATGAAAGTGTATGCTTATTGTTCATGCATATATATGTGTGTGTGTGAATGTGCATATATGAGTATGCGTGAATGTGTATGCGTGTGTGTGTGTGAGTGCATCAATAAGTCCATAGCCTGACACATAGTTGAGAGCAGTATTTTGATCTGGAATTTTCACGGTATAATGTTCAATCTAGGTCAGCTTTACTCAAATTATCTGATCTCACAGACCGGTGAGGTTATTTTCCCATGTGTCAGGGACCGGTAGCATATGGATGCCAAATTATTATTCATACACGATTAGTGAAATATTGATTGAACAAATGTATCAATGCTAATCTTTATCAGAAAAAAAAAAAAATGCCATCTCTGTGAAATTCTTTAGATTTAGTGGTCAGAAATTCAGTAAAAGTCTGTATCATGAATTCTCAATTGAACCTTTTATTACAGATATGTTCTGAAAAGTGTTTGAAAAGATTATAAACTGTAGGAAAATTTTCAGGTGAATATGGAGGACACCATAAGACTTCATATTCCAATTCTCTAATTCAAGATGCAGGCATTGTCATAGAGTATTTCATTCAATTCATGCGGGACCCATTCTTCAAACCTTTTTAAGCTATCTTATCACCTTGAGTTGACGCGATATGGTAATTGTTGAATTCTAAAAATCTCCAGAAAGCCCTTGAGCCATTGTTCAGGCGTCATTAGCCAATTCTGTTGATAGTTCTTCATCATTAAGAACAGGTTTGAGCCTTCTCTGAGGTTTAATATTGGTATCCATACTGTTTTTTCAATCTGTGACATTTCTGCTGTTGTGCACCCTAATCCAATAATACGCATATATCTGAATCACAATAAGCCAACCATTTTTATATACCCCCCTACATACTTATGAAGAATGGATCAATAAGTTGGCAATCTAAAACATAGTTTGTAGCTGGATTTTGATCTGAAATTTCCACTGTATAATGTTTAATGTAGGTGATTAATATTCATCACTGAATCAATTGCATTGACAAAAAAGGAGATTATGCTGGAAAATAGATATTTGCGTAAAACGAATGCCCTTTCATTGTTTGGCTACAGAATTATTGGTTTACCTACATGCATTTATTTGAATATACATTATACTCGTATATATATATGTATATATATGTATATATATATATATATATATATATATATATATATATATATATATATATATATATATATATATACAAACTCAGATACACAGATGGAGAGCTAATAATTGTCAATTTTTTAATCTCGCAGATTTGTCTAACTCAATATCCCCACTGGCACTCTCTCTCTCTCTCTCTCTCTCTCTCTCTCTCTCTCTCTCTCTCTCTCTTACAGACACGGATCAAGGAATGAGGGCAGGGCCTTCCCCTGCTTGGGAAAAGCACAATTTGAATTTTTAAAAAAATATTTAGATAAAATATTTTATTGATAAGAAACCCAAATAATCTCAAATAATCATGAATTAACCTTAAAAACAAACAAAAAAATACTATCTCCACCGCCTAAGTAGTCAGATGGAGTTAGAGGAGGAAAAAAAAAAAAGATTGGACCCCGCCCACCCTGGATCTACCCTTGCTCTTACCCTGTTCCTCTCTCTCTTTCTCTTGACTGGATTTTTCATCTTATCCATCATCTATTTACCCTTAGAAATCAATCAATCGATTCTCTGTATGCAGGGATGGAAAGGCAAAGAAAGTAGGGTGGGTCCGCGTGGGTATGGCGTATACTTACTTCTCAATTTCCAAGTTTTTTGGTCAATATCTATTAATGGAGACAGTAATGTATACCTAGTTCCCAGAAACCCCATATTATCATTTACCAAGTTCCCAAAACCATTTACATCAGATTGTACGACTCTCTTTATTCATGATATTACCCCCCTCTATTAGCCGTTTCTGAATATTTTCTACAATGCCTCCATCTCCTTCTATGTATACTGCATATCTATCAATCTTTCTATCAATCTTTCTATCTATCTATCTATCTATCTATCTATCTACTTATCTACTCATCTATCTTTGTGTATATTTTCCTGAGGCTGTTGATATCTAGCCATCTATCTATCTATTTATATATCCAACTATCTATCTAATTATCTGTGTTCATATTTACCTCTGTAGCTGTTGATATCTGTCTATCTGTTTATCTATCTATATACTTATCTATCTATTTATTTATCGATCAATTCATCTATTTACTTACCTACTTACTTACTTACCGACCTATCTACCTACCTACCTACTTATCTATCTATCTATCTATCTATCTATCTATCTATCTATCTATCCATCTATCTATCTATCTATCCATCTATCTATCTATCTATCTATCTATCCATCTATCTATCCATCTATCTATCTATCCATCTATCTATCTATCCATCTATCTATCTATCTATCTATCTATCTATCAATCTATCCATCTATCTATTTATCTATCTATCTATCTATCTATCTATCTATCTATCTATCTATCTTTCTATCCATCTATCTATCTATCTATCTATCTATCCATAATATCTCTGGAGCTGTTGATATCTATCTATCTTACCTATCTATCAATTTATTTATCCATCTATTAGAGACTGTGATCCATAACTGTTACCAAAACTGTCAACATAGGTTTCTTTCAAATTTTAAGTGAGTCTGGCTAGCTGGCTGGGTATCTATCTAACTATATATCTATCAATATATCATGCATGCAGGCAGCACCAATGGAGCTAGAGGGCTACAAATTTGTTTTTTGAACATTCAGACTTTGTGATGATCAATGCCCAACAAAAAGTCAGAGATGTATCTGATTCCAATTTTTTTGATTGATCACTTCCAAAAGGGCATGCTACCAAAAGACATTGGTCACATGACCGTTTCTATAGAGTGACCAACCAAACCTGTCTATCTTTCTAACTGTCTATTAAAAACCCTCGACCAAAACTATCCACATTGGTTTCTTCAGTTTTCGAGGGGGTTTGACTTGTGAGCTGGCTATCTATCTGTTCATCTATGTGTCATGCATACAGGCCATACTAGTGCAGCTACAGGGCTGAAAATTCATTCATACACTCCTTATTATATCTAGAAAAACTTTTCATTTTTTTAACCCTCCCCACTCCAAATAGGTTTTTCGTGGGGGTTCAATTTGCAATGTAAGTTTATGCTAGATTGGTTCTTTAGTTTGTGTTGAGCAGCATTCACGCTGGTTTTTTGAAAATTCAGACTTTCTTCGTGATCAATGCAAAACAAACCCATTTTTCCAATTTTGTAATTGATCACCCCCGACATGGCATGCTGCCAAACGACCTTGGTCACATAATGGTTCCGATGGAGCGACTAACTAAACCTGTTTCTTTTAGTGTTATCTTGCCTTTATCCCTTTCCTGTCCCTTCTCTCTCCCTCTCTTCTATTCTCTCTTTTACTTTTGTAATCCTCCCCCTCTCTATTTCCCATCACCAAATCTCTTCTACGTCTCTCCCTTCCACTCTTTATGCTGCATCTCTCTATCTATCAGTCTTTAGCTCGTTCATATCTATCTATGCAACAAATTAGTATCTCTAAAACTTTCTCATTCTCTCTTTCTCTTCTCTCTCTCTCTCTCTTTATCAATTTCATTTCAACTTTTCCCTCTCTTTCCTTCTCTTTCGTCCAATGCTTGCCTTCTTCCTCTCTCTTCCTATTCCAATCCTTCTCTCTATTGATTATTCATAATTCATTTTTCCTCTCTCTCTCTCTCTCTCTCTCTTTCTCTCTCAATCAAGCGATCAATCTCATGTCTTTTCTATTCAATACAATAACGTTCGTCTGCTAACATGTTTCAAGTTTGAAATAAAGGGAGAAAATTAAATTAGAACCCTGATGTCCCTACCACACAACAATGAGAAAATAATATTATGTCGGAAGAGGAGCAGTCATTATAAATCTACATTTTCTAGTTTTCTACAAAAAGCCCAAGGTAGTAGCAGAAGCAGATGTAGTTGCAGCTGAGGCAGGAGATATAACAGAGCATATATGTAAGCCAGGCTTGCTCTAGATCTGAGGTTCTCAAACTGCGTGCCGTGGCACAACAGTGTGCTGCAATTATCTCCCAAGTGTGCCACGTAAATTTTTTCCAAATACGCAAATATATTCCGAGTCTTGATTGTATCCAGTACAGGTATTATGTCTGTCCTACTTCCGTCACATAGTTACCAATCAAGCGGTTTTATCACAAGATTTTGTGAGACCTGAATCATTTTAGTGACAGATAAGAGGAAAAAAAGGTGATGATATGAAAGTTTCGTTCATTGACTTCTGAAATGATTTTGTCCATTTTTTTCATTTTTACAGTTGGTGTGCCGCATAAGTCGAAGATATTTCTTGGTGTGCCGTCAAACCATAAAGTTTGAGAACCACAACACTAGATATAACAAAAGAATGAACAAACAATTGACAAATTCTGGGCACTTCATTTCACCTGCAATCCAACTGTGTCAAGACTTAGCTATATGCCTTTAAGTATGATAAATACGGCTGGGAGGTCATCGGAGACTTCAAAATGGTGGCGTTCCTGATGGGTCTTCACGTTTCCTTGCTATATTTGCCTTTGGGACAGAAGGGTCAATTTGGCGCTTGACCAAAAGCGGAACCGGTCATAGTTGCCTGAATTCTACATGGGGATAGACGACATCATGTGGGAGCCACTGGTTAGAAAGTTTGATGCCACCATTGTGTATAAATTCAGGCCTTACGAATCAATTAGTCATAAGCTCTAGAAAAGGTGTTCGCAGCTTTCAAGTATCTTCCCTAAGCTGTCTGAGGCAAAAAATAAAGATAGAATTCAGTAAATCATAAAATATCAATGTTCTGGTTATAAAATCGAGGTTTGAATGGACAAGTCATTTTCTATACGTTTTAGACATAATCAATCTGGAAATAATGCTTATTACCCAAGAACAGAAAAAATTATTAGCGTCAGTGGAATAGAGGACTTGGGAAACAAAGCATATATATATATATATATATATATATATATATATATATATATATATATATATATATATATATATATATATATATAATGGAAAACAGAACTAGGTTGATAAAATCTATAGGTACAGATAGATCTATTGATCTATCTATTTTATGGAGCTTTACATCGATCTTTTAAGGTTTTCCATTACGTGTCACTTCTTATTTGCTTGCGTATCTCTCTCCTTCCCTCCCACCCTATATATGTACATATATATATATAGAGGGAGGGGGATGGAGAGGAGTAGAGGAAGAAAGAGAGAGGGGTGAAGGAGGATTATAGAGAAAGAGAGAAAAGTTTTTTCAATCAGATCAGAACAGTTGACAGAACTAATTTTTTGGGCGGATCGATAAACTCAATGCACACAGGTAGAAAGCCCACAAAGGGCGTATAACTCTATCAACGCCACGTACCTACTCGATATGAAGGAATTCCTGGATCTGCTCCGAAATATAATCACTTTTTCCTTAGCCCATCCTTTTATGAAAATTTCATCGAAATTCATTGAGAATTTCTAGAGATATCGTGTGGACAAACAGGCAGAAAGATGGAAATACGAGAAGACACGGGTCAGTACATATACCTTTCAAACATCGTTGGCAGAGGGAAAAAAGCAAAATAAGATATATATATATATATATATATATATATATATATATAGATAGATAGATAGATAGATAGATAGATAGATAGAACAATTTGGGATAAATTGATCCATCGAAGCAGAACATAGATGGTTTGCGAGGTGGCCATATACAAAAAATGTTGAATCGATGATATGGTTTTAGCCTTGATTGTTGAACGTTGGTATTTTTTCTCTCCCCGGGAAAGTAACTTCAATTTTTCAATTGATCATCCCCAAAATGGCATGCTGCCAAAAGACGTTGGTCACATGACCTTTGTAGAGTGACCAACCAGACCTATCTATCTATCTATCTATCTATCTATCTATCTATCTGTCTCTCTGTCTTTTAGAAACCGTCATCTCTCCATAAAGATGCACATAAAGATTTCGGATCAAACAAAAGCTAGGATCAAAAATAGTGTGCGTTGACCAGTATGTCGAGCTCACAAAAAGACCACAGAGGAAGATTTATAGCTCATAGTGATGCACCAAAACCCAACCGGGAGTTGAAGAATAAACGGAACGACCAAGTAGGTAGACACATTGATAGATCGATATAAGTCAGCATAATAGACGTGACAATGTTGAACAGTGTTACTCTATGAGTGCTACTCATACCGGTGCCTGTGCCCGAACCATAGCCAGTCAATACGTGGCTCGTTTTCAAATTTTTAATGGTGTTTAAAATGTATTACTAGATGACGTTCCTGGCCGCGTTTGGGGATTATTTTACAATAGAGAAAGGTGGGCGAGAATTAACTTCCTATCAGAAATTACATGTAACCTTTGTGAGTATCGCTTATTTTCGTGAAACACATTTATTTATTTTGGGCGGAGGAGGTGTATCGTACCAAACCACAAACCCTGGATTAACTGGAGGAGCACATCCGACATGTTATGGCCAACATACTGCCGGACTTTCTGCAATTGTCTATTGAGGCCATACCGAAACGCTCACAGAATTTAGTGGCCAACGTTGAATTTCAACATAGCAAGTAAATTCAACCATTGTATCGTCTAAAGTAAAGCTAGTACGCTACAATCGACCAATAAATAATTATTGATTATTACCAATTTCCAATAGGGAGTTTCTTTTCATCCATCTTCTACATAAAGCTTCTAACGCCTAAATGACGAGGTATTGTTACATTCATCTCTTAGGCTTGAAAATTTTCTCTCGAATATCTAATACAAATTTATTTACTATTTATTATGAAATGTTCATCTGAAGAAAGAAATGCTTGAGCTTATATCAAAAATAGTGGGCCATTTTTAGAATTTATATTATTAGGTTGGTGCAAAAATAATTGCGATTTTTCACCATTCAGAATCTACACGTTTTTCCAAACAACAAACAAGTCCATTTATTCTGGAAGCGTAGAATTCTTGGTTCCTGGAACCAGTGAATTCTTCAAAGGCGTCTTGAGCTGCTGCCTTGTTGTTGAAGACCTTCCCTTGAATAAATACTTGTAAAAGTGGAAGTCGGTCGGGGAGAGGTCTGGTGAGTAAGTAAGAGTTTCGTAGCCTTGTTCGTTCAATTTCTGCGGAATCATTTGCACGATATGTCGAGCTTTTCCGCTTTTCAAATTTGTTGCAAATGGCGAGCAACTTTTGGATGGTTAATGTATAGTTCCTTTGTAAACCCTTGTGTTGTTTTACGTGGGTCCGCCTCCATAATGGCCCTCATTTGGATGTGGTCAATCACAGAAGGATATCCGCGTCTTCTAGGCCCTCAGCTCCGTTAGGAGATTTTTGGAACCAATATTGAGCTGTACATTCGTTGACGATCCCCTGGCAAAATACATGGCTGATATTGCGAGCAGTTTCCGCTGCTTTACAACACATTTTGAACGAATAGAACAAATTTTTTTTTCCTCTCCAAATTCGATTTGACAGCCTCAATTGAATCAGAATAAAATGTGAAAAGAAAATGTTCAGTCCAAATAAATTGAGCGAAATTCACTCTTTAAAACAGTGTATTCCATGAATGGTTAAATGATACTTTATCTCAAGATAAGTATCTCATTTTTAGATAAAGAAAACCGTAATTATTTTTACACCAATCTGATATTTTTTTTCTTCGGCACAGATTTGCTACCAGTACTAGACACATTTAGAAGAAAAAAAAAACGTTTGTGAGATCAGATAATTTGAGTAACGTTGCTGTCAAGGATAAAAATTAATAAAAAAGATTAAGATGAAATCACACTCAGATAAGAAGAGAGATTAGCCTGAAGATAAAAAAAAGAGTCAGTTTCGCACGGAGGATCGAACTCACTACCAATACTATGTGAAACACTTTTTATATCGTGCAATAATCATGTTGAGAATAAGAACATAACTGTCAAGATAGAAGAAAACTCGGCAAGGTAGACCACTACATCTACCTAGGACAACGAATCTCCATGAGACCCTCAAAAGAGGAGGAAATCAAGCGAAGAATCACTCTGGGATGGCAAGCCTTCGGCAGAGCAAGCTCAACATTCAAAAACCAGATGATCCCAATAACCCTGAAAAGAAAAGTATACGACAAATGCATTCTCCCGATAGTCACTTATGGAGCTGAAACACGGAACCTAACCCAAAGATAGGCCTACAAACTGAGAAAATGCAATGTGCGCATGAGAAAATCATGCTCAACCTTATATGGTGAGATCGCAAAACACCACGGTATATCAGGAAGAAAATAGGAGTCCGAGACGTCATGGAAACTATTAAAAAACTCACATGGCAATGGGCAGGCCATGTTTCAAGAATTAAAGACAACCGATGGACATCACGTCTCATAACATGGATCCCCAGAGATCACATATGAAACTGAGGCCGACAGAACACAAGATGAAGAGATGAACTAGACAGACAGAAAATACTGGCTCTGCGACGCCCATGATAGAGAATTGTGGCGAATCCTGGGGAAGGTCTATGTCCAACAACGGACGTTAAAAGACTGATGATGATGATGATGATGATGATGATGATGATTCGCTTCACAGCAGGTTTCGCATTGATAGATAGGAGAGGAGAGGAGAGGATAAGTCTTCAGTATCCGTACGCCGTGCTTGGATTGTGGACCCCAAAATATTTATCCAACTACAAAATAGAAAGATCTAGCAACAAAATAGCTCAATTGGCCACTGGTTGTTGTGGCTCAGTAATAACGCATTTGACTCTCCTGGACCACCTGTGTTATAACGGGAGACGCCTGTAACACTAACCCTAAACCTAACCAAGCACTTCTCAATGTCATTAAGGAGTATGTTGCTGAAAGGTCCACTATTTAATTACACTTATCTATTATGTATACCGTGTACGTCTACCCAATTATAAGTTGCTTTGAAAGTGGGAATAGCGGTATGATTGGCTTACAGTACTCAAAATGAGAATTAGATTAGTTGTACTACGTGTTTCTCCGTTTGATTTCTCCTTCTTTTGAGAAGACCTTCAAAAACAAGAAGATATCATTAGCGTTTTTTTTAAAAAGCGGTGTACAACCTTCCGATAGTCACATATAAAGCTGAACCATGCGACCTAACCTAAAGACTGGCACTCAAACCGAGACCCATGCAACGTGCACAAGAAAAGTCCAAGCTTAACATCGCGTGAGGAGATCACTAGATTTATTAGGAAAAAAACAAAGCAAAAAAAAACCAAAAAAAAAAACAATAGGAATCAGAGAAATCGTGAAATCCATTTTTTAAAAAACAATCGTGAAATCGATTTAAAAAAAAAAACAAACTCAAATAACAATGGGCAGGTCATGTAGCAAGAATGTCTGACAAGTGCAGGATATCACAGCTCACAACGACGCCCACGACCGAGAAGTCTGGCGAATCTTGGAGATGGTGTATGTCCAACGACGTTCGTTAAAATGCTGTTGCTGCAGTGCTACTCATAGACACAGGACATCAAATAAGAAATTGAGACAGAACGGTGAAACAGTTTTAAAGATATAGAAATAGATTTGTATTGACCATTTCTTTCTATTTGTATAGCTGTAGAACACGAGAACGAATGGGAAGCAACGAGAAGTGAAGCAAAAATATCATTCATTACCAGTAATTGCACTAATCAACGAATAGGCCTACCCCTACCTCTAACCCTAAGAATAAATTACCTGATTAATTACCGCAAACCTCTGTATAAAATCTTTTCAAAATTACGTTCCCCTTGCTTCTCGTTGTTTCTCGTTGCTTCTAGTTGCTTCTCGTTTCTATCACTACGTTGGGCGGTTCTTCTCTATGGAGACTAACCAGAAGAGCAAATGGAAAAACCTGACGATAAATAAGATGGGCTTTAGAAATACGTCGACTTGCGACCTGCTAACGATCTGTTAGTGTGGATGCAACTCAATCTGGGGCTTAAGTCGATCATCATAGGATGATGTGAAATATATGCACAGCACAACATGAAATAACATGACTCATACCTATTTACCTAAACCTGTATACTGTAAATACATCCTCCTTGCCTTTACGGAAAAAGAGGAATAAATGTTATCCATTACGTCTCTTTCTCTGTGCCCGCACAATTTACTCTCTAATCAGATTGTTCAACTATGGAAAGATAAATGTAGTTGTCAGTATAAGTTGTGTTTCTAGACAAAACATTAACGACAGAATATGTATTCTCTGAGTCTAAAGAAAACATACCAGACTTGAGAAATATCGGTCAAGTGAAAATGTGTACACTCGAAAATAACACAAATCCAATTCCTAAACTTTCTATCAGCACTTAAGTACATAGAGATAGCTTGTTACATTCGCCCCGATACAACACTCACTGATGACCTGAAGCCGGCCCAAAGACCACCTTTTTTCGATTCGTTTTAGAGGTGTGACACACACCATGCCAAAAAGTATAATATCGGCAATTCATGCCCCTTTCATATATACCTTTCTATAAATGACCCTCACAAAATATGATCTATGCTTAATCCCTGCTCCCTTGAGTAATGCAGAATTGTGGATTGTTACGACACACATTTTTATGCTCACCCATTTCGATTTACGTACCTACACACACAGATACGAACTAGTATACAAATAGACACATAAACTCTTTCTATCTACGAATGTAAATCATGTATGAATTTATGTACTCTCATCAAATTTACATCTTCTGTGAACATTAATAACTTCATCTATAACTGCTAAGCAGTGAACCCAACTTTGTCACACGATTTCTCTTTGTATTGCTCAAGCTTATGCACATTCTCTAAATATATACATTATTGTTACGTTACATTGCATTCAAATGTTTATTCAGTACGTAATTCTGCATGCTGCATCTTTTCCATATTTGAATGCAACATCGTTTCTTTCTTTTACGACTAAAGGAAGAGACGAAGAAAGAAACCACGAATTTCCTTCGCTTGCACTTGAAGTATTATTCTATATTCAAATAAATTTTCATGTCAAATAAACACAACCAGCTTTATCGTCTATCACTAATTACCAAATACATTAAACCCACGAAGTCAGATAATATCGATAACATAACTAGGACCAAAATGTTCCCCACAAGCTTAACCCACCAAGGTGTCAGCTCTTTTAGCTTTTCATTCCTGTTTTCTCTGTCTGGGTGAAGGGAATGTAAGTTTTACAGATCGGTTTACACTCCTCATTTTGGTGAGGATTGTTCTTGCTGTTTATGTTGTCCTTGTTTTTGCTACAGTAGATGAACAAATTCAACCCTAGACTTCGTATTATACACCACCAGACCAAATTATTATGTTGAATTTATTTAATCAGTGTCCCAGTCTCCCCAGGCCCTCAAAGTAGCGAACTGAATAAAATTCCTTTAGACTGTAAAAACTGCCTTTCCATTGGAATCAGTTTTCTCGAATAAACGAATTAACGACATGATGGGGATAATAATAATATAAATTTTTAAATGAGATCATAGTAATATATTACTAGTAATATCAAAGAGGTACAGTTGGAGTGCCTTAGGTTAGTGGAAATAATACTTCGGCTCTGAAAGCATCTCTGACCCTAGGGTCATCAGCTGATGAAGGTTTTGTTGTAGTAGTATAAAAGCTATTCATTTATTGTCAGGTCAAAGCAAAGGTTATTATCTTGATAAGATTAAAAAATAATCCTGTATAAGTATCTTATATTGGTATAAAGGTCCCGGCAGAAAACGGTTGAGAGAGAGAGAGAGAGAGAGAGAGAGAGAGAGAGAGAGAGAGAGAGAGAGAGAGAGAGAGAGTCAATTGGTTGTTTATTGGGACCGTTAACTCAAATGTAATAACTACACGATACCCCATTTTTACTTATAAAATGTAAACAAACAATCGGATCTGCCATACGGTCACACCCCCGTCGTAGAATCTCTCCACTAGCTTACGAAGAAAAATTTCATGAAAATACATTAAGGAATAACGAGGTTATATCCAATTAAGTGAAAGGAAACAACAATGACGATAGACACCCATGACTGAGAGAAAAATATTCACGAAGCTGTCTCATCATCATCATCCGCAGCAGCGGAAGCCTTTTAGTGCCCATCGTTGGAGATATACCTTCCCCAAGATTTGCCAGACCTCATTATCATGAGCGTCGCGAAGCCAATACTTTCAGAACTTGTCTAGTCCGTGATGTCATCTCATATTTTGCCGGTCACATTTTTGCATATGATCTCTGGGGATCCACGTTTTGAGTCGTGATGTCTAGCAGTTGTCTGCTGTTCTCACAACATGGCCAGCCCATCAAAGTTTCCTAATGGAATGTATGATATCTCTGACTCATGTTTTTCTGTAATATACTGTGCTGTCATATAATCTCTCCGTGTGATGCTGATCATGGTTCTCTCCTGTGCATGCTGCATGGTTCTCAGCTCGAGGGTCATTCTTTTAGTAGGTATCATGTCCCAGCTCCATAGGTGACTATCGGGGTGATGCTCTGGTTGTAGACCCTTCTTTTTAGGATCATTGGGATATTCCTGTTCTTGAAGGTTTCAAAAGCTGAGCTTAGTATGATAAAAAGCCAATGAGGGGCATCCATTGAGATTCAAACACATTACAGTGACTACAGCAAGGCTTGCTAACCACTTCTCCATGGGGTCTCCTTGAGAAAAAATACGGTTTAAACTCTTCAACAACAATGTAAGTTAAATTAATAAATGTTAGCAAGGCCACTGCACCCAGTGAGGATTGAACTCACTCAACGCTTACTTCCGATGGTCTGCGAGACAACCAAGAGCATTCGGTGTAGACCAAACTAAAATAACCATTGCTCTATGGTTGGTGTCCGATGGGTTTTGTTTGTTGAGTATGGCTTCAGGAAATTTAGTGAGGTCCTGTATGTTCTCAATGGGGTTTAAATCTGGTGAGCGCTCGGACCAATGGAATACCTAGAAGACAGCCGAGTGACACAGTCATTCACGAACGTTTAGGGGTTGCGTTACCTTGGTGGAACAGACCATTGTCACAGGGGAACACAGCCAGCACATAGGGATACAAATGGTCTGCAACCAGAACTTGGCATGTCACGTCTGTCGTGACAAACTCCAGTTTCAGTAATGGTCCTTGTGAACTCCAACAGAACACAACCCATGCCGTTAGAGAGCCACCAATAGCTTGCACAATACCCTGTTGATAGGCTAGATCAATAGCTTCATGCGGTCTCCTCCACACACGAACTTGATCGTCTATCCTTTAGAGTTGGAAACGTGACTCGTCTGACCAGGCCACACGGCGCCAATCTTCCACGGTTCAATGGCGATGTTCTCTGGCCCAGGTGAGTCAATAATGGTACGACCTCAAAACTCTGTGTAATGCAGTATTCGTTGTGCCGTGTGTTGAGCGGTATCAGCGTTGAATTAGGATGTGATTTGATGCAATGTTCCACTTCGTTGGGTAGATACTATCCTTATTAGTCACCGGTGATCGCGTTATTGCATCACATGTGGGTGCCCGCAGTTTTCGTAGAGCCTTGCTGTAGTCACTGTAATGAGTTGGAGTCTCAATGGGTGCCCCACATTGGCTGAGTCAGTCCAGAATTTACATATTTTGCTACTGTTGCCCGAGTATTACTTAGATCAGTCGTCATCTCCAAGATAGCGACGGGCCCAGTTGTGGCACTTCAGTTCATATCTACAATGCAGGGAAGGTAACTATAAAAATTCCTGGATCTGTTTCCCTCAGCTTATGACCTATCCTTCCACAATATGCCATTGAAATTTCTTGAGAACCCCTGGAGATGTTGTGCAGACAACCATGAGCGAATACATGGAGGAAAAAATAGAAAAATTCCTCTCTCTATCGAAGAAGATTCCAGGGTCAATTCTTCCATAGTTCATGTGAGGACATATAACTACGACTTCTTCCGAAGTCTATTGCCTCCTCTTTCGCGAAATTTCATTGAAATTTACCGAGAACAATTGGGGATATCATGTGGACAGTCAGGAGTGTGTACATAAATGCATGGAGAAAAAGACCCTGGAAAACTATCTCTCAATCAAAAAGAAATTCTTGAATCCAACCTAAAATTCAACCAACTCTTTCTCACTCCATTTCATTGTAATTCATTCAGAACTTTTGGAGATATCTTGTAGACAGAAATGAAATTTTGGCGATATAATGTGGTGTGAATATATAACTACGGTGTAGAGGAGTTAATTGTGCGTGGATCCACTTCGAAAACCTAATCACTCTTTCAATAACCTATTGTTAACCCTTCCACAACACGACATTAAAATTCAAAGAGAACTCTTGGAGACATCGTACGGACGGACATGAACTTTTTGCGATATTATGCGATGTGGACATATGACACACGTAAGGGAAGTAATTGTGCATGGATCCGCTCCAAAAAGTTAACCAACTCTTCCTCATCCCATTGACCACATTTCCTAAAGATTCCATTAGAATTCGTGGGGTAGAAGTAGTGTGGTCCCTAAAAAGAGGTCCTGTCCTCACGGACGTAAGGGATCTCGATGTGCCCGAATTTTCAGTTTTGTTTGAATTACACCGATTTGTCCGAATTTTTACACGGTTTTGTACAAATTCGTGAGTTTTTCAAATGTGTCAGGTGCCCCCTGCCCTTGTCTCCTGGCTAATATGCCAATGACTGTCTTTCAACAGAGCTTGTAGTGTAGCTTTATTTTCGCATCTCATACGCCAGCGACTATGGTCCCAATTACTTAACCCTCTCCCTACCCCTAACCCTAACGTGATAAAGCAGGGATGCCGGCAATGTTTGAGAATGAGATGTGAAAATAAAGCAATACTACTAACATTGTACTGACATACCTTTTTCTTGGTACAGCTTTAGTGTTGAAG
>OY735238.1:15808189-16035689 GCA_963457665.1 Thysanoteuthis rhombus | reverse complement strand
ATGGAGACAAACGCAAAAAAAAAAAAAAAACTTGCTGGGTCACTGAGTAAGGATCGAACTCACAGCAGTAATGGTCTACGAGACTAACCTGGTAATTACAACTCTGCGGCGCAGTGTCCACGAAGCTAAAAAAAAAAATCGTTTACGCGAGGCACTTGCATTAATGGTGTTCCCCCCAGTGGTCACCCATTTAACTACTGTTCAGGCTCAGTGCTACTTAACTCCAGAGAGCGAACGATAGCTGGGGCGTACAGTTCGATTTGAGTTGTAAGCGGAGTATTTTTCGTACGGCACAAGGCTATGAGCGCGGGGCACCTAGTAAAGACAGATCGAACTCACTTGTCAAAAATTGATTTTCAAGTTTTTACGAGAAACGCGCGGCTTGTCATAAGTCATTAGTGGAGTTCTAACTCAAAAATGTGATCGTGTGCGGAAGGAACTTAAAAAGTTATAATGCATTCATGTACACAACATTAGTCGTTCTGTTTGTGCGCGCGGGGAAAAAGTAATATTCGATCTAACGAGAAAAAAAACCTTAAAAAAACAAACAAACTGGAAACTCGTAAGCTCCTTTAAAGCTTTCCACACGTACATTAAAAGAGGAAAGTAAAATTTATTTAAAAATTAAGATATTGAAAAAAATATATTAAAAACTGTGAGATTTTGTTTTCACTTTTTAGTTTTGATTTTATCGTTTTCTATCTATCTATCAATCAATCAATCTCTCTCTCTCTCTCTCTCTCTCTCTCTCTCTCTATATATATATATATATATATATATATATATATATATATATATATATGTGTGTGTGTGTGTGTGTGTGTGTGTGTGTAAGTGTGTAAATAAATAATTAGACCGGGAATGAAGACAAATTTCAATAAAGCTAATCAGACCAGAGAAGATCATATAACGTAAGCGAATAAACTCACGCAAAAACCGAATTTTTCTTTCTTTTTTTTTTACCGTTGGAACGTGATGAACGTTAAATTTAATGTAAAGTATGTACAGAGAGGAACATTGATGAGACACTTTTTTTCCTAAGGAGAGAATCACACGCGCACACGTACATGAATTAAACCAGTAAAGTATTTAAAGTACAGGTCAAAATAGAGAGAAAGAAAGAGAGACACTCTCATAAAAGCCAAGTCAATGGAAGTCGTATTAAAATCGGCACGAAGGAGAAGACATAGGCTATTCGTTTCACTTAGAGACGTCTTCTGTGTTCTGTGTACACTCATACAGTGTACACTGTACAGTGTAGCACAGTGAATAGTATTGAAAGTACGAATTTGAGGGCATTTTTAGTATACAGACCCGCTTTATTCACACACACACACACACAGATCCATACATAGATACACGTACATACATACATACATACACACACACATATACGGAGCAGAATAAAAGATAGACTACGAAAAGAGCTATGTTTGAAGCATAAATAAAATAGAGACTTTTTATGTCACATACGTATGTTAAAAAACATGGTATTTAAAGTACTGATCAAGAGGAAAATACACCTTTTTAGACGTATAGCAAGATAATATAAACACTCCCATACAGTAAGAGACCAAGTTCTATTAAAAGCTTTAGGTAACTTGAACTTACGCACGCACAAATCTAAAAAGCACAACATACAACACGTATTAGAGCACTGACGTTTTTTCAAGAGAGAAAAGACTTGAATTTAAAGTACCAATCTAGAGAGAAAGAAGACACTTTTGTCGACAGTTGCAGAGACATAAATACATTCAGGTATATAGATAGATAAATTAGACCCCCACTTAGACACATATAAGAATATAAGCAGGTCTACATACAAATACACACACACACGCACTCTCAGTCGAGTTGCACCAATTTAGCCGCTCGGCGCATTAATACATCACTCGAAAAATCGCACATTCCAAGTCCACCAAGAAGACGAAAACTGGAGTTGAAAACACCGCTAAAAGAAATCTGAAGAGGAAAAATTCATTCTTAACGGAGAAGAATAAAGAATTCCAGGTTTTATTTCCAAATAGAAGAAAAGTATCCAGGAAAAACCCACGTCAACTGCGCTGCGTCGACACTAATCGGTGGACTACTTGCAGGTCCGTCACCGCGGAGGGCAGAAGCGAAAATCGGTGTTTGTGCCCGTTTTAACTTTTTTTTGAATCTCAGTAGAACATGGCCGGGACTGAAGGTAAAATTACTCGTGTGAATAACGAAGAGTCGGGAAAGATCGGTAAAATCAAGGAAAAGACCGGCTTGAAGGAAGGAACAGGCGACATCAACTCTAAGGTAAGAAGGACTGAGCACCGGCGCTCTTTCTAGGCGCGACCTTGTCACCCGAGAGTCACGCTGTCGCCATTGGTATGCGTGTGTGTTGTTTGTACCTCTAACCCCGTTTTTAGAGATAGTTCATATTTTTAATCAACCTTTTTATTAATTTTACTTATATATATATAAAGTACTAAGGTTTGTGGGTATTCGTCGGTTCTTTTGCCTTAATATGTGTCCACTTTGATTCAAAATGGTCAGTCAGCTAAAAATACTATTTGAATGGCGTGTGCGTGCGTTAATCATCTCTGGCCCGTTCAAATAGCAAGCAATGCTTTTTACTTCAACTTTTTTCCCTACTGTTTACCTATATTTTTAGTTTTATTTTAACGTCTGCACATTTATAACGATCTCTCAACTTGTTGGCTCATTCAAACAAACAGATAAAAAATGATGAGATCTTCGAATACTATATTTATTCCTATGGTGTGACTGATATTTGATTGTTGGCATTCATTTTCGGCTATTTCGCCCATCTCCAAGCCCCGTTTTTTTTTCTCGAAATAGCACCTAATTTTGACCACCGTGTTTACATATATTTTTGCATAATCATTTTGATCTCCTGGCATTTAACCCTTGACTTTTTGATCTTTTAGCGGATCTAAAAGTTGAAAGAAACAGTTCAGAAATTCTTCCTTGGGTGTGTTGTAGTGTATGTAAGTTTGTAAGTCTCTCTCTAGTTTTCCATTTTCTCTTCATCTTCTGCGGATATTCTCTCGCTCACCTTAATGTTCGTAAATGTATGAACTATATTTCATATAATATATACACGTATCGATGTCAGTGTTTTTATTGAGCGTGTTTACAAATCTACTTGGCCATTTTTTTTGTATACTTATGCTTGCTTACACAACACATGCGCGCAAGTACTGCTACCGCAGAAAACTCACGCACATTGATCGGCCATAAAGAGGGGGAATGGTTTATTCCGGAAAGGTCATGTAATAATGATCCCCCATTTCTTGTCCAGTTTCAAAGGGTTCATTTCGCCGTTTTTTCCTTTGTTTTTTTTTTTGTTGTTTTTTTCTCTTCAGCAATTCTAGTTGTTTTACGCGCGCAAGTTGAAATGTTTTGTATATGCGAGAATCTCTTTGTTTAAAATGAGTTACTTTTCTCAACCTGAAAGAATAGGGTGCCAACACTTTTTTTTTTTTTTTTTTTTTTTCAGGGGGGAAAATGGAAAATTTGAATGCAGACTTCGGTTTAACTATTTCTGCCTCAGGTTTTCTATTTTATTCTCACAAAAGGAGGTAAAAATTGGCGGACTTAGAGGAATAATTCTTTTATATATATAATTTTTTTTTAAATTTTGCAAACTGATCTTATTTAACTTTAACTTACCTTTGCATTGGAAGTTTTTGGAAGCACACTTTTCTTAGATTCAGGTTTTTTGTTTTTTAAAAAATTCTTTCGCAGAATTTTCTTTTATGATTGTTGACATTCTTATAACGTTCATTGTTCTACCTATGTTTAGTTTCGATACTCATTGTAACTTTAAGAAAAACTTTCTAAAATAAAAACTTATATTATTAACAGTATTTATAAACTTGTGTTTTCAATGGTCTGTTTGTTGCGCATCCAGTATTATGTGTTCGGGTGATTTCTTTATTTATTGAAGGCGTTCTCCAAAATTTGAATTTCATTTCAAGTTAGTCTTTTTAAAGTTCAGTATTTTTTAGTTTGGCTTAACCTTTTTTTATATGATATGATAAATAATATTCGTCATCCTCAAAAAACAGGAGAATTATTTCGTTCATCGATAAACTTAGCAACCTTTTTTCTTTCTTTCTTTCTTTCTTTCTTTCTTTCTTTCTTTCTTTAAGTTCGTTTAATGAGACTATCGTTTCTTCTGCTAACTCTTACATTTTTCCTTGGTTCACTGAGTGTCATAGAAGATTACTAACTTATCAACCTTTTCATTATTTTCAAGATTTGTTTTGAATTTCAATAATTTAGTTTTCTTTAGATATCATTTTTTTATCATCTCTCATCTGTCTGTAAACATTCGACTTCGTCAGAGATAAATTAGACCCTTTTTTTACGTTTCTGCAAAAAATATTTGTTTTTTGAAATGGTTTATATGAGTCACTTTGGTTAACCAAGTCGAAAAAACAAATTTAAAAAAAAACTCCCTTCGATTGTATTTTTGTGCTTTTGAATCCATTAGCCCCTAGAATCTTAGCGAAATTTGTTAGTTTTTAGAAAAATGTTTTTCAAGTTTTACGAGGGATGTTTTATTTACGTTGTAACCAATGGTAAAAAAAAAACAACTGGACCGCTACTTTCTGTTCTTGGTACGGAAGTGAGGCTCCGAGGTACGTTGTGGCTCCCGTTTATGAAGGTTGATTTTAACGACGATTTCTTTGTGATTTCATTACGGTTTTCTTTATCAAAGACCATACTCTTTTCTTTCTTGGGTACATTTTCTTTTTGTATGTCCTCATGTTTAGAGAATATAATGGATAGGGCGATTTTTTTATGTATATATTTCTCGAGAAATAAGAATAATGAATTGAGCTTCTTTTTTTTTTTTTTGAGTGAACAAAAAAAAATCGTGAGTAATGAAACTAGGAAAGCCATTGAAAAGAAAAACACCCTGAGAGAGCATCCGAGACGGGACAGTAAAATAATGCCAAGTTTAAAATTTTGGAGAAGCAGTTCAAAAGTACCCCCACGCGAAATGGTGGGCTCTCAACTTTCTCTTCTTCCTTCTCTTTCACTTCTACTGACTCGCGTTTTGTGGTGTGTATCTCAAGCAAGCAGGACAATATTCGGTTGTTGTTAATGTCAACCTATTGAGTCCTACTGTGGTTTTGACTATCTGTTCGTTCTTTAAATCATATGGTTCAAAAATTCATATTCAAACATTCGTTATGATCTCTGAGCTCCTTAGAATGTTAGTTTCTGTGCACATTATTGTACGAACTCCACATTTTCATCGAATCTGTATATTCCTTCCTTATTCTTGGGTAACCAATTTTACCTCAGCGAAATAACGACTTGAACGTGTGAATCTCCTTGGGAACCGTTGCTTTCATTAAAAAAAAATATCATTTAGATTCATCTTCACAAAGAAATGTTTTTCTTATTAGTCCCACTGTCTGTTGCCTTTTCAATGCACTACATTTCTGTGTTGGTAAAATCTAGTTTAACTACTTGAGAGAGTAAACTTTTTCACAGGTGCTTAGCTCTCAAGTTTGGCAACTTATAAAAAATGATTGGAGAAAACTTTGTTTAAATACGATATGGATTCAAATTACGCTTTTAAACACTCCTTTTCATGGCACTAACCACTAAATCGGCATTCAGTTATTTTAATTTCACTTTTTTTTATTTAATAAAAAATATTAGCTATTATTCTACCATCTAACTAAATTCCTATCGGTGTATATGCACCGAGATAACTCGGCAACTGGCCTCTGTACATCACATCAGTCAGTACATCACTATCAGGCATTGCAGTGTCGAGTTGAGTTCGAAGTAGCTTGGATCAGCGGTTCTCGAGAAATATAATTAAAAAAATAAATGAAAATTACAGATTATAAATCTTTTATTTAAAATTATAGATTTAGATAAATTGACAACACTGACGAGAAGTAAATGCTTCGAAGCCGTAATTTCGTACGATGGATGGAAAATTATTTTATAACCGACTGTTACGAACATCATAATGTCTGGTTCCTTCCAAACCTGCACCTTTGGAAAGGGCACGGTTCTTGTTTTCATTAGTTTCGAAATGAATCGAAAACGTCTTTTCAGTCTCTCGTTTTACTAAAATAAAAAATTAGTTGACTACGTCAAGTTTTTTTTTTTCAACCTGTAAGAATGTCAGTGAATTTATTTTGTAAGAAAGGGTCTAAAAAAAAATTAACTTGGAATAAATGTTCGTTCCTCACAAAACCAATAACTTTGAATGTTGATGCATGCGTTGATAATTCATTTGTGAACTTCTTGCATTGGACTCCTTGTTACATCGTTTCGGAGCCACAAAAAAAAAAAAAAAAAAAAGAAGATATGTCCAGTCCCGGGGATTCCGACCCTGTGACAGCACCTCCCCATCGAATTTTAAATTGAAATGTTAGAAGGATATTTCAAACGCCTGCGTGACACCATTGGTCACGGGGATAGGGCAATTTTTATCCTTGCTCACTCACACGTATGCTTTTGCACTACCGTATTAAATCCTACCCTCGTGAGATGCGAATAAATTTAAATAGCCATTGTAAATTAGATCTCGGCTCTCTGGAGTGATACTAATAGGTACCTAAACCTATGAATTCGTAGCGGAACCTATTGAAAAAATCGAGTAAAAAAGACCATTCTACTTATTTTATCATGTATTTTCTTTAGATTTGAAAATTAAACCCTTTAAACCTCCGAAAGAGCGAAGGAAGGGGAAAAATTGATAGTTTTGGAATTCCCAACAATAGCTCTAAAAAAGTTATCGATCTAACCATAAAAAAACAAGGCCGGGTGGTGAGGGGAATCACAAACTGTATTATTTATTTATTTTTAACTTATTCACGTTTTCAGTCAGTCACTTAAATACTCGTTTCTCTCAAATCTATTTTGTATTTCTTCACACTAACTTTATTCTTTCGATAGTCCAAGTGAACGTTCGTCTGGAACTGCTGATGTGATGAACTTGAATCAAAACCACTTGGGTTATGTACGAACATAGTTGAAAAATATCAAACTTTCGTCTGTTCCTGCTCTCACATTTTACTCCAAAAATAAGGAATAATTTTCAGTCTGTCAATTATGCATTTTTTTTTATCCATCTTCAAGTTACCACCATTGCGTCCTCCTTTGAACTTTCAAAATTTTCATTCTTTTTTTTCTTTTTCTTGATTATATTTCAATTGATGCTTTGCAAATTAACTATCTTCACTTTCGAAGTAAAAAATAAAAAGAAAGACCCCGTAGTTTACCTTCCTTCATTCACCGCAGTTGTCTTGAAGGTAATACTCGGTCAGTAAACCAAGTGCCTTCACAACAATCGTGATAACTCGGTACATTGAAGTACGAAATCGGCTAAAGCTTCTCGGGTCTTAAATCTATTTCTGTTTCTCTTGTCATTTTAGCTGATAATTCAAAATTTGATATTTCGTAATAACAATTTTTGGGGAGGTTGGCCGAGCGGATAATGGACTTTCGGCGAACTGTGTTCGAACTCCGGATGGGACAGTTTGTGTTCACTTCGTACAAATGTTCTTAGAAAAATCAATAAATCCATCTTCCCCCTCCCTCCAGGTATGGATACAATAGCGCATAGTGAAGTGAGTGACACCACCTCGGGTGCCTATCATCCCTATCGTTAAACGGTCCGAGTAATTAATCTGACGATGTGAAGCGTAAGAAGCTGAGATGTATTGGGAAGTACTTAATGAATTTGGGGGTAATGACCTTTTTGAAAGAAAAAATCGTATAATTAATGAGTAAATAACCACTCTTATGAAAATCTTTTCTCTTCAGTCTTAGATTCACGTAGTAATATGAACTGCCAAGATTACAAATCTTTTTTTCTCCCCTGCATTTACGATGGATCGAAACCTCAACGCCCTTGCAAATGCTGAGAGATAGATAGACTTATGCGGGATGGGGTGGGGGCGATTTTAAATATCCCCCGGCCCTCAATGTAGGAGAGATCTAAAAGCTTTTTGAATAGTAGTTAGTTGTTCACCAACAGCATTTCTACTATAACAAATCTCACCAATTGCATCCCCTCCCCCACCCGAAGAGCCAATCTCCTGTTACACACCTGCCAGGGTCATTTATTTACTATTTAATGATCAGTAGTTCAAGTATTTCTAAAAGAAAGCGCAACACCTTGATCAGCGTAAAAAATAAGTAAGTCAGATTCGATTATAAGAAATTCGTTTCCCGAGTAATGATCCTCACCAACCTGGTGATTCCCCCTCTTTAAACAGAAAGAGGGTGGCCATGAGACCTTAGGGTTAGCCTGCCAGTCCACTGTCACTCTTTTCTCCCTTGACTGAACCAAATCCCCCCAAACACTTTGAGTCAGACCCGTCGCTTTAAGGTGGTACAAAAAAACAAAAACGGAATGACCTGTAAAGGTCAAACTTTAAAAGTCAGGGAAGTTAAAAAAAAAAATACTTATTTACTTAATAACTTTTTCATTACATTCGCTTTATGAAGTGACATTTAGTGACTTGCGTTTGTGTCTGTGTGTGCTTAGTTGTAGTAAGTACTGCTAACTACTGTTTTCCTTATTGAAAAGAGAAGTATTGTCAAAAAAAACAAAACAAAAAAACGAACTCTTTTCTGTCTTAATCGCTACATATGCAATTTTTCTCTTTAACACGGTTTTCTCCTTATATTTCAAGTGAAGCTCCTTCATAACATGCTGTCAATTGATGCTAGAAACGCGAAACAATTAACATTATTCATCTGGTACAATGAGTTAATGTTGCCCAACATATTTTTCATTTAATTAATTGGCAAACAGTTGATTGATCCCAATTTAAAATCAGAAATAGAAAATCTTTTACTGCATTATAAAACTTGCTACAAAATGAACAGGTCTTTCTCTTTAATTTGCCTAATTATCACCAAAAGGAATGTCATTCTGGATTTAACTTGTACAATTACTGACAACTGTCAATTTGTTCCATAAAGGCAACAATGTTGTATTCACAACACTTAAGTTTCTTGAATAAGTTGGTACTCAAAGCTTTTACAAGTAAACGTGTTTTCATTAAAAAAAAAATAAGAATATATAAGAGTTAACTTGAAATGCTGCGAAATAAATATTAACTTGGAAATGGAATGATCTTTAAGATGAGTGCATGAGGGCCATTTCCATCCAGACTGAACTAGGTAAAAACGTCTGAGGTTTTGTTGGAAAGTGATCGAACTCGTTCAAGTGGAAAAGTCCATTGTTTCAAATAGTGGGTAGGGGATATTTCTTTCAGCAAAATTGTAACCTTTAAGTGGAAGAGTCCATAGTTATAGACAGAAACAAACAGGAAAGTTTCACTGTTCATATTTATGTATATATATATATATATATATATATATATAGAGAGAGAGAGAGAGAGAGAGGGAGAAAGACTGGGACAGTTCTTGGTATTGATTTGTAATCGGACAACTTTTTGCATTTATATGTATGTATGTGAGAGAGGGAGAATCAATATCTTTATATAAATGAATGTGTGTTATGGATTCATGCATGTGTATACATTTGTTTTAACATTACAGTGATTGCGTACATTGATAATACTCAATTATTTAATTATTATCATAATTAACGCTCCCTTATTCAGGGTTGAGCACTCTTTAAGTAAAGTAACTTGTTCATTATAAGCCATACAGCAATGCTCTTCCAATTTTAGAATGGAGCACTCTGGTGGTGGGGAATTGAGCATAAGTAAATATATCGCTTAAATTCAGTCTCACTGTCTGTCCTGTTCTGCTTAAGATAGGGGTAAAATACCAGCCTCTGGGTCTGAAGCAAAGTTTTCAATCCTACCTCGTAGCACTGGATGGGATATTGGATAGTCTATAGCCACACTGAAGAGTTGTATGTAATACAATGAAACAGCTGTCGGTGGATGACTCAAATATTAATCATCATCATTATATATATATATATATATATATATATATATATATATATATATATATATATATATATATAAAATCAGGATAATTTTTCACCAGATTTTATTTTGCAATTATCCTCATTGAAAAAGAGAAAATGAAAACATTCTGGCATGTCATTTTTCCTTGGGGGAGGGGGCTCGTGTTAAACAAGACTAATGCTGTTCAGTGATCTTTTTGAATTTGAGTAGGGGTAAGGATAAGACCTCATTGATGAATTATTACATGAACAAAACACATGTTTTGAAATTGGCAGAGCGATGCTTTGTCACATGTCAATTTTCTCATGAATAGCATACTCATTTTAACCCCCAATTATTAAATAAAATTGCTGTATATTGAAACTCCTGACCAAATTATTAATAAAAACTGCACATTTACTTTCATTAAATTTAGCAGATTTAATCAGCTATCGCAATTTTTTTTTGGCCAAATTGGAAAAAAATCGGCCAGATTCAGTTGGAAAATAGCCAATTAAGCAACCCTGCTTTATGGCAGTCTCTTCATTAGTCTGAGTTGTCTGCAAGTCAGACGTTCTTAACTTGAGGACTTTCTTTATGTGTTTGCTATAGCATGACAAAACCCTCCAGCCAACAAACAAAAGAATGAAAACGGCTTTTATATGATTTTTGTGATCTTTACTTTGTTGGGAGACCAGTTTCGGGGTGGTTTCAGGGTGGGAATGCTTAAATCATTGACCTGGCTATTACCAAATACTCAACAACAAAATTTATAGGTAGTCAAGCATTTATTTCACACTGAAGTCTCTCCTTAATAGATTCCTCAGTTTTCAAGTGAGTATGGCTGGCTTGCTATCTATGTGTATATTGCGCACACAAGTGACACCAATGGAGCTAGAGGGCTGAAAATTCCAACATTTATTCCTTATGTCTTGGAAAACAAAATTTTTTTTTCATTTCATTTTGAAAACTCTTTACTTAGAGAGGTTTTTAGTGTTTATGTGAGTCGGGGGGGGGGATTCAAGTTTACGGTGCTAAATTGGCCCCTTAGTTTTGTGTCCGGCTGCACTGAGGCCTATTTTTTTTTAATTCCAACTTTTTACTGATCTAACAGAAAACAAGAGATGTCACACTCATTGATCAATTTTTTTTTTTCTAAATTTTTCTATTGATCTCCCTCAACTTTGTATGTTTCCAAAAAATAAAACAAGAAATGACGGTTTCTATTTGGTGACCAACCAGACCTGTTTGTACACATTTGTTTTTATTATATGGAAGCCCGCCATCTGGTTTTATTGAGGGCTTCTGTCTGATTAGGGACCCTCCTCCCCTTTATCCAAATTAGCATGCTTTCTTCACCTGTCCTTGATAGGCCCCTACCCTACCGGCAGCTGATCCTAACCACAGAAGCCTATTGAGAGTAGGGGGCTTGGCCAGTACATCTACACCCCTTCTCTCTATCATGTGTATTTATTTATTTATATTTCATTTCGTGTGCCGATTACCATCCCACCAACCCAGGGATTCCGTCTTGTTAACCCAGAGTTCGAAATTAGCATCCTTTTTTTTTTTTTGTTACATCTATTGTTCTAGAGAAATAAAACCTTTTGATTTAATAATAATTCTTCTTTCATTGCTTGTGGACTCTAGCTCAGTGGTAAACCATGAATCTGGAGGCTTGGTAGATTGAGGTTCCGTTTAAGATGCCGGTTTTTTTTGTTTTTTTTTTATTATGGGAGAGCATCATGGGACTGAAAACCGGAGATCATTTCATGCAAGGTTAGTGAAGCTCATCGCTGCGTTCTGATCACAGTAATTGAAAGTATAGAGCAGCAGAGCATTGGACTTGAGTTTTGAGGGTTGTAAGGCCATAAGAGATTGTGTTGGAGAATCACACTCTGCACTCAGGTCACAGGTACTTACACTTGCTGGTACGGTTCAATAATCAAATATGGTGATGATATCAAGCTTTCAAAGGACAAAATATTCCTTTCACTTCTCAACCATCAAATTTGCAAAAGTGACATTTATAATTGAGGAAATAAAGATGTATTAAAAGGAATGATATCCCCCCCCTCTCTCTCACTCTCTCATATATATATATATGGATCTTATATGCTTTCCTCCTTGCGTTGTATATGAAGTATCGTGGGTACTGGTGTGGACAGACCTAAGGGCCCTCTAAATATGTTGCCCTGAATTTCTCCTTGATGATGAAAATTACATGTGTATTTGTGGAGTGTTGTGGGTACTGGAGTGAACAGAGGAATTGTTTGATGTATTTTTTGTCATCAAGGTATTAGGGGCTACATATTCTGAGGGCCTTTAGGCTTGTCCACTCTAGTCTAGTACCCCCGGCACTTCGTAAACAATACTAGGTGAAAAGCATATAAGATCTCCCCCTTTCTCTCTCTCACTATATATATATATATATATATATATATATATATATATATATACACACACAGTGTAGATACATAAGTTGATGAGTTAAGACTTGTTTGTGTGGTGTTCTGTGTAAATATATATATATATATATATATATATATATATATATATATATGTATTAAGTATATTAAATTGTTACATGTGAAATGTCGCTTTTTGAATAGTGAGTTTGAAGGATGATATGAACAGTAAAAAATGGCACATATTGATTCAAAGTATGATTAATTTGAAGCAATAACCTCTCCCCAGTGATCCTTTGGTGATATGTCATATAGATTAAATTCAGTAAAAGCAAGAATTATCGCTTCCCTACTATTCAACCATTTATTACAATTCTGAAGTTCAAAATGCTTAAAAAAGGGTTATCAGATGAATACGGAGGATGCTGCAAAATTAGACACAGTCAGCCGAGAGGCGTATGGGCTGGAATAGTCGAGGAGTATTTCGTTCAGTACAAGTGGGACCCCATTTTCTAGCTTTGCAACCTTTCTCAATCATTAACAACAGGTTTGAGTCCAAATTGAGGTTATTTCCACACTTAAACCTGTTGAACCAATGCTGAACAGTTTGCACTGTAGCGTCATTCCCTATTTGACGTTATCAGCAGCTCGAGCAACATGTCCTAATTTGAAATTGAATTTGAAAATTAGTCTAAATTCTTGGGTTGACAACATTGCTTTTGAGGGCCCAAAAATCTCTCATGTCAATGAATCATATCTGTATTTACATTGTATCTAGGGGAAAAAAAATCAATTACATTAATAAATCTTACACTTTTAGCATTATTCATCTATATATATATGTATATATATATATATATATATATATATATATATATATGTATATATATATATATATATATATATATATATATATAATATGGTATCTGCTTCAACAAAGCGTTGCTCTTACCATTCAGCTAAATTGTTGTCGGTAATGCAGAGGTTCAAATAACTGCTTCAACTCCAAATTCTCATCTTGTTCATTAACTGTCTGTATCTGCTCTACTTGTTTCTTGATGCAGACAATTATATTAATAAGAAATGGATGTTTAATCCAACAGAAATATTCATGATTGCGTAATATTATTTTGAAACTCCACTGTTAATGATCTCCCATTATTACACAATGAACGTATCACTTGGCCTAGACAGTAAATTGAATAAACAATTGTAATCGAACCTAACACTAGGTTTCTTCTATTGGAGGTGGGCTGCTGGGGATTCCCTGCACAAACTGCATGGTGTCTGTTAACCAGGGATGAGAGAGGAGAAGTGAGGTCAGAGAGGGAGAAAAGCAGTCCAAAGGGCGGGAGAGGCAGCTGAAAAGAGCTTCCTGTTGGTTGTGGTATTAGAGGGAAGAAGATATGAGCTGAAAAGTCAGGAGGGGAGGAACAGTGAGATGGTCACCACTGCTGACCTTCCGACCAGGGTGTGGTTAAGGGTTGAAACACTGGGTTGGACACCACCTAGAGACCTCTTCTCTCCCGCCCAACCCCAAAGACCACTTTACCAGCCATCACCCTTAAACAGTTAGACTAGTGGTAACTAGACAATGGAAATCTCTATAAATTTGTTACTGTTTTTCAAAGCGATGCTAAATTTGTTGTCTATGGAAAGCTTCGAACAACTTAAAGGTACACACATGCTACTGAAGATGGAAACCCCTCCCGAAACATGTATAGCATTCTAATTAATTCATTTGTGAATTAAATAATCAATAAATAAAGTCTTCATATACTTTACTCCTGAGTCTGTCTCATTCCCTATTGTTCACACACACACATTATATATATATATATATATATATATATATATATATATATATATATATAATGTCTGTGAATTGAAAATCTACAATAGTGAAATTAGTACATTGGCAATGTTACTAAGTTGTGCTACAGTCATACAGTTATGAATAGCTTGCTAGTAGCAGTAGTAAGTAGTAAATGTAGCAGGGTTGGTAGCTACTGCCATTGACTCTAGTTCCATGACTACTACTAAGATGACTTGTGTGACTTGAATCTTATAATGCTTACTAGTGTTTTTGTGAATACTAATGATACTAAATTTACCCATTATCTAATGTTTATGAGCAGAAGTAGTTGCAGATTTGTCTTCAAATTCAAATCAGGATTCTGAATTCTGAGGCGGATACTATCTTTGGGAGAGATTGGTGCTACACAATCTCTTTACTTCTTGGCAATCACTACATTTGTGTTCTTGTAAAATTTAGATACCCCTGTGTTAAGAGTCTAGTTCAGCCTTTCTCAAACTTTTTAGACTTGTAATAACTTTCATATCTCGAAGAACCCATGCAAAAAAATGTATGTGCAACTAATAACACACCAGTTAGTTAACAAATTTACATGTATCATAATCGTGAAGTAATTCTCAGTTTTCTACAGTGTAGAGGAAGATAGTTTTCTACATATCTGTCCATTTTGGAGAATATCCTGAGATACTTTATTTTTTTTCAGTCCCTTATCATTCAAAAGACATTTATTATCCAAACGTTGAATAGGGAGTCAGTTTTCCCCCAAATTTTTAGATAAGTTTAGCTTACCTTTCATAAAACATTTTCCATAAACTTTACATACTTATAGAGAAAAAATATAAGGACTTAGAATTTTTACTTGAAAAAAAATTGATAACTAAAAGAATAGGCAGCCCCTGGTCTTTTTTTGTTGGTAAAAATTTTGATGCTCCTTGTGTCAAATGTCATCAAGACAGGGACTCCTACTTGTTGTATAAAAAACCACAAATGAAGCAAAAGTCAGGTACGTTTTTCATGCATGTATAATATTTCTGTGTAAGCTACAACAACCCCTCAGAGACCATTTTGAAAAGTGTTTATTTGAGGCAAGAAACCATCCATAATTTGTTGTGAGATTGTTAATAACTACACAATTTTTTCAACTCCCTTTGCAATAACTTTTTGGTTTTGTGTACTGATAAAATCTATGATACACATACGATATGTCTCTGCCAGCTTACTATATTGACCATTGGCTATGTGATATTTTGCTGCTCGGCTTGTTATTTCCTACTTAGTGGTGTCCATATCTATCTATATATATATCTATCTCTTCTTTTCTCTCTGTCTCTTTTTATCTCTCTCTTTGTCCTCTTTCTATTCTTAATCCTTTCTCTATATCAATTTTACCTGATCCTTTTTTTCTCTCTGACTTCCTTAGCCGCTCTCCTTTTTCTCTCTTTTTATTACACACATAGTTTATACTCTCTCTCTTTTATATATATATATATATATATATATATATATATATATATATATAAAATCTCACTCTCTATCTGTCTATCTATCTATCTATCTATGAATGATAAGTAATGAATATTACTATCCGAGACAATGTAAATAAAGAAAGACAGTTTTAGGAACTAAATTTTGCTTGAACCGAATTATTTATGGTAGTGAGTGTAAATACCATTAATAATTTGGTTCAAGCAAAACTTAGTTCCTAAAACTGCCTTTCCTCAGTCACATGGTTGCATACTTATATACATTACTTATCATACTGTCGACAAAGGAACAATAATATATATATATATATATATATATATATATATATACATATACGTAGAAATACCTATATGCCCGTAGTTCTGAGACCAACAGAACACGTAAAACAAAACTGGTCAGCGGTCAGAGAAGAGAAGGAATGGGTGTTATTTTGACCTCTGTCTGCCGTGAGTGTCCCGGTGGCTCAACTTGTTAGCGCAGACGGAGGTTACATAGGTGCTTCCATGGTAATGAGTGTGTGTTTGAATCCCACCCCAGGGCTCATTTCTTTATTTTCCAATCATTACCATTGTTTTGCTCACTACTGTAAATTTCCTTACTCATATTCATATATATATATATATATATATATATATATATATATATATGAGAGAGGCATAAATAATTGAATGAAATTGCCAACACAAAACTTTAAAGATTTATGTAGTACAAATTTCTTGGAGATTAGTGAGGCAACTCTTCTTTCCAGAAGTTGAAAAAAAAAAACAATTTGTTGAAATACATACAACATTCGTATTGGCTTTTCAAGAGCAGACATAGCCTTGCGCCTAAAATGTCTTAGTCCAACAAATATCCCAGAATGCATCAGTCACTGAAAGTATCAACCTATGAATTGTACGCAATATCCATTTGTCTTTTCTATTGAATTAGCACAAATTATGTTTCTGCTTCTTCTCATGACAACCAAGTTGGCGCTCCATTGGTGCAGCCTGTGCGCATGATACATACATATGTAGCCAGCCTGACCAACTTTGAAACTGAAAGAAACCTGTGTTGACAGTTTTGGTGGACATTTTTTAACAATGTGCTAAGAGCCAAGTTAAGAATAACAGGCAGCTTAATCCTAATTTGATCACAAGCGTCAATTTTTTTTACATTCATTGACAGAATCAGTGAACTGTGTTCTAATTCAGACCATCTGCCTTCACTTAGAAAGGAATAAATTCATCCCCACAAATAATAATGGATGAAATAGAAAATCCAAAAAAGCCCAACATCTTACCTAGCTCTGTGAGAGATTGGTAAGAGTAAGTACCGTGTTCCTAAAATGTATGGTTAATGCAGAACTGATGAAGCCTTGACAGGCCAAGCAAGCCGAATGTGGATTATGGAAAAAATAACCCAGCAACCCCCATGATGGTACAAATTGATAGATGACTGACTGGAGTAATGTTCATTTGCTGGCATTTATTATGCCTCTACCATTCTGTAAATCTATGCGGATAGTATAAACGTTTGCATACAGAAGGTCCTGCATTCAATTCCCGGTATGAGCGGAGAGTGTGGAAAACTCTTCACCAGGACAAATTTCCTTGTGCACTCAGCAGCTAATTGAGTATACTCTAAGCTGTGTGATTAGAGTGAAGGTATCCCTACAGTGGACTTGCATCCTGCCAAGGGAGTGGTCATAGAAACCTGTGGGATTAAAACTTGAAACTTGCAAAGATCACTAAGATCACAGGCAACCAAAACTGGGACTTGTCACCAGCCTCCATACATCATTAGGAGTTGCCTTTTCGGAGACTGGACACTTTACCTTTTATGCTATAATATAACAATCTGGCCGGCACACTGCCATGTAAATGGAAAGAAGATTCTGTTACAATAATCTTCTCCATCTGAATTGCCTGCCTGCATGCCTTAAAAATCAGCATTCAAAATCAAAGTTTTTACATGGGCTTGAACATTGATCACTGACACCAGCAGAGAAATATGCAATTTGTACAGAAAGTGTGCCATCATTTTAGATATCTCAAGAACAGGTTGTGTTGCGTGGATGTAACTTGGAGACCTTACTGCATAAGCATGAACAAAGCATGAACAAGGTGAGGCTCACCAGTGAGACGCCATTGAGTGAGTTTGTGTAATGTGTGGCTGTCACATTCATAACAAGCAAGCAAGTTATTCTTCCTGGTCTCATGCAGTTTCTTATGGGAAAAGATTGCATCGGTCCAGATTTGGCACTTTGCTATACCAAGGAAAATATTCTGATGGCGATCATGAAAGAGGACTTCCTCTACAGATTCAATGTTTAATGTGTCCATGTTTCAAGGAAGAATGTATTTTTAAAATGAATTATCTTCAAATCAAGTAGATATTTGCTGCACTGAGCCAACACAAAGTCCCAGTTTTTGTTGCAGGTACCAACTTGGTGGTCACGTTTGGTCTTTATTCCTGCAATGAACATCACCTTGGCAAGATGCAAGTCCATCAAAGGGATACCTATTTCACTGGACTGAGCCAATTTTGGCGCAAAGCCAAGTCTGCTTTTGAAAAGCCAACAAGTGATGAATGTTGTTTGTATGTACTTTTACCAATTAGTGATTGTTTTTTGCATCTCAGAGTGGCCGCAAAAATCTCCGAGAAATTTGAGCTACATAAACCCTGAAAATTTTGTTTGTAATTTCATTCACTTACTTATAATCTCTGTGTCATATATATATATATATATATATATAGATAGATAGATAGATAGATAGAGAGAGGGTGTATAAAATATGTGTTTTATCAAAAGAGAGAACAAGGAGAGATACTAAGATAGACAGAGAAAGAAGATTAGATGAGGTAAGATTGATACAGAGAGGGTTTAGAGTAGAGAGTGGACAAAGAGAGAAAGAAAAAGAGATTGAGAAAAAGATTGTAGATGGATATTGCAAAATATCACATAGATATAGACAGACAGTTATCGATATAGTAAGCTGGCATAGACATATTGTATATGTATCATAGATTTTATCAGTACACAAAAGCAAAGTTATTGCAAAGGGAGTTGAAAATTATGTATTCTATAACAATTCCATAACAAATCGTGGCTGGCTGCTTGCCTCGGTTCCAGAAAAGCACCATATTATCTTTTTTACTGAACCAACTGACAAGCTCTCATGTAAAACACTTTTGAGCCGCTAATTATGCATATCTCATACCTTCAAAGTATTAGTTCTCAAAATAAACTAACTCAAATAGACTAATATGAATTTAATGGTAAAATGCAATGCATTAATAATAATGATACACTTTATCAATATGAAGGAAATATGACAAGGTTGCTAATGGCGATCATGAAAGAAGACTTTGCAGATGGTTTGAAAAAGTGGGAGGGACATTGCAAGAAGTGTGTGAGGTCCTAAAAGGAGTACTTTGAGGGTAAAAAGGTCACCACTGACCTTTGTAAACTATTTTCTTACTTATATTAAGAAGACAGTACAGGTATGAATACAGTGCTGTACTTGGAGAATTTTAAAGTACTACCAATCACAATGGGACAATTTGTAAGATTTTCCCTGCACTATGCGATTAGTCAGGATCAGTCCTCCCAAGTCTTGTGCATTCTGCGTGAGACACGCATTATGATACATTTCTCACACTCGCACGCATGAAAGGAAAATTCTCACGCGTATTATGAAAAGTGTTAGATTATTTAGATTTATTAAATTGGTTTAGAGTCCTGATAAAAAAGTCTTATCTTAGATGAAACATGAAACCTGTTTTAAACAGACTTCTAAACAACACTTCATTTCAGTAGCCGATATACCCTGAAATGCAATCTTGGCCAATCTTGGATACATATTTTTCAAATTTTCACGGGGAGGTAGGGGCATACTCCCAGACATCCCAACAAGCCCCTCAATTTCCTCCCTTTGCTTGGAATTTCAGCATCGAAGCTTGACAGGTATGACGGATCTCTGGTTGTTTTACAATAGACAGTTGGATCACTTGATTTGTGTTGTAGCATCCTAGTCATTTGAAGTTGGAGGATTAGTAGATGCTGTACTACAGCTTTGAAACTCATTATTCTATCACCTTCTTAAACATATGCAAAGTTGTTTCACATCCTGTCATCTCTGTAAGAGCTTCAAGTCTCCGCTCATATTTTTGTCCAGATTGAAAAAGGTACAAGACCATTGGCTGCCATGAATCAGTGGTGTACTTGGATCGAATCATCATTAGTCCCACAAATGGCATGTCTCTGTAAGAGCTTCAAGTCTCCGCTCATATTTTTGTCCAGATTGAAAAAGGTACAAGACCATTGGCCACCAAAGAATCAATGGTGTACTTGGATCGAATCATCATTAGTCCCACAAATGGCATGCCTGACCAACCAGCCAAATGTATTACAAATTTTTCTCTCTTTGTTCATGTGTGCATGTTTGTATGTGTCTCTGGTCATATTTTTGGATTTACAACTTTGAAAATATTTATGGGTGAACGATTGCGCACCATCTGAAAACTTCTTTCAAAAAAGTTCTCTTGTGGCTCTTAGTTACATTTTTTAAGTTACAACCTCGGAAATTTGCATGGATTCACCACTAGGCACCATCTAAATTGTTTTTTTGTTTTTTTTCAAAAAAGTGCTTTTTTTGGTCTCTGGTCATTTAAGATGAAAGAGCTATTTTTTTTAAATAATTAGTTCTTGTATCCAAGAGTTATTTATCATTTTTACATATTCAGTCTGACTGTCCAAGCTTGTAAATTACTACTTCTTTTTCTGATAAGCATAGATTTATCAGTGGAGGCAGAAAAGAAAAAGATGGACCTCTGGTCTGAAGGTGTATATATGGTGACTGGAGGATAAACCTGTGTGCAAAACACGACAGATAGTTTTAGGTCATCTTTGACATGTGAGTCATAAACAGTGAGAAACACTTGGATATTTTAGTACATTTGAAAGTATCATATTTGACCGCGTATAAGACTCTTTCCTTTCTTAAAAAAAAACGGTTGCAAAGTTCAATATGATATTCATTGTCCAGCCCCACATTGGTTAGAATCTGAGGAGGAGTAAGTGGATCTTATAGGCTATTGAATATCATCATCGAATCCTCATAGCCCCACCAATGGACCGACCAACCAGCCAAATGGGCTTCAGATTCTTCCATCTGCTTGTGTCCATGTGTGTGTGTGTGTGTGTGTGTGTGTATATGTCTAGTCCTAGTGCTGCTGGTTACATTTTTCAGGCTATAACCTTTGAAATTTGCGCCATCTTGTGAATCGAATTGATTTTTTGGTCTCGATGGTCATTTTTGAACAACAATGCTCAAATCTTGTGCTGATATTTCCTGATGATAATTTTAAATAAAAGATCTATCTTTTGAGATAATGTTGGATAGTTAGTCCTGGTACACACATGGGCTAAGTCAATTCATTTATGCAAGGTATAGATATGATTTTAAAAATTGGATTCAATTGACTGACTCGGTGAGTGTTTGTATGGATGTATGTCCATGTGACTCTATGGGTGTAAATGTTTTTAAAACCGATATACGCAAATTGAGCTGAGATATGGTACATATTTTTTGACCCAAACACAATCCCATCAGTATATGAGGATCATGTTAATTGAAAAACACATTATTCAAGATGGATTTGATGAATACTTATCACGGTCTTTACTATATCCGAGTTACTTACCTGTTTTTTTTTACTTGTTGTGACTATTTGTGATATCTCTCAGAATTTATATTGTTCACTCTTATAACCTTAACCTGTTCACTGTCACAGATGAAAATACTCATCTTAGCAAGTCGTCAATGCAATGCCATGGACAATATAACTTGTCTGAAAATAGTGTGATATTCTTTCACAAGATGGCGAAACCAAACTAGAAAGAATGTTTACAAAATGCAAAATACTTAGAGAGTAGAAATGAATGTACTAAATGTAAGGTGACCTTGTGTGCAGAAACAAGACTTTAGATATTTCATACTCATTTAGAGTATTGAAATATTTTATTCCAATTCCGTTCATGCATATATTACATTTATTAGATATTCTGTTCTACATATTAGTTTGTATGAAAGACAATGTTTTAAAATTGCTATGAAGACTTTCTAAACATTGGCAAAACATTGTAGTCAATGAAATAAGAGGCTATGGTGGTTCCTTCTATCAGTAGACATAGATCCTGCTTCAGTGTTCATATCCATTTGTTGGTGGTAAAGACAAATCTTTTTGACCAAAGGTGGAGCAACTGGGGTAAATCATCCTAAATAGGGTGAAAATTAAAATTTTGTACGTAATCAAGGCAAAAATAGATATAGATAAAATTCATACCATGGGCACGTGAGATTTCAAGTATGATTTTTATATATATATTTTACTTATGATGTGTGTTGAATCTGACTGTGACAATTTTGTTGAATCATTTAATACTTTGGCTACATAATTATCTGCTATGACTTCATCATCACAAAGCTTAATATTTTATTAAATTTTGGTAAGTGCAAATATTTTAATTTGAGATTTCCTATTTTACAGCAGAGTTGTAAAGCCACTTCCTTTTCAAATGCTAACTAGTATATCCATGGAGATGTGTGAAAGTATTGGAAATCAATTTGTATGTTGAAAATAACGTGTCTAAGTGCACTTCATAGCTTGGCATTGTACTGTTATGGTAGCAGAATTTGATTTCTAATGGTAACTCACTATTGCTAATGTGTGACTTCTTGTGGTAACAAATGTGTGAGACTGGTGATTTTTTCGTTTTTCTTTACTTTGAATTGGGTTGAGGGTGGAGTTTCGGGGTAATATTTGACACAAATAGATTTTTAATGATACCCCCACCCCCGACCAATGAGTTAAACCAGTGATATTCAAACTGTGTTCTGCGGAACCCCAAGGTTCCACACAAGCTTTCCAGGGGTTCTGTGTTGCAAAGTGACATTTTCTAAGTATACTTCATGGCTTTTACATGATTTTTATTCCTTTTATTCCTTTTACATGGTTTTTATGTGAGGAAAAATTTACAACATTTTACAATCTTTTCGATTGAAAAGATTTTGGTTATATCACACGGACACCTCAGTTTGTGTCCAGCTGCTTTCACGTTTGTTTCTTGAAATACAGATTTTTTTTTAGTGATCATTGCCCCCAAAAAAGGTTTTAGAAGTAACTTATTCATTGATCACCCCTTTTTAAAAGTTTGTAATTGATCATCCCCAACATGGCATGCTGCCAGAAGACATTGGTCACATTATGGTTTTTATTGAGTGACTAACCAGACCTGTAGTTATCAAGCATGTGTTCCCCTAGACAGCTAAAAACATTTAGTTTACTTCCGTTGGCTTTCTGGGCAACATTTGTCAAACTCATTAGACCAATTTCCTTAGCTGTTTTTTTTGTTTTTTTTCTCTCAATGTTTCAGCCGTGTACCTCCCAGCCTACTTCGGTGTCTGTTCTGTTCTGGAATGTTGTCAAGTCTTGATCTGAGGGGGTATTCGCTCCCCTCTTCATGTGCATCATGTCTGGTACCAAGGGTTTGTGTATTCTTTGGATTGTCTACTGCTGGCATTCAGGGCTCAAGAAGTTGCTGAGTGCTGTAGGAGTGAGAATTCATTCCTCAGAAAGGGAAGATGGGGGGAGGTAGAACAAAAGCAAAGAAAAAAGGAGTAAATCCAGATAAGTAATGAAAAAAAATGTTCAAAAGACAAAATTGATGACATTATTTGTTTGAGAATGTGTGAGGAAATGATTTTGACAAAACACAGATGTTTGCTACTCCACAGATTTAAGTAATGGAAAAAACTTGAGAAAGGTTAATGTATAGATAGTGTAGATTTCATTGAATTAAAATGAAGTGAAACAAATCCAGATAGGCATCAAAAACCCAGATCTGCCAGCCTTGCCAGCATAGTACCTGTCAAAGAATGACAGTATTTTTTACATATGAATCTGTTATATTTTTCATTATCCACCTAGTTAACTTGGCAAGTTATTTCAAATTACTGCAAAAAATAAAATAGTTAAATGAACTTTTTATCTGAGAACAAGAAAAACAAGTTCTATGTAGATGTATCCACTGTCTTGAAAAACTTGTTAAAAATTAAACATGGATTTTCATTGGCTAAACTGGGAAAAAATCAGCCATATGTAGCAGAAAAATGGCTAATTTGGCAACCGTGTTTCATACTTCTGTCCCCCTTTCCAATCTCTCCAGCTATGTACATATCTCAGTTTTGCCTCCAATGCTATATATGTGCAGAATTGACCCAGAAGAAATTTCCCATCTGTTGAATTGTAATTTTCGTTCAACACGCTTCACACTCCATCAGGAGCTTCAGAAATTTTCCTGTTGAAAATTTGCTCATATTAGAAACTTGAAATTTTCTTAAGCCCTGGCGACACTGTTGAATCTGGGAGCATCTAATGAACCCATCTTGTTTCTAGGACACTAAGTTTATTGCGGGTTCTCTTCTGGTGAATGGCTCCCAGAAACTATTTATTCCGGCAAAGTCATTGGGTTCAGCGCAGGGGTCAGGTCGAGACAATCCCCATAACACTCAGACATAGGGAAGCACATATCTCCCTTTGAGCCAGATTCAATGACATTCTAAAACACAGCAAACAGCCTATTAGGAAATTAGTCTGAACCAACGCACATGCGATGATTAAAACACCTTATCTAGCAAAATCTAGACAAGAACTTATCAAGCTTTTTAACAAAATATACCTGATAGGTGACTTGCTATGTGAATAAACAATTTTGTCTGAAGATATGTTTTGTTACTCTGTGGTGGTCTAAGAGAGCTTGATTCTTTGAACTGGTTTGAACTTTGAACCTGGCAGATGAGTTCTTTTTGCTTTTTGATTGATTCTGCAGAGATATGGGTCAATAAAGATGAGGTTGAATGAAAAAACAAGTACAGGTATCTCCCACTTCTATGAAAAAAAAACCTTTATGCCACTTTTTTCGCTTTTACGAAAGAAGGCGAAAATAGCATTTGGCATTCGTTTTTCAGCAAGACATTATAAAGGCAGCACTCACCCTCTTGATCTATCTCTTGCACCCCTTTCTCCTGTACCTCCAACCATCTCAACCTAAGATGATGATTCAACATGAACATACCTGAATCACCATTCTTTGGGGTCTGGGAGCGCTCAAACCTTTTGACTTATGAGAAAGTTTTTATTGAAATACTCTCTGACCAGGATTGAGGCATAAACTGTAAACTGCAATCTTTGAGGTTTATTTAATCCAAATATGACAGCAATATTCTCTACCAATTGACACTGAAGGCATGAACTCCAATCTGGGAATTAGATTGAAATTATATAAGAGTTTGAGTTATCCAATCAAAGTCAAATTACCCCATGACCTAGTAGATAGTTTAGGAGCAATACTAGGCCCTTTATTGTTGCTCTCACCGTAATAGGGGTTACTTGATGTTGCTCATCTCTTCTAGTAATATGTGACTGGTTGTACTGGGGTAAATGGTATCAGCAGAAGGGAGTGATCCCTAACTTCACTTATTGGGAGAGGTGAATTCATGCTTTTTCCAAGGGCATTAGAGAGATGGGAACGTAAACTACCTCATTCTCACTTGTTTGAATCATTAAAATATTTCATTTAAACACATTTATATATATACTAGTTGATACCCCTGAGAAAATTTGTAGATATATTTGAATTTCTATGAAACTACTTTCTAAGGAAAAAATAATAGCAAATTTGTTCCAGTGGAACAGTCCTTAGTTTCAATTGATTCGAAGGGGGTACTTCTAGCTGCAAAAGAACTTAGAATGAAAGAGTCGAGTGTTATGGACAGCAAATCAGAGTAATCACTCTGTCCATTTTTTTTTCTTCCCCAATTATATTTATGTACATCATAACTGTCCACACAATATTTCCAGAAATTCTAAACGAATTTCAATGACATTTTGTGGGATTGGCAATAGGCTACTGGAGAACTGATTAAATTTTGGAACAGATCTATTCACAATTACCTCCCCTTGTATCACAGTCATATATCCAAACCAGGTATCACAAAATTGTGTTCGTCCAAACAATATCTCTGAAAGTTCTCAATAAATTCAATGATATTTCTTGGAAGGGTGAACAGTAGGCTATGGAAGAAATGGTTAGATTTAGGGTCGGATTCATGTACAATTACACTTCTAACAATGATATTGGCAGAGGTGTGTGCTCTTTTATTAGTTATGAACCAAGAAATTCACACTGTTCATTATATATATATATATATATATATATATATATATATGTGTGTGTATATATATATGTGTGTTATATATATATATATATATATAAAAGTGATTTTGTTTATTGGATATTCTGTTGTACATATTAGTTGACTTGTATGAAAATAAAACCATTTTAAACATGCAATGAAGACTGCGTTCATCAATTTTCAACAAGAAAATCACTGCACTAGAATTATAATGTTGAAAAATATGCTGGGCAACTAACAGGTTGAAGCTTTACCCAAAGATACTTTTCAAGGCGTGCAAAAATGATTTCTATCCCAAGATAGAGATAGAACCTCAAACTTCTCGGCCAGCATTCCTCTGTTGTAGCCACTAAACCACAAAATGCAATTACTGATAAAGAGCCAAAGTGTGTTAAAAATAAAACTAGTGCTACCAATGTCTTTACCAGATGAGCTGTAGCTGGCACTCCCAAATTTTAAAGATGGTAAGTGCCACTTTGTAGCAGTTAATCAATGACACAAGAGTTGAGAGAAGGAAGAGATACGCTGAAAAGAGTCCAAATTTCTTTCTGGTTTTCTTCCTTCACTATAATTTTTACCTTGCTTCAAAGTCATTATCAGATGTTGTTTGAGGTGGAAGTTGTGGGTGAAGATATGAGAGGGAGGCCCCATATGTGCACTTTTAAATGCAGCAACTACTAATGGTGTGAGAGTAATAGAAGCTGCAAGAAAGTAGGTGAGCCTTAACCAGATAACAGGAGTGCCACAGCAAGAGGCACAAACGAAAAGAATCGGCTCTCCTGACGGGTAGGCAAAATATATTGAAAAGAACCCAAAAAAGGGTTGAAATTTGTATATATATATATATATATATATATATGTGTGTGTGTGTATATGTATATATATGTATTATGTATATGTATATACATATATATGTATATATATATATGTATATATATATATATATATATATATATTTATATATATATGTGTATATATGTATGTATGTGTATATATGTATATGTATATATATAAGTATAGATAGGTAGATAGATATAGTAAATAGACCCTAGTATAACAGGTTTCGTATTCAATGGACCTTTTTTATGGATATTAGAAACTGTCAACCAAAACTGTCTATAGAGGTTTCTTCAGTTATCAAATTGGTGTGGCTGGCCGTGCATCACCTCATTGGAGTTATAGAGCTAAAAAAGCATTTACACCTTACTATATCTAGAAAAAAAGTTTTTTTTGTTTTTGTTTTTAGGTAGTGGGATTCAGTTTGCAATATAAGCTCATGCTAAATTGATCCTTTAGTTTTTCTCCACTAGATTTTTATAGATTGCGTTCAGTGATCGCCCACCGCCCAACAAAAGGCGAGAGAAGCAACTTTTTAATTGATAACCGCCAAGACAGCATGCTGGTGATGGTTTCTATTGAGTGACTAATCAGACCTGTTCGATTTTTTTTCTTCTGTTTTTTTGTCATTACTGTAAAAAAAGTGTAAAATGTCGTACATTTTTCTCCTATAATGACCAATATTTCCAAGTATGCCTAAAAATAAATCTTATTTATGAGAGCATGAGTCTCCATGATGGATTTTAAATAAGATTTTGGATCACTGCCTTAAAGGTCAAGAACCATTGAACCACATTGTCTAGAAGGCATGTAGATATTGCATATTCTTTATTATGATCTGAATTAATTTCATATTATACAGTTCTGTATATTTTACTAAAGCTTTTTTTCCATTAAAAATGATTAAAAAATGGTTTCCTAGATTACATTTGGATTTAATGGACTTTTGGCATCAACAGAAACCTCTTATCCCATATTAGCCTATTAAATCAAAGGTTCACTATGTATGTATGTATATCTGTGTGTATATACTGCTTAACTGCAATTCATCCAAGCCGCATAAATGTTCATGTCGAGCTACTGTAGATGAACCCCTCTTCTTAATACCCATGCATTGAACACTGTTATGTTTGTATGGATTTAAAAAAAAAATTAAATGTCAGTCTTATATTCCCAGTTACCCTGTATTTGAGTGACATCATGACAACCAGAGTACCCATACTGTCAAAATATTTGAAACTGATATTTTGTTGAGTCCTTCTTACTATAACAACTGTAAAAACAAAATGAATGACAAAAACATCTCAATAGTCAATGAATGGAACTTCTTCATCAGCAAACTGAAATATATACTCATCAGCCTTCTTTCTTTTTCTTTCCTTGCCTTTCCTTTGTGTAGTCAGCTTAGATAGTGTAATGGTTAACACGTCTGCCTCACATGTGAGATTCAATTCCCGGTATGAGCAAAAAGTGTGGAAAACTCTTCATTACAACAAATTTCCCTATACATTGTATACTGTTGCAACTATTTGAGTACGCTTTGTTGTATGATTAGGGTAGAGGTATCCTTTTAGTGGGTTTGCGTCTTGCCAAGGGACTAGTCATGAAAACTTGTGGAAATAAAGTGCTGGTCTCGGCCAGACTTGAAACTTGCAAGGATCACTAAGCTGATGCATGCTACAGAAACCAGGACTTCATCACCAGTCATCATACTCGATTGGGAGTTGTCTCAGAATGCTTTAAATTACCTAAAGGAAAGGTAAGAGGTATGTTACAGACAAAAAATAACTATACAAATACATGTGGCGTATTATTATAGTAGGTGACACTCAAGTTTTGTAAGGCATTGTGTTGTCATTTGTCATGACCAAATGCTAATTACTCTTCTTTGATTGTTGGACATTACCTTGCTTGCGAGTTGGCTGCAATGTCCATGACAGAGAGACAAGTTATGTATAAAATACTTCTTTTCTTTTTCTGCTTTTGTCTTTTTCTGTTTTTATCTTTTTCTCTTTCTCTTTGAATTCCTCTGTACAGTAAACCCTCATTGTAGCGAACTACATGAAGGAAGTGGTTATACGTTAAAGCCAAAAGTTGGTTATACCTTATGGTAGCTCTTTGTTAGGTAAATGAGAAGTTAGGTCATTCACCACTTATTGATGAAAGGTGATTCCAGAGTCAGTTTTGATAACCGTTGTTCTATTTTGGGGATTGGAAATTTCAGGGCAATAATGTTTCAGGGAACCATGATTTGATTCACTTGACAAATTGGAGGTGAGGTCTTCACCAGTTGTAAACATAAATGCTTTTGTGCTGAAAGTTCCTTATGGTCCACATGCTTGCCATACTTATCTAACGTTGTTCAGTAAAAGATGAAGTCAGTTCAGATAGACTTTATATGTTCAATAAAGCCAAAATACGTTGTATTGAATTTCATTGTGTGAATGACGGACAACAGCTAGACATCACAACTCTCAACACGGATCCCCAGAGATCACATGTGAAACTGTGGATGACCTGAGCATTGATAAGAAAAGTGAACAGTTCCCAACGTCAGTGGTCAAAACTGTCGTACCTGAGGTGTCGTGGGGAGTTGGAGATGGCAGTTGTTTTATTCTGTCTGACCATTTTTCCTCATCTCCATTTTACTTGGACATTTTATCATAATCCACCTTCATCAGAACCCCCGTTAACTGTACATTTCGGAACTATGTTCCCTACTCTGTCCGTGGTCAACCTCTCATGACGCTGGACAAAGGATTGGGCTTTCCTGTTTTTGATTCGGAATCCCCTTGACCGGTTGCTAACCTAGGCTGAAAAGCCCAGTCTGCCTGAGGGAAGAAGAGATGGATTCATCACCACCTATGTAAATTATCTATAAAACAGTGAAAAGACCTAAACTATTACTAGACATATATCTAAGGGAGGCTGAAAAATATATTACTTGTATTCAGTGAGGATACCAGTTCAAACAAACTACAGCTTAATGACACTATTTTCAGAATTTCAGACAACACCTCTTACTAAGATATCTTTAGGCCAGAAGTACAATAAAAAGTAATAACTGTCATCATTATCAGTTTTTGACTTGTCCTTCTTTCAGCTTATATCCATTGCTTTTTTCTCACCAACCCCAGATTATTATTCTCCTATATGTAAGGAGAAAGTAAGGAATATGGCTTTCTGGCTTATTTCAGCAATGCCTACCAGTGAAGCCTTCATAGTCGAATTTGTGACATCACTACCCTGAAAGTACAGGCTCCTAAGGATAAGGGATGTAAGTTCAAATCTGGCTGGTGGCTTATTCTTTATTTCCAATCTACTATTTTGACGCATTCATAGAATAACAATTTGAGAGATATGATATAAGCACAAGCAACAAAAATTAAAGATTCTCAGTGTAGTGAATATCTTGTCAATAGAGTACCTACATTATTGTGATGGTTGAAAAGTTTGTCTGAAAGGCCACTCTACTAGTTCAATGAGTTCAATCCTCCTAAGTGCTCCATTATTGTGGCCTTATGCCAGACTTGCCTAATCTCAGTAAATACCTGGGTTCTTAACTTTGAATGATGATAAGCAAACTAGACTGGCAGACGGATTCTCTGGTGAAGTGAGTTTGATTCTCACGAGTTGTGGCCTTGTGCCAGGCAAAACTAGGCACTTTAAATAACTAGAGATCACTTGTAGATATATATGTGTGTGTAATTTTTCTTTCAGCTTATTCTTAGTTACATCAATTTGTACAGCAATACCTTAACCATATTACATCTGTACTATTCAAAACTATACTATTCAAGGTACTCCTATACATATATATATATATATATATATATATATATATATATATATGTATATATATATGTATGTATATATATATATATCTTTCTTTCAAGATATAATGATTAACTAACTACTTGTGTAAGTTGTCCACCTGTAATTCCCAGCCCCCGCAGGTGTGACATATACTTTGTAATCAGTCTCTGTTTGTCTACATGCCTTACATTTCTCCCCTCCACAAAAACATGGAGACCATTTCACCCCACAACCATTTGATGAACATAACCTTGGCCTTTGCTTCCCCACCTCAGCCATGTTTTTTTCTCTCAATTTATTTGTGGCTCAATTGAATCTTGTGCTGAACACACATTGGACTATGAAAATATCACCAAGCTAATCTTATTAGAAGTTCTTATGCATTTCTGTAAATACCAATGTTTCTGACAAAGTACTGATATTTGGTCATGAAAATACCATCGGTAATGTCAATAGATTATTATGACTTTCTGAGAATATCAATTAAACAAATATATCCTTCATATAGGCATTTGTCTATATATCTAAATATACATCTATCTATCTTTACATCTCTCTATTCATCTATCTATCTCTCTATACATCTATCTCTCTATACATCTATCTATCTATCTCTCTATACATCTATCTATCTATACATCTATCTATCTACACATCTATCTATCTATCTATCGATATATCGGTCTCTATCTATCCATCTATCTATATATCTGTCTCTATCTATCTATCTATCTCTCTATACATCTATCTATCTCTCTATCTCTCTATACATCTATCTATCTATCTATACATCTATCTGCACATCTATCTATATATCTGTCTCTATCTATCTATCTATCTCTACATCTATCTATCTATCTTTCTCTCTATACATCTATCTATCAATCTCCCTATTCATCTATCTATCTATCTATCTATCTATCTATCGATACATCTATCGATATATCTGTGTCTATCTATCTATCGATATATCTGTCTATCTATCTATCTATCTCTCTCTACATCTATCTATCTATCTATCTCTCTATACATCTATCTATCTCCATATCCATCTATATATCTATCTCCATATCCATCTATCTATCTATCTCCCTATTCATCTATCCATCTCCCTATTCATCTATCTATACATCTGTCTCTCTATACATCTATCTATCTATCTATCTAAATGTAGATAGATATCAACAATTTTGTTGTTACCGATCATTTTCATGCAGCTACAGCAACCTTATTTTTTAATGGTCCTTTATATTTGATTTTCTCTGTTCCTGTGTGTATATAAAGAGATCATATACTACATAATCTTTCTACTTTCATCATGTGGGCAAACTGCTACAATCTAATCTTATTGGAACAACAGTTATATATATATATATATATATATATATATGTATATATGGTTAACATATGTATAACATAATAAAGGTAGTGTAGTTATAGTAAGCTATAACATAAGTATACCAGGAATATGTGAGCAACAGTTACAAAAGTATACCAGGAATAAGTAAAACACGAAAACTGCGGGGCCCTAAGGGTGATGTTAGAAAAAGGCCCACCACTGACTAACAAAGATGGTAACCATCCAACAAAGGACAACATTTCATCAAATTTCTAATTCTACGCTGATGTTGCTCAACTGTACAGTGTTAACTGTATTCCATAGAGCTTTGTAGTTGCTGACCAATAAGGATACCATTATTGACAGTGCGGCATTAGTCACTAGACTTGGAACATGGAATATTCTCATTGGACCGTGGAAGCTGGCACCACCATTTCGCCTGGTCATTTAAGTCACATGTATAGCTCTTATGCGCAGGCAGTCATGTTCGTGTATGGAGGAGACTGCGTGAGGCTGTGGATCCCGCCTGACAGCAAGGTGTTTTGCAAGCTGATGGTGAGTCTGTAATGGTGTGACATGTGCAGATTTTGTTGCCGACCATCCGTATCCCTTGATACTCATCATGATTCCCGTCTGTGATGGTTTGTTCCAGCAAGATAATATGACTCTCCCACCGTGTGTGAGCGAGACACAACTGGTTTCAGGAACACTAGGCTTTCTTTTAGGTACTCCACTAGTCCCTGTACTCTCCAGACTTGAGCCCCATATGTATAGGACATCTTGCAAACCTAACTGAATTTCCTGCAGCCGCACTCACTGAACACAACTGGAGAGCCCTGAATCATGCCTGGATAGATAAATCCATGCACTGACTTAAGGACTTTTTGGACTCAATGCCATGTTACTAAGCCACTATTGTCCAGGCAAAAGGAGAAGCTTCCTATTATAAGGTTGTTGTCTCTAATTTTTGGAGCATTCCAGTTAATATAGATAGTTGATAGATAACGAGAGAGAGAGAGAGAGAGATTTATTCCTTAATCATGCTTGTAGTAATCAATATTTGTATAACAATTTTTGTATAAAATATCCTTTTTTTTAATTGGAAGTGGGAGATCGATAAATAGGTATCTGTACTTTGCATGAACCAATCACCGTAGCTCGTGCATAATGACCATTGAAATCTCAAAACACATATTTTGAAAAAAAAAAAAAAGTTTTTAGATGGAGCTTAGTAGTGTACTCATGCATATTTTCAAGGTTGTTGCCCCGAAAATGAGATCAGGAGTACCTTAGGGTACACACACGCACACACACAAGTGAAAGGAGAATCTGTAGCCCACTTGACTGGTTGGTCAGTCGATTAGTGGGGCTACACTAATATGATAAATAGATTGGGGCATCTCTCTAAGGGTATAGTATGGTAGTCTAGCATACCATTACTGTCGTAATGTATATTCAGTTCTCATTCGTTACCTTGTACTAATAGCCGTGTGCCAGACTAAACTGAGCATAATAATTATCTATAGAATTTCTGTATTCATTCTTAGTTTTAATTTCTTTCAAATTTATCTGCTTTATTTAGGCTTACTTTAGATTTCAACTGTTTTGGGAAAATTTTAGTTTCTTCTGAAATTCTTTATTTACATATACTTGTAGACTTAGCAAGTATACAGGGAAGGGTACACTGTACCTTGCCCCAAGAGTCCAAGAAGGCTTGAGAAATCTCTTGGGATCTCAGAAATCCATTTGCATACAGAGGTCCATACTATACAAGACTCCACTGTTCAAGGTTTTATTATGATTTAATGATTTTTTTTGTTTTGTTTCCAGCTTATATTTAGTTACATTGATTTGTACAGGAATACCATAACTGTGCTACATAAAATTCTGCACTGATCTAAACAGCACTGTTCAAGGTATTCCTGGATTGAAGATAAGCATTCATATTTTGTATTGTTCTATACATACATATATATATATATGTATATATATATATATATATATATATATATGTAATTTGTGGAAATCGTGATCCATATTTATTTAGTGTTGGGAAATGTTGAGATGTAATGAATGTTATCCTATCCAATCATACACAATATATCAGTCTGTCAGTGGATGCTGTGTGTACTGGAGGCTGTACTACATTTGGCAAAAATACCTGTTTCTACAGAGTTCACTACTTCAAAACTGTTGGTAGTATAAACAAATGTTACATCTCATCATGATATTTATTTAGGGTTGGGAAATGTTGAGGTTTATGGATACTATTTGCTTTTATTCTAGCATCAGTATGGTTTAATGGGGAAGACGTGGATCCAGTATGTGACGGGGACCTGTTAAATGTGCTGTTTTTATTCAGTTTTGTCTAGAATGTCCTTTATTGGGATATAACGATACCTATGTATACTTATTAGTTGTATAGCCTTCTTTTCAGCACTAGCAGAAAAAAGAAAAGAAAAAGGGTATACAACAAATGCATCCTCCGATAGTCACTTATGGAGCTGAAATATGGAACCTAACCAAAAGACCGACCCTTAAACTGAGAATCATACTCAACCCCATATGGAGGGATTGCAAGACAGCACAGTATATTATAGGAAAAACAGGTGTCCGAAATATCATAGAATCCATATGTAAACTTTAATGGCAGTGGGCAGGTGATGTAGCAAGAATGTTGAACAACTGCTGGACATCATAACTCATCATGTGGATCCCCAGAGTCATATGTGAGTCTGGGGCTGACAAAATATAAGATGACGTGACAAACTAGATCAGTTCAGAAAGTACTGGTTCTATGACACCCTTAACTGTGAGGTCTGGTAAATCTTGGGGAAGGTCTATGTCCAATGATAGATGCTAAAAGGCTGGTGATGATATACATATTATACCAAAGTATCAACTACTATGCGTATGTTTTTAAATGAAATTCTGCCTATAAATGCATTGAAGAAAAAAGATTTTGTCTTCGAATCTCAAGTTAAGAATGGTTGCCGAACATGTGATGATCTGATACATGGCCACTTGTCTTAGCCATGGAGGCACGTGGTGATTGTTGTTCCATCCATCTAAAACTGCTTATTCTACTTTGATAAGTCTTTGGTAAGGAAAGGGTTGGGGGCCCTAAAAAAAACTTTGTATCCCCCGATAAAATTCCCTCGGGGCTGTTTAAGTATGCACTAGTTACAGATTATTCTATCCACAGGAAACCATAATCCAAAACTGTCACAATGGATTTCTTCAGTTTTCAAGTCAGTTGGGCTGAATATGTATCTATATATGTATATATGTATCAGTGGAGGTAGAAGGCTGGAAATTTGAACATTTATTCCCAACTATCTATAAGAAAGAATTTTTTTTTGTTCTGTCAGGCTCTTAGTATGGGGTGTTCAGTTTGTAATGTAAGTTCATGCTAAATTAGTTCCTAGATTATGCTCACTTGTTTTTGGAAAATTCAGACTCCGTATTGATTGCTGCCTAACTAAAGGTAAGAAGTAACTCCTTCATTGATCACCCCATCTTCCAATGTTTTGATTGATCACCCCCAACATGGCATGCTGCCAGAGGGTGTTGATCACATGATTGAGTGACTAACCAGACTTGTTTGCTTTATTGTTCATTAATCAAATCTAAATCTACATTTGAAAATATCCTCGAAAGGTCATTTAGAGGTTAAGGATTAACAGAAGCTTGCTCTAATTATCAAAAAGGTTCTCAAGGGGGATAATCTTGTGATTACATTATTTAAATCAGCCTTCTCAAACCTAATATCCTTAACACAATAAAAAGAAGTCCACCTGTTTGAAAATTCAGAGATTTAGGCCAGAATTATTGTTCTCTCACGATTGAAAGTCAATATAATAAGGAGTTATAGATCACGAGGATCAGTTGATACAGAGAAAGCCACTTATTGTGATCACTTTGGGACAGGGTCTTTGAGATAACAATTGCTGACTGATATCAAGGAAAGATATAAAAATTAGAATAACTTCCGTTTATGGTTGTAAATTTTTCATTTATTGTTGAGAATGTGTTTTGTTATCCAATTCATTGTTATAAACAACTTGAATTTTTTTTAAAAATTAACCATAATAATTGAAAAGGTAAAACAGCATCACGATGGAAATCAATGGTTATATAATTTCTGAAGACCCTTAAAGAGGAAAATGGATGGGACATCAATAAGAACGTACCCTCATGAAATCAAATAAAGGGTTTCATTTGACATTTCCAGAAAGCTACCCAATATGAAAATATACTCAGACTCTTTCCCTAACCAAATGAAAACATGGTTCCTTGTATTGAGTGGGTGTTTCCATTTGTTCAAAAAGCCCAAATGGCTACCCAGATGAACAGGGTAATTATAGTTGAGTATAATGAACCCCCGTTCCTCTGATATGGCTCATCAAATTATTGACCTACTGGCATATCTAGTTACCTCCCCTTTGCCTTTCTGTTGAAAATGTGTTTTTAGAAGTTCATGGATGGATGATTTAGACTATATTCATCAATAGAGATATATATATACAATTACTTGTATTAACGTTTTTATGAGTCTTCATGGCTCTGGTCAAAAGAAGAATATGGAGAAGGAATTGGAGTGAAAAAAATTTAATAAAAAATAATTATTTATTGAATTTTTTTTGTTTATGAATTTCTTTTTTGATCCTTGAGTTGTTTTTGTTTATCTTCCACTTGTATTTGTTGAAGTGTTGTAGGGATTGGAGACAGCAGTCACGATTCTTCATCTATTTTTTTATTCTCTCTTTTACTTCATAAAAAAAATCATAATCCATTCCCAAGTTGTGAGGCCCTTCAGAGCTTCACCAGGACCTTGTGAGCCATATATTTTGGAACAAGTTTCTCACTCAAGTCTGTGGTCAACCTCTCATAACACAGTCAGTTGTGAGTCTTCCAGATTAGTTGCCAACCAAGGCTGAAGAGCACAGTTTAACCTTCTACTTACTCATAGCCAAGGAGGGGGAAGATGGATTCATGCTTTTTAAAGGGTAATAGTGCTAAGTGAACTCAAACAATCTCTGCTGGAGTTTGAACTCTGTATGCCGATTTCATTCATCATACATCTTAGCCATTAGGCCACCTGCACCTCCTTAGATTAAAAATTATTAAGAAGACATGAAACACAAATATTTTTTGTTTTTTTAACATCTGATAAGATCTGCTTGATTAACCCTACAATACCACTTGTTGAATTTTCTCTCTTTTCTTTTTTCTCTTAAAACCAAATGGCATAATACATGCTGTATGTCATCTGGAGGATTCACCATGGTGTAAGTTGGTAACCAATCAGAGGAGGACATTACTGCAAATTTGTGAACACTCTTCAATGGGGTTACTCAGTCAGCAATAAAACGCCACTGTGTGAGCTTGTGCGCTGTGTGCAACCATCGCATTCTCGATGACCGAGCAAGTTGCTGTGCAGAGTTTTCTGGACAAACATTGCAACACTCAGGTCTTTCTGAATACCAAGTGTCCAGCCCTAACTCGCTGCATTTTCTAGCTTTTCCCCAATGAGATTTCAGACCGTGGATGAGATTAAGTAAAAAATGGCAAAGTAGCTGAAAGAGGACTTTGAAGACTTTTTTTGAGAATTGGAAGGGATGCTGGGATAAGTATGAGGTCTTAAGGGCACCACTTTGAAGGGGACTGAGATGTCATTGTCCTAGGGAGGTTGATTATTTTATTAATATTGAATGGCTGGATACTCCCTAGATAGAGTTGGTATATAGCAATACTAAGTTAAGTAGATCAGTAAATATTTGTCTTGAACTGGGCTAAGTTTGGCACAAGACCACTGTTACAGACAACCTCATATAGAACATAATCAATATCAGTGGTTTTCAATGTGAATAAAGCATATATATATATATATATATATATATATATATATAGATAGATAGATAGATAGATAGATAGATAGGGGTGCATCTACTAAAGCTCGATTTGGAGATATATATATATATATATATATATATACACACACACACACACACACATATATATATATATATATATATATATATATATATATATATATATATATACATGCACTCACAGGTTCAGTTAGTCACTCTGTAGAAATCATCACATAACCAACATCTTTTGGCAGCATGCAGTGGTGTTGGGTGTGATCATTTAAAAAATTAGAAAAGTAGGCGATCAATAATTAGATTCCCTAGCTTTTTGTTGGTTGATGATCTCTAAAAGAGTCCAAATTTTTAAAAGAAAACCTTATAAATCGAACATCCCACTAAAAGTCTATGGGGAAGGGTAAAAAATGACATTTCTTCTTGACATGAAGATGAGTTAATGTTTAAATTTTCAGTCTTAATTAATAGCTGAATTTTCATTTGAAATTTTCACTGTAATGTTCAATCTATATGATAATTATTCACCTTTCAAATTGAGTGCATTGACAGGGAAAGAGATTTTGTTGAAAATGTTGGTTGTGTAAATTAGTATCAGTCTGCTTACATGCATATATGAGAAATATAACTTGCCATCACAGCATATAATTAAACAACTGTAGTGTCAGGATTTAAAGTCATGTAAAAAAAATTCCCTTGAAGAATAAATAAAGAACAAATTTTATCAATGACAACTGTGGCATTTTCCACTAGAAAACATCTAAATTGATTTTTTTTTAAAAACATCTGGAAATATCTGGATTTTCGAGAATCTAGACATTACTAATAAATTTGTCAGAATAAGGCCTGAGAGAGGTCAAAAAAGCTTTCTTTCCCAAAATCTAAAATGAAATTTCCCTATAGGTGTCTAGTGGAGTACTAATGCCAATTTACTACTCTGTTGATAAAACTCTATGGCCAGGAGCATTGGCTCACAAATCTACAAACACTTGCTCATATGAAAAAGGATAGAACCTTTCATCATCTTTGGTGGCTACAGTTGGTCAACTACACAATTGTATACACACATAGGTATATCAGAAGTCAATACCAAATGATGAAAGCATTATATATACACATATCACTTCGCAAGAGGAAACCATATATATTTTATTTACACTGTAATTAGCTGTATTATTCAGGTTTAAAAACATTCACTTTGTATTCAATTTTATTAACTATTAAAATCTGATAAATAAATGAAACAAGGAAATACAAATAATGCCAGATCAGTGAAAATATGACTAGATTTTATCGTTAGTTCAAAATTAACCAACATCGCCCTTAGAATGAACTCTTACTCAAGGAATCAGTGGTTCGAAAAAATCGCTCTAATTATTTTGATACAATTCCTCAAGGCTGCTTTCAGTAAACACTTAGAACCCTAACACTAAATGCTTCCTTAAATTTGAAGAGATGATATAGGGTGTTAAGATACTTGAAAACCCGCTGGAATGAACTTGTTATATACAGAAAGAAAAGATGGCTGAATGATCATATGGGTTCCTTTGGTAGTCTGAGAAAAGGGGAGATAAATCTGAGAGTTTGTAGTAATGGTTAGAGCTGTTAGACCTCAAGAGATTTTCAAACTTGATTGGATAATTGTAGTACACGTTATTCAAAAGTAAATGGGCTGGTAATTCTAAAAATCCAAAGGAAACAATGGACAGCCATTTGCTGACAAATGGAAGAGGCACAAAATATTAACATTCAATGGATACATGTTATTGTATATATTTTTTTAATTTATTAGTAGCTCTTTTCACTCTGTTGAATATTGAGCACTATGATTTAACATCTATGACAGATAAAATCCATTTTCATTTGTTTCCTGTTCGTTGAGAAAATATATGCATTATCATATAATATATGTATAATAAATGTATGTATGTAAAAACACTCCAAGAAAATATATCCTGATTTTCAATGGTATCCAGGGTATGTTCTATCAACTTGAACAAAATTTACTTATATACGACTAATAATGTTTAAAAGAGCTGACACAAGTGTATTTCACTTCTTATTGAAACTAATTCAGCTCTTATTTTTTTCTTATCCTAATTTGAAATGCTATTTGACTTGAAATGCAATTATAAAAAGGAATTTGAATGATATTTCTTTTATTTTTGAGGAGAGCGGCTATTTAGATAGTGGAGAGTAATTTGTGAGGCTGTGCCACAACTTGAAGGATAAAGTGAGTTTGCTCTCCTGATTTATTGTGCAGCCTATTGTGTTCATGTATGGAAGCCCCTCTTCTATCAACAGTATTATTGGTGACATCGTCCTCCTGAGTGTTGATCATCTTGAGAGCATTCCTGGGAGTAACATCTAAGAAAATCTCGAAGTCTGCGATTACAGCTACTTTGTCCTTTTTTTTTTTTTCAATGTCTGTCGGTTCTTATTCTTCTTGAGGTTCCCTCTCCATAATCAGCCCTTCCAACTTCTTGATCGCACTCCGTTCAACCTGGATAGGAACCTGTCCTTCATTCCAGTAGATGAACTTCTCTTCAATTGTTGCTTTAGCTGTGTCCTGCTTGACTCTTTTCTTGACTTTTAGCTGAAAATAAACAGCCAGAACATCGAGCCGTTTCACACCTGTGAACTCCCCTGTCACAATTCCCACCAAGTGTATTTCTGTCTGTTTCCTGGTTGCTATGACCGTTCTTTTTACTGAGAAAAATAGCCAGAAGAATATCAAGTAAATGTTTCTAAATTCATCTGATAAATATCACTTTTTTTTTTAGTGAAAAACTGATATTTATGTGCAAAAATGAAGAAATAGACTAACGTAAAGATAGCATATAAAGATATGATATTTATTCTTTGGTTTTACCCAGAAAAATTACGGAATACAACTCACAGGAAGAAAAGTCAAGGCCATTGAGCATACCCTAAATCTTAATTGATCGGAAAAACATTGTTTGGTGTTTCATTTCAACTAATGTAGAACACCTCCAGGGGGTGCCCGTTTTACATTTCGTAAGTTGCAAAATAAGCACCACCCTAATGTGTGTATATATATATATATAGCCACAAATGTGTGGCTCAAACTCACTACAATAGTAATGTATGTGTAAGTGTGTTTCAGTTTGCATGTAAATTTACTATTTATACAGCAATACTTTGAATAGTATGGTTTTGATGCTGTACAGCCAGAGTATTGCTGTACAAATAAATGTAACTAATTATAAGCTGGAAAAAAAAACATTGAATTATGTTAAGACCTTGAACAGTGTGGTTTTGAAGAGTACAGAACAGTTTGGAATCAATTAAGTGCACTATTCAAGGTACACCTCTCTATATGTAAACTTATATCTCAGTAAATATGGCTGCAATGATATATGTAGGCAAATAACCATTAATTTTCATTCTGGGTGTTTTTGAGTGCATATTTCAAATTTGGAGACTGTTGCCTTGTCACTATGTATAGAGATATTCACCAAGTTTTACCTAGACTGGTCCAAGGCTTTATAAGACACCTTGTGAAGATTGAATTTAGTAATTATGACTAACTTATAAGGTTGCTATTGTATGTGCTGGTGTGTAAATATAGAGTGTCCTATGTGCTGGTATTATAACTAAGGGTCCATCTACTGAAGCTCGATATGGATAGCTGTGGGGCTTGGAAGAATGACAATGAACAGTAGACCTCCAAAAACGTTGTGAACGATTCATCTTATAGAGATGTTTTATGATTGTGTGTAATTATCAGTATTCTACAGTGAAGAGGAAGATAGTTTTTTACATACTAGTTCATTTTAGTGAACATTCTAAGATACTTCAGGTTTTTTACAATCAAATTCATTACTTTTATTTTTGTTGTTTTTGCTATATTTTGGCTGATCCCCTCTATGACCTTTCTCAGATGTACTATCTGTATGTATAGGACCCCTTTTTTCCAGTGGGGTCAAGTAAAGGTAGCAAACAGAATGTGAAAAGAAAAATGTTTTATATAAATAGCAATGCTTGTAATGTAGGTTTCAGATGTTTTTAACTCCTTTTTTGTTAGACAAGGACTTCCATACTGTCTCCCTAGTAAGCAGTGAAAGCTATATCAAGAGAAATTTCATGCTGGTCTAACATACTATATTGATGTATGACATTTCTTTGAATTTCCTCACTCTCCAACAGTATTCCCTGTATATAATCTTAATTCCCTCCAAGAGAAGGCAGTTTTCAACTTTCTCCCTCCAAATGTGAGCTGCCATACCAGAATTTCCATTTCATATTTGGTTACGGTATTTTTGTATTCCTCATGTCTGACTTTAAGATGATGACTCCTTTCTCCTGACTTTAAGATGATAACTCATTTCTCCTATTTTGCTTCCCAGAGAGAGAGAGAGAAATATCAACAGACCTAGATAGATAAATAAATTGATAGATTTGTTCCTATTTTCTCTTCAAGATTAATGAAACTAGCAAAAGTTTTTAGGGACTTATATTTGCATTGTGAAAAAAATGAAGTTTGATTGCAACAGCTGCTTAAAAACATCTCAGTGGTTGAATTGTTTACTAGAATTTTATGAAGATTGTTTTAGTCATGAGGGTTTTTTTTTTCTGTTAATTTCCTCGAATTTAGCTATCTTTCAAATCTTAAAATCATATGAATTCAATTAAATTCTAGAAAAAATGTATTTTCCTTAATTAGAGCAAAATTTTACAGAAAGAAAAAAATTGTTTGGTTGATTTCAAGATATTGCTAACCTAAAAAAAAATTTTTTTTTCTTGTTACAATACTAAGATATGAAATAATTATACTTGATCATTTTCTTTTTTTTTTTTTTCTGGCTATCCAACTGTTCATTATTGGCAAAACATTTTTCTTTGCCCTATTTCTTTCTTTCCTTTATGTCCGCAACTCATTGGCTGATTTGATGGCTTAGATGAGATTAAAATATGTTTTGATTGGTCCATTTCACTTGTGTATTCAGCTGAACATCACCTGATTCCAGTTGCTAGGTGATTTCCATAGTGAAATACTCGCTGCGCCAGACACAAGATAGTTTTAATTAACGACAGTAAATGTGTTTAGTGTTATTATACACCGATTTTCTTGGACTAGCGTCCTCATCCTAGTTGTTATAGTCAGTGTTTCAGTGCATACTCTCCAGCCTTCTTCAGGTAATTGTAGTAGTAATAGTAGTTTTGTAGTTATGATATCACTTGTCTGCCTCTTCCACTGAACCAATGTATATAACTTATTTTTCATTTTTTGTACTACCCTACTCTGGTATTGAACTCATGACTACCAAGCAGGTTACTAGATACGCTTAACCAACATAGATTGAATAAAGGGATCAGTTCAAAATTCCCAGGAGATTACCAACTACCACAGACACCTGAAAAAAGCTGTATAATCCGTGTATAGTTGAAGAAATCTGTGTGTGCGAGTGTTTATACATGGAGAGTGTTTATACATGGACTCAATGATTGGCCATAGTATCAAGTTGATATATATATATATATATATATATATATATATATATATATAATTGATAAATGTATCATCCACAGGCAGCTGATTAGTTGTATTGTATTACAACCATTCAGTGTGGCTATAGACTATCCAGTATCCCTTCCAGTGCTGCTAGGTAGGGTGGAAACCTCATTTCAGACCCAGTGGCAGATACTCTACCCCTGCCCTACACAGAACTGGACGGTCAGTTGGACCAATTTTAACTATATATTTATTTCCCCATCTACCAGAGTGCTCCATTTCAGAGTTGGAAGAGCATTGGAGTGAGGATCAATAAGTTGGTACCCTGACATATTTTTTTAACATATTTTTCAGTTGAATTTGGGTCTGAAATTTTCACAGTATAATTTTTCATCAATGTGATTAATGGAGAAGGTTACGTACATTTTTCCTACTTATTGACTTTTGTCATTTCGTTGAAAAGTGATCTTATGTCGTCTCAAGTCCCAAAGTCTCCAGAAAGTGCTCAAACAGTTGTTCGGGAATCATTAAGCACTGAACAGGTTTGGGCCTCTCAAAGTTTAATATTAGAATCCATATTTACAGACTTAGACCTATTGAACCAATGCTGAACAGTTCTCTCTGTAGTATTGTTAACTGTGAGTGCTTTTTTTGATTCGAGCAGCATTATGTCCTTATATGAAATTGTACTTGAAAATCAGCCTAACTTCTTCAGCAGACACCCATACTGCTGAGAGCTCAAAAACCTCCAATAATAACGAGTTACGTCTCTTTTTTCGTTAAACCTGCAAAAAATGCAATTATATTTGTAAATTTTCCACTTTTAACATTATTTTTCATAATGTGAAAAAAAAGTGACCAAAAGTTTCAGAAATTCAAACAGTGTGCAAAAAATCAAATTTAGTACTGATTTTTGCGGCTCCCCTTTGTGAGCCAGTGTGTTAACAGTAGGCAAAGGATTACTTTGAAGGAAATGGTGGAAACTATGTACTTGGATAGGTCTTATTTCTTTTTCATGATGAAATTATCTGAATTATAGGGTAGCATCTTGTATACTTTAAAATTGTTATACACATTTTATCAGCTTATAACTTGGCAATACACTTTTTTTGAAAATTTTGAGCACTTGAAACATTATTTGAACATGAATATAAATGAATTTTTCCAAGTTTATGATATTTTAGAAACATCAATCAAAACTGTCAACAAAGGTTTCTTCAGTTTTCAAGTTGGTCTGGCTATATATCTATCATGCGTTCAAGCTGCACATATTGGGCTGAAAATGTAGGCATTTACTCCTTATGTTTAGAAAAAAACTTTTTTTCTGTTTTTAGGAAGTTCCCTTCCAAAATTGTTTTTTTATGGGGGGGGGCTGGTTTAATCTGTAATATAAGCTTCATGTCCATAATTCGATGATGTAATAATTTTAAAAGTGAAAAAAAAAAATTGTTTTTTATATATTTTTTTTATTTCTGATTACATGTTCCGCTTTGTGGCAACATCATCAGATTGAATTAAAATGATTTTTTCAAATATATCGTGTCCATTATTGTTATTAAGGTCATGTGATGATGCAATGTTCTGGCGGTGTTATTGGATGTTTACTCTTGAATATTTCAAATCCTTTTAGCTTTGATTACTTGGAATCCTGGCTTGTGTCTCTCTTCTTGTTGTTCTTCAATGATGTTTTATTTCGTTTTGATAATATTTTTTCCAATGATAAAGATATGTGGATTTTTCTAGGTCATTGGATTGTATTATATTGCAAAATTAGTACTGATTCTATGATCGGTCATCTGTTTGATTCTACCTTTATTATTGTCTTAGCTCTCAGATTAAAATTGTGGTCTTTTTTGTTTCGATGGACTACGAGTGCATTTTATGTGTCATTTATCCTTAGAGTCATTTTATGTCTTTTGTCTAAAGTTTCTGAAGTTTCACAAATATATTTCATAGAATGCTGCAGGACACTAGCTAAAGTGTCAATTTAGTATGAATTTCCATTGCAAATTGAACTCCCAGTTGACCTTGAATTTGATGAATAGTGAAAAGTCTATTGCTTTTCTCTGTATTGACAAATTCAAACTTTGAGTGATCACAGCCCAACAAAAAGCAATTGGAATGATTTATTCATTGATCATCTCTTTTTCAAATTTACCAATAGAGTGGCCTAAGGGAATCCAATACAACTAGATAACTTTTTGAGACGAAAGAAAGTTTGGTTTACTTCTAAAAGTATTTCCATATGTTTCTTCTGCAAAATACTCTAATCATGATTGATTGAATTCATTCGAAAAACATTGAGATTGGCTCATTTTTTCAAGTTATGTAGAAAATTTTGAATTGACTAACAATAGGTTTTTGTAATGTAAACATGCATAAGTTTTTTTGAACACATAGTTGTTATAATTAACAAAAAGATCATTTCAATAAAATCACCCTGGTTGATAAGTTTGGGGCACTTCTATCGGAAAAAAAGTCTCTTGGTGTGCTCCAAGTTCCTTGGGGGGGGAAAAAAAATTAAAAATGACTAAAACGTATCAAAATTTCAAATTCGATATAAAGTGGATGTTCTCTACTTACCAACAGAAAATGGCTGTCAAAATGATTTTAAAAATTGACTAATATCTATAATTTCACAACACAGTGGAGCTGGAAGAAATCTACTGATCACTCCCAAGAATACAACAGATTTTTTTCTATGACAAGGAAAGTGTCATCTGATGTTATTATTGAGTCTCACTGTCTCAAACACATAACAGACCCTCCTAGCACAGCACCCCAGGGTGATTGCCTGTATTGCTAGGACTGGCCCGGAATGAAACCACTCATTACTTCCATACTTTGAATATAGGTTCTCAAACTTTTTTTTTCTTCATGGCCCTTTGTGGTGCATGTGTAACTAGAACCCTTCTATATCAACTAACATTGGTCACAGCACCAATTGCTATGGTTGTAGTAACAATCATAACTCATTTGTAAAGCGGATTCTTTGGATCAATAAGTAATCTATGAAATGCATAAAGGCACACTACACACACACTCACACACACACACACACACACATATATATATATATATACATGTGTGTGTATATTTAAGTGCGTGTCTGTATATATGTGTGTGTATTTAAGCGCGTATATGTATATATATATATATATATATATATTTGTGAGTATATTTATGTGTGTGTATACATGTGTATGTGTATATATGCGTGTGTATATATGTATGTGTGTCTATATATACATATGTACATGTATGTGTATGTATATATGTATGTTTCCAAATAAATGTATATATCTGTGTGTGAGTATATATATGTATATATGTGTGTGAGTATGTGTACATATACATACATATATGTATATAAAAATATATATATATGTGTGTGTATGTGTGTTAGTGTATATATATATATATATATATATATATATATATATATATATATATAATGATGTTGCTCACTGCCACTCAAGACAAATATGGCAGCTCCTAGAAGAGCATGGGGCAGTGTGTTCATGAGAAAAGACCAGGTGCAAAGTCTGCTGCCTGCTTGTCAAGATATTCTGTTAATCGGCAGCAAAGCATAAGCTTAAGACATTGGCAGAACAATCTTGTTGCTGCATATGGCACCTGATATTCCCAGTCGTCCATCTGTCAACATAACTATTCAAGCATCTAGTCAAGATTTTTTGGTTATCAATGCTGAATTTCGAGGAAAAGCTTGCATTTTTATAGAAAAAAGTATTGCTCATAAGTATTTTAACAAGCACAAAATCTGTTTTTATTGCTTAAGATTTCAGGAACCATTTAGGATTTTGAGCTGAGGTGGGGATCCAAATTGAGTTATTAGTTTGGCAACTCTTCCAAGTAGCAATGTGAGTTTGCTTTTTCAATCTCCTTGATCAATTCTAAGATTTTAGAATAGAAAAAAAAACTTGCCCTCTGTGTGTGTGTGTTTATTTATAAAAATATATGTATGTATGTATGTATGTATGTATGTATGTATATGTATATATATATATATATATATACATATATATATATATATATATATATGTATATATATATATATATATATATATATGTATATATATATATATATATATATATATATGTATATATATATATATATATATGTATATATATATATATATATATATATGTATATATATATATATGTATATATATATATATGTATATATATATATATGTATATATATATTTTGTATATATATTTGTATGTATATATATGTGTGTGTACATATATATATATATATATATATATATATATATATATATATATATATATGTACTACTGATGTATGATTACTGCCACTCGAGACGATTATGGTGGCTCCTAGAAAAGCAGGAAGCAGCCTTTTTTTTTAATTTACATTTTTTGAAAAGAAAACATTTTCCCGAAATTTAACATTCAGAACCAAAAAACATGACTAAATGCATTCCTTGTTGTGTCGATTGTGATTAATAAAGTTTATTATTAATTTCCTAATGTTCCTATTTCAACTCTTAATACCAATTGGAGCACAATGTCTGTTTGTTGAAATACTTATGACAAATATACTGTGTGTGCACAAAGGAGAGACACTCGCAAGTATGTATGTATATATATATATATATATATATATATATATATATATATATATACATATATATATCAACGTGTTGTTGATATGCTATGTCTTCATTGTTCTTTCTGTTGCTAATGGCTATGAAGTACCCCAATGTGGAGAAAGAGAGATTAAGAGAAACAGAAGAGTGAGAGGAGGAAAAAGAGTGAGAGAAGAGTGAATGAGGAGATCAAAAAGATAGAGAGAAAGAACATTCAAGGAGAGAGAGGGTAAAACTAGAGAGAAAGATAAGACACTCAGTGAGAGAGAGATATATGAGAAATTGAATGTGTTTGAGAGAGAGAATGAAGTAAATGAAAAAGACAAATTGAGAGAGATATATGTAAGAAATAGAGAGAGGTAAGAAATGGCATGTTAGAGAGAGAGAGAGAGAGAAAATAGGGAAAACAAAAAAGACGAATAGAGAGTATGGGAGATATAAGCAATAGTGAGAAAGATAGATTGAGAGAGAGGGGTGAGAAACAGCGTGAGGCAGATGGAAACAGACAGAGAGGGCGAGGAAGATAGATAGAAGTGAGCAAGAGAGAAATAGAGCGTCAGGAGACACGAGTAAGATGTATGAGAATGATAGAAAGAAGGAGGGGCAAGAGACCGATCTGATAGTATTAGAGAGGGAAGAGAGAGAAGAGAGAAAAATCAATCAGAGGGAGAGAGAGAATGAGGGGGAGAGATAGGGAGTGAGAGAGAAAGGGATTCTAATGGGAAAATGAAGCTATAGCTGCACTTCGTTCATTGGAGATTTACTGTTTTTTGTAACTTTACAATTTTGAACTGTATGTCGTCTGATGTTTGCTTGAAAACTGAGATCAATACACGAAGCTGACATTTATTGGAAATCAATAATTATAGCAACAATGATGATGATGATGATGATGATTGGAGAAAACCGAGATGCCGAAACTGAAGATGATAATAATGATGATGATAGTGGTGATTTTCACGTTTGTAATAGAGGATGTTGTACGAGGTCTCCATAAAGTGATCAGCCATTTTGAATATCTTAAGAACTGGTTGTGTGGCTTTGATACAATTTGGTCTTGCATGGGGTTACTCATTTGATAGAGTGACGCCATTCAATACTTTGTGTACTTAGTGACCATTGCATTCACGATGACTGAACGTGTCATTCTTCAGGTCTTGTGGAGGTTCGTTAGCTCCTCTACAAAGGGATTTCAGACCGTGTACAAGATTAAGGAGATTTGATGAGGCAGATGATGGTAATCGTGGATAAGGACTGTTTTGAAAAGTGGAAGGGATGTTTGGATAAGTGTGAAGGGAACTAAAGAGCCATTCTGGATAATTTTTATTGGAGTAGAGATTCTGAAAAAAAAGCAGTTTCTGTGCTTGACTTTCAATCTGAAAAAGAGACATCAAACAAAGTTAGAGGATTTTTCACAACACTCATTTTTCATACAATAACAAACTTATCACTTTTTAAAAGCCTTAGTTTAACACACTCACTGACACACAACACTCATCCAACAAGTTTATTCGAAGCAACACGCTAGGCTTTCTGCTTTGTGGCACTGAGAAGAGGATGTTTATTTTGTTGCACTATGTGTTGTGCCACCTGAGGTAGCCATGAATGTGCTACGAATAACTGTTGCTATAAAGAGTAAGTTGAAATGAGCATATTAGAGAGTTGGCTGATGTGGAAGTGACAATCAGGGTGATTTAGAATGATGATATAGTCCCATACTTCTCTCGAACAAACAAGGAAACCCACCTTATTAGATTTTTCTTCTTTGTGTGCCATGTCCCTTCAAAGGGGTGGACGATCATGGCTCTCCACAGCTTCCTTTCCTTTGTCGCTCTCAGTAACTCCCTCTCATTTACGTTTTCCAGTATTCTCTCTGCCATTCATTTGCTCAAACCCTTCAAGTAGGTTACTCACTCTCTACCTTCATACCTTTTGCCTCTTCTGTCTTATGAGTGTTAATTTCTCCAAATCTTCCCCCCTTCCGAAAAGGTGTCCCCAAAGTTTCAACCGTCTCTTTTTTATTAGATTACTAACCATATATTTTAGCAGATAATACAATCTTCAGATGAGATGAAATTTCAGTTTCAGCCTGAATTCCAGTCTGAATTTCTTAGAGGCAATGCAGACCCTCTTCCTCTCTCTCTCCTACACCCCGGTCTCCTGTACTTTTCCCTATTGCAACCTCCGATGAGTCAGTTTAACATGCAATCATCACTATTTTGGGGCCTGGGAACACTCAAAATTTTTCTCATGTAGATTAATGATAATTATTTTTTTAAATTTTTCTCATCGTTTTTACACCATTTTGGCATATCAGAGGTTTTCATTGGAATGCTCTATTTCTGAATAGCAGGATGTAATTTTTTTTTTTCTTTTTATATTCGTTTGCTCCTGTCTAGAAAAAGATCTTTTTATTTTACAAAAAAATCATTGCTGTTAAGATTTATCAAAAATATTTGTTTGTAATTTCTTCATGGTGAGACATGGTAGAAAAAAAAAAGTTGACCTGGAATTAATGTATTGGCTTTTCACTTGTGGGTGTACTATTATGGGAATCTGCTCTGAATTAGACGAATAAATAAAAACTATTTTGCCTCTCGGCCCAACACTCTCGACATCACATTACAGTTTACACAACTGTAATTACAGTGGCACCATTTCTAAATCTCCATACATTAATAGATCTTTTTGCCTCACTCTCTCTCTTTATCTCTCTCTTAAATGTTTGTCTTCTCACTCTCTCTCTCAACAAAGTGTTTGTCTTCTCTCTCTCTCTCTCTCTCTCTCTCTCTCTCTCCAAATGGTCTGTCTTCTCTCTCTCTCTCCAAAAGGTCTGTCTTCTCTCTCTCTCTCTCCAAATGGTCTGTCTTCTCTCTCTCTCTGCAAATTGTTTGTTTTTTCCCTCTCTCTCCCAATGGTTTGTCCTCTCTCTCTCTCTGCAAAATGTTTGTCTTTTCCCTCTCTCTCCCAATGGTTTGTCCTCTCTCTCTCTCTCTCTCTCTCTCTCTCTCTCTCTCTCTCTCTCTCTCTCTCTCTCTCTCTCTCTCTCTCTCTCTCTCTCTCTCTCTCTCTCTCTCTCTCTCTCTCTCAAATGTTTCCCTTCTATTTTCAGCAGGGGAGATCACTCTTTTTTTCCTTTCATTCCTTCTTTCTTTTCTGGACTCTTTCTCTCATTCATTTTTTCTTTCTTTATTGGGCTCCCTCTTCCTCAACTTAATTTATTTCCTTCATTCTCGTTCTATTTCAAATGTTCCTTAATTTCTTGCTTCAATGATTTGCTCACCTTTTCCTCTCTTCTTCTTGTCTTCTTTGAAACGTCTAAATAACCAAAGAATGAACAATTTAATGATATTCTTTCCTGTTCAGACTTTTAGACAATGCCCAATTATTGAGCAATTATTTAAAAAATGAGCAAATATCTAAAGAACCAATTCATTGCTTCCAGTTTCTTTACAGGCTTAAAATATCATCGTATATGATACGATTGGACTATTTTCCTTGTCTATATCTTGATTTATCCACAACATTTTGGCTATGTAACCTCCGGCCTTCGAGTGTTCTTTGGTCTAGAGTGTTGAAAATAGTCCAACCACATCATACACAATGATCAATACACCCATGTCTTAACAAAATTCAGTCTTAAAATTAATACTAATGGGAATACCTAGTCAGTCAAACAGATCTATCTATATTTCGATAAGCAATGTGCTTGTCTGTCTGTCTCACTTCTATATCATAATGAACTATCTGTCATACTTTGAAAATGAAAATGTTATGGGGGTAGAGAAGAGGTTCTGATTATGGAATCACTACAAAAAGATCAGAGAGAGAGAGAGAGAGAGAGAGAAGGGTTACGCAAAATGGCACAGAGTTGAGCAACTAAAGGAGAATGGCCTTAACTGTGCTGTCAAGGAAAGAAAAGTGAGAAAGTAAACTGAGGTGGAATTGAACTCGCTCCCAAATACCTGTGAGCAGAATATTTGGTCAAGTGCCAGGGATTGTCACTTCTGATAATGCCCATGAATTTTTCAGACACCACGGGGCTTTAGATTTCCACCCTCGATATATACCGTTTACAATGCAGAAGGTATTTTATTGGGAACACTTAGATCGGCCTATGGATTGGAATCATTCTAGGATGGAACATTTCTGTCTCAGAAGGATTCATTTTTATGTCTTTGAATTATAAAAACTTCATCAATTTGATATTAGAAAGGCAATATTGTTTTTGTTGTTTATTTTCCTTGGATTTCATAAAAAATCATATTCAAGATCAAAAAATTCAGATAAATTTGAATTTGTATGAGATTTTTAGAGAATAATTATATCTATCTATGAAAATAGAGATTATCTGGGAACCAAGTTTGATTTAGAATAAGTTTTATCCTTGTGACATGTTTCCCTTGAAGGAGCAAGCTTCCTCTGAACAAATATGATAAAATGAAAATAAAAAGAACCCAGGTAAAGAGGGGAGGGAAAAAAGGGCTGGGTTTTAATTTATCTGTGAGGAAATGGCTGTCCCCGTGTGAGATTGGTAAAGAGGTAAAAGAAATAGATTTATGGTCATTACCTGAAGGAAGGAAAAAGTGAGGTCGTATTTGTGCAATTGAGTGAATCTGTTGTATTTAGATTTTTATTTTTTTGTCCAAGGAAGCTTGCTTCATCAAGTGAAAGAAATCACAAAAATAACAATTGAACTTTTAAATTACGCTTAGTTTCCGCATTGTCTCTATTATCATAATGTCAGATATATATCCTATCCAATCATTCACTATCTATCTATCTCTGGGTGTGCAGTGTGTACTGGAGACTGTAATACATTTAGTAAAAACATATATTGATGTTTCTATGGAGTAGTATTTTCAGATTCTCTTACTTACTTTGAACTTTTGGTTCACTACTTCAAAACTGTTGATAGGGTAAATGAATATCATTGATTTCATTTTATTGAAAAGTGACTGAACTCATTCAAGTAGAAATATCCATTGTTTCAAATAGTGTGTGGGAGATATTTTTATCTGCAAAATATAGATTTCATCTTACTTTCCTAATGTATTACAGTCAGAGAAACAAAATAACTGACTGAAAAAAGTGACACTATTTGTTTCATAGATTTTCTTTTTTTCGTTCCAGGGTGACTCACACTGTGATGGAGAGAAAGGAAAACTTACTGAGCTGATGGTAGACAAAAAAAAAGACAAAAATGATGGTAAGTAGAAGATATTTTGCACCCTCAGATTCATCTAATTTTGATTATAGAGGTTGAGACGAACTGTCATATGAGAGAATACAATGAATCCCTGGGTCAACTCATGGACAACCGGTGTTTGGGAATGTGTCTGGAAAGATTTGAAACATGATCCAGTCAATGGAAAAGCATTACGCAACAGTTGCTCTATGGTCGGAACAATTTTAAAGGATAATGTGGAAGTAATGAAACTTGTGAAATGCTGTCCGGTGTGGTGGGGTGCTTACATCTGAGAATTATGCTATAGCGGACTGTTCGGCATTGGATCAATAGGTTTAGCTCTTGAAGCATGGATACCTATAACGAACCTCAAAGAAGGCTCGAGCCTCTTCTTAATAATGAAGAATTATCATTGACAGTTGTGGCCAATGACCCACAAACAATGGTTGAAATTCATTCTGGAGACTGTACAACTTTAACAATGACCATTTCATGTCATCTTGAGGCATGAGGAAGTCAAAGCCCTTACACTGGCCATGGCAACAGCTGTCCCGATCTGAGCTTCACATATTATAAGTTTCTCCCCATCTTAGAGTTCTTTAAGGTTTTTGCCTCCTGTGATAATAGGCAACGAACACCTGGAGGTGTTGCTCACTACACCATATGCTATTTTACTCTTACTTATAGCTAGGAAAGTGGGAGTTAGATTCATGCCTTTCCCAAGGGTATTAGTGTTAATTGACAAGTCCATTTTCAGTGCTTTTCACCTTTGAGGCATTAAGAAAAGTTGAAGACCCCACAACTCTTGGAGTGAACAATACAACAGTACCAACTAATCAATGATGTTTCGATAGATTTAGGTCTGGAAATATTTGTACCAATTATAAACCTCAAGAGAGGTCTTAACCTGAAGAATTATCTGTAACAGTGGCCAATGACCCACAAGCAATAGTTCGAGAACTCTCTGTAGAATTTAAGACAGCAACCGTATCATATCATCTCAAGGCAACAGGAAAGGTTAAAAACTTGGAGAAACTGGATGAAATGCTCCAATAATATTTTAAATACTGCACCTCTCGGCTGATTATGTTCAATTTTAGTGATTTGGGATCATGAAGTTAGGCAGCTTTCTTCGTATTCACTTGACATTTACACAACAGATTATCATTTTTTTTTAAGCATTTTAATATTCATCTTGTTACAAAAGACTCAATAATAGGATTTATAATTCATAATCATTAAACCCAAAGAAATTTATAGAGATAGCATTTTATCATTAGAAGATTAGGAAGAAAAAGGTTATTGATTCACGTGCAATTTTTTTATTTTGTTCCTGGGTAATAAGTGTTATTTTCTGATTGACTATGTCTAGAAAGAATAGAAAATGGCCTTTGTTCCCTTCAAACTTTACTTTTGTGATTAGAACTGACATTTACCTATTTACAGCTAAGGTAAGGTATTTGAAGGCCTTGAACTCCTTAACTAGAGCTGTGACTAAAAGTTTTATAAGGCCTAATTTTATGTGCAGCAGAATCATCAACATCTTCTGGGAGTCAACCAGTGGCTCCCACGTGACATTGTTTATTCCAACATAGAATTTACACATTTTGCCAGTCCCACCTTCGGTGTTCCTGGTGTCCCAAAAGCAAAGAGAGCTGGGGAAACTTGATAAAACCCCTTTGGAGACCCATCAGGGATGCCACCATTCTCCAATGACTCATCTGTACTTGTTATATTCTATAGTGTCTGGCAAGATCTTGACAAATTGCAGGTAGAATGAGGGACCCAGAATTTGTCTTGATCCCGGATTTGTGTGCAGAAATATGCCTTGTAGGTCTTGCACGTCTCAGCAGATGCTGTCACGGAGTACTGTCTGAGGCGAAGGTCAAAGCCGATGTCTTCATCGGGCCACAAATTAAGAAAAGTCTGGAGAGCAAGGAATTCTCAGAGAAGTAAAAAAAAACAGTTTGGTACAGCTTTGTCACAGTGGCCCGAGGCCTCCAGGGCAATCACAAGGCGTTAAAAAAAATGTGGAAATGGTTTAGACTGTAGTGAAGAACTGTGGTGAATTGGGCAGACAGACAAGTCTCAAAAGTTGGAAGGGAATAATTGACTTTTTCTATACTTTTTACGCACATGCAATTAGAAAAGCAATTACACTCACTACCTAGAAACATAAATCCTGTTGCACAAAGTAATCATTCATCTTACAATCATAAGACAACAACTTGTATATAACGCCCTAATATCATGGCGGGGGACAGTTTAATGTCTGTTTATTACAAATTTATAATTGGCAAGGCTTCATCTAAGAAATAAAGAATATAAAGACGAAACAAAAATGACATTTTAACTTCATCTTGTTTGATCAAATAACTGACAATAATTCCTTGATCAATAGTTTTGAGGATCTGAAATCCATGATGGGAAGGACTAAAAGCAACTTTGAGCTTCTGACATATTCTCTTGAAAACTTGAATATTCTATTTAGAAATTTAATAGATTTGAACGACTACTTCAATGAAAATATATGAATATTTTTACTGAAACTTCCTATATTTCAATGTAAAGTTCTGTAATAATAGATGCTAAATGTTTTGCCTTTAACACTTGGTCTTTCTGACTCACCGATTATCATTTTATAGGATTTAAGCAGATTATTAGGGAGACATTCCTGAAAAAGAGCTTCATATAACGTAAATATGGTGCCTTATTTGCCTAATATGTTACTGGATTTATCTGAAAACTCATCCCAAACCAGGGCATCTCTGAAGGGATAGGGTTGGGCAATATCATACCCTTCTCATGAGCCCCAAATGGAAGTGGGTCCTGGAAAGCTTCATGTATAGTAGTTCATGTATTGCATTTCAACTAACATTATATAACAAATCTCAGAAAATGTAGGAAGAAGACCCTCAAGGAGTCAATTTTGGGGTCTGAAATCGAATGTCGCCCTATACACCAAGTATGTCATAAATTTATGATTTCTTGACCAAAGGTTAAGGTTCACCTTATACGTAGGGCATACTATGAATTCATTTCTCGGATGGATCAAGTGTCCAGGACTTCATATGAGATTGACTTTATGAATGAATATATGTTGTATATTTTGAGAATAGACCATCTTCCAGAATTTTCAATTGGACCTATCTTCTGAATTTTTCAAGTATACATCGTGAAGTCAAACCCTTTAAATGATTTCAAGTGTATAGGATTTCTTTCGCATTTTGGTAACACTTGAATGTTATGTCAGTTGAAGAGAAGGGAGATTATAATAAAAGGCTATTGTTACATTAGACATATATAATAAGCCTATTCTCTTAGTAACTCTTGATTAAATTCTAATTTGCAATGCATTTCTATTGTAAAGTTATTTTCAATAAGATTCTATAGTAAATGTTCATTTAGTATACATATGGTAGCCTTATTCTGTCAGTAATACATTTTCTAATTTCTGATTGCTTGAAAACGTTTTTTTTTTAATTTGCAGTGTATTTCTATTGTAAAATCATATACAATGACTTTCTATTTCAAGTCAATTATTCATACCAGGATGAGGAAACTAGTCCAAGTGAAACAGTGTATGATCTATATTATTTGATAGTTTTTCTGTTTGTGGGTATGTTACTGTAACACAGCAAAAACGGCTTATCATATGTGGTGTTTGGTTTGATCATTTTGAAAGTATAAAGCTAAATTGGAAAGTAAAACAAATCCAGGTGGTTTTCAACTGTTACATTGTTTTAGGAAGTGGGGTTCAATTATGATGTTACTAAAATGCTGAACTAGACCCTTATTTTGTGTTCACAGGCTCTGATATTGTAAGAGAATGTTGTAACTTTATAAGAGAATGTTCATTCTGATCACAGACTTCTTTTTTCTTTTTCTATTGATTTTTACCTTGCCTCATTTTCTTATAACAGTTTTTTTTCGAGTTATTTTTTTCTTCACTTCATATTCTGATCACAATTTTTTGGGGTCCAAAATAAAGGGAAACATTGTTTTTCCTCTTTTAGGGGTCAAAAATGAGAACTTTTTTTTCGGGGGGGGGGGCAAAATTGTGGGAAACTTTTTTCTCTTTGGGGGATCAAAAGTGAGGGGAATCTTTTTTTCTCTATTAGGAATCAAGGATGGGAGGAACTGTTTTCTTTTTCCTTCTAAGGAAAAATTCTAATCAGAAAGTAGTTGCTCTTATTTGCAAATAATTACATTATACAAAGGAGAGGACTTGACATCAATCCTAATGGCTGACGAAGATCGCTTTAGTTAGTAATTACAATATTAGAATTTCTATTTCATTGGAATATCTTCGGATCATGAAAAATGAAGAGGTTTTTTTTTTTTCCAATCTCTTTCCCTTTCAAATATGATTTAGACACCATCTTTCTCCTTTGAATGCTTTCTATAAAGGAGAAGTATGAAATGAAAAAAAAAAATGGATGAAAAAAGATTAGTCTAAGTAGGGATTGGATTGTAATGATAATGAGAAAGGGAGACATTGAGTCTAGAATTTTCTATGACTTGAATTCTCTTCAGGTGCTGAAAGTTCTCACCTGTTTCCATAAATGTTAGAGTGTCCAGTTGTCAGGTGAGTGATCGCTTGGGAACCTGGTCTTAATAAAATCCGAGGATGTGCAGAACTTCTGAACTCTTCCCACCAAAGGAAGTGAAAAAAGAAAAAACGTTTCTTGTAGCTGTGAGAGCAACAAAAATGATTTAGTCGTATATCTTGAGCCAGATTTTTTTTCTTTCCTACCCTTCTGCCATTTTCTTTTCTTCTTCTTTGATGACTCAGCAAAAATCAAGAAGAAAAAGTGAAAAATTAAAATGGAGAACAAAAGGAAAAAAAAACATTCTGTAATTTCATCTGCAAAATGAAAAAAGCTAATTTGTTTTTCAAAGTAGAAAATTGATTGAGAAAATGTAGTTAATTGATAAGGTAGCCTCTGCCAGTCAGTTAACCCTCTAATTCCACAGGAACTGAGTCAGTAGATTTTCATCTACTACAATAGTATGCCATGTGTAATAGTATATTCATTTTATCACCCCAAATCAATCAAATAATTGAAGTATTTTAAGACATTCACAGTATCCATGATACTGAGGCTAAGCTAAGAGCAGAGAGAAAGAGCAATCAGGGCAATTAATTTAATATATGCCATAATTCATGACTGCATGGATACTCTAGTTCAAAATAAAAAAAGACAAATTAATGTCTTCTTTTTTTTCCTAAAAAAAAGCAGTACAACTAATAACAACACCAATGTAGATTCCTGCACTATCCAACCTGGGGGGTATATAAAACGACACCAACTTCTACTGAATAAAATCAAAACAATAAGATAATTGACATCAAGCAATGTAAGTTCATGCTAAATTAGTCCCTTAGTTTGTGTCTGGCAGCGTTCAAGCTTGTTTTTTTGAAAATTCAGGCCTATCTTAATTGATCACCCCCAACATGGCATGCCGCCAAAAGACATCGGTTATGTGACAGTTTCTATTGAGTGAATAACCAAACCTGTTTATTATTCGGACTTCATCCTAAAGAGAGCAATCTGCTTCATTTTCTTTCTGTTTATATTTGGCCATTGCCAACTTCATGGAATTGTCTTGGATTATAGCTTTTTACGGTTCTTGGATTCTTATTCTTAAAGGTTGGCTGATTTCTACAGTGTACTCTCTGTCACAATATTTGGAAATTCAAGTTTCTTTGGGAAACTTTCAAAAAAGAAAAACCTAGGTGATAACAATATTTTGCTAAGAAAAAACCCTGCATGATACGGAGGGGGGGGGGGAGAAAAAAGCATTTTTAGTCATTGTGAATGTGATGGTCACACACTACTGAGTGATGTCTCACTGTAAACTGAGTAACCCCCCACAGGAGAGTGTCTGATCACAAATTCCCAGTCAAGTCCCTTCTGATTGGGTATTAAGACATCAAGTCAACGCAATCAGTTCTTGCAATATTCAAAATGATAATCTCCAGACAGACCTTGTATCAAACTACATAAGTTTAGTAAATATCATAAAATGGATGAGATAAGCCTTAAATGAGTTTGATCTAAATGGGTGCTCTTCTTTTTTGACCCTGTGTCAGACTAAGCCTAGCTTAGTAGATATCTATACCTTTGAAAAACAAACCACATCTCGACACATACTTACAGACAGTTCTATTCTTAAAAGCCTGACATTATTAAATGACATTTCAATTATGCAATGATAATATAGACTAATTATTATCATTAGTAAATGCCTTGTTAATGGTGTACCCAAGCATAGACTAATTATTTTCCTTCGTTAATAAATGCTTTGTTAACAGTATACCCAAAGCTGTGTGTAGTGTCAGTATATTCATGCAATAAATTGAAAGGTTATCGCGAATTATCATTAACTAATATTCTTACATTCATTTTGGGTTAAAAAACAAAATCAATTCATTAACAACAGTACCAGCAGTAGTTTTAGTTATATTACCAGTAGCCTAACCTATGCGAACATTGCAGAACAGCATTTTGTGTTCGTGTGTTCACTAAACCCCTTCCTCTCTTTCTGTCTGTGGTCACTAACAGACTGAAAGCTCGCAATTTATATTAAGGATTTTTGTATGACTAATCTGACAGTGAACCAATTGCTAGAGTCAATGAGAATTTATGAGAGAGACAATAAAATTGTATCATACTACATTTAAGGTAACTCAAGTCAAAATAATGAAAACCTTGTCAGTGTGAGAATTATTTGCTCCAACTATAATCTTATTCTGTCAGTTATGCCTTCTTGCCTTGATTTCTGTCTTGATTTCTTTATCCTTTACGGTGTATTTTGTAGTGAAATAATTTCAATGCATTTCTATAGTAAACATTTATAATAGCCCTATTCTTTCAGTAATGCTTATATTAAATTTTGAAATTTCAAACCTTTGACAGTCTCATTTCCGTGATTTTCAATGCATTTTTCCTATAGTAAATGTCTATCTATTACTTGCATAAGAGCCCTATTCTCCTAATTCCTAACCAATGACAATCCCTTTCTTTCTCATTTGCTCTGTATTTTTATTGTAAAATAATTTGCAATGCATTTCTACACTCAATGTTCATTTACTGTATAATAAGCCTTATTGAAGCGCTGTTGTCCCACAGATCGCTCGACCAACCAGTTCAGTTTCTTCTCTCTCTGCACACACACGGTGTGTCTCTGGGTGTTTCTGGCAGTAAGAAAAGAAGTCTTGATTAAACACTGATTCTTGCAGTTCTTGATATAGAGGTTTTTGCACTCAATCTGTATGCTGCAAATCTGTCAGGAAATGAGGCAAGCTTTACTGAGAGAATAAGGCTTTGATATGAATAATAGATGAACATTTACTATAGAATTGCATGGCAAATTATTTTACTAAAAAAAGTATATTGCAAATGAGGAAAAAAAGGTATTGTCAGTGGTCAGGAATTTAGACAAGTATTACGGAGAAAATTAAAATTATCTGAATAATACCAGCACAAGATTTGGGCATTGTTGGTTCAAAATGACCATAGACTCCAAAAAAAAAAAAAGAAGCACATTTTTGAAGGAAAAAAGAAAAGGTTCTCAGATGATACCTACTTTGCTAGGTATTTCTATAGTAAAATAATTTCCATTGAATTTCTATGTATGCTTTCAACATCTCCTCTGTCACTATATATGTAATTATTGGAGTGAATGAAACTCATAATGTGTTTGTTTGATAAATCATACTTATTATTATAAAAACAATTGGTATTGAAATAATCTGCAAAGCACTTGTATTGTGAATTAATTTCTAATCGAAGAATTAGCATATTTTTCAAATATATCTCTTTTCTTTATTACTTCAGCATGATATGTCATTCAATCTTCGATTAAATTTAATTCCCTGACGATTTAACTCTTTGTTTGTGTTGTTAATTCAACATTTCGGCCGATCCATTCTATGGTCTTCTTCAGGTGTACTATCTAGATGTAATGGTGGTGAACAGAAAAGTTTTTTCCTTTTCAATAGTAACAACGCTTATAACCTAGGATTTGGGTATTTTCCATTTCATTTCCTGGATTTCCACCCATGTCTGACTTGTAGACTCAGCGGACACATTGTGAATGCATCTAATGGCTGAGTTTATAAGTCATTTGAGAAGAAGAAAAATTATGTTTACCACCCTTACATTTGGATTGTATACATGAAGAAGGCCATAGAAAGGATTGGCCAAAACATTGTGATAACGACTCAAGCGACGAAGAGCTCAATTGTCCGGAAAACTCTTTGAATGTTAATGATTCTTCTCGAAAACCATACAGACACTATAATTTTTCTTTTCCCTTGTTTTAGATGCGCCATCAGGGGAGGGAGACAAGATGTTCAAGAAGCCAGTAAAGCGTCCTGGGGACACTCCCCTTGATCTGACCGTGTCAACGTCGAAGAAAAGCAAAGATGATGATCCCGACCTTGACGACTCAGAACTGCAAAATTCCAACCTGATGGGATACAATGACGATGAAGACGACGAAGACGACGAAGAAGACGAGGATGAGGAAGACGAGGAGGACGATGAGGATGAGGAAGATGAGGAAGATGAAGACGACGAGGAAGAACCCGAGGAAGAGACCTAAATCTCCACCCTGGTGTGTTTTAACTGAACTGTCCCAGTTGTGCCTATTAATATGTGTGGCCAGCAGCCGTCAATGCTGACTGCTTATGGAGAAGCAGGACTTCTGTGTGCTGGAGCTGACAAAGTGGTAGCCACTGGCTGGAGGATGACCATGACGACCACACAATACATTCTCCTCCCCTTCCTCCTCTTCTTTCTCCTCCTCCTCCTCTTCTTACTTCTCCTCCTCCTTTTCCTCATCCCTTGCTTCCTTCTACCACCACTACCATTCTCACTTGTTTTACTACTACTACTACAACTCGACAGCCAACTCACTTAGAGGCCAGCAATTCAACCAACGAAACTCCTTCCCCCTTTTTTTGAATGTGTTTTGGAACCTGTGAACTGATCACTGTGTCCATGTATGTCTGTCTGTCTGTCTGTCTGTCTGTATATCAACCTATTCGTCTTCATCTCTGTGCTATGCACAGTAATAAAAAAAAAAAATGTTTTTCTTTTATTTCATGACAACAAAAACACCACCACCAACAACAACAACAATAATAATAACAACAACTCAAGGCATATTTAGAAATTGTTTTTCGGAAAAACAAAAATTCGTATTAAATTTTTTTTAATTAAAAAGAAAATCTTTTTTTTATTCCAAAAAATAAAATTCTACCTACAATTTTTTTTTTTTTCATTAAAAAGCATTTAATTTTTTTTCAAAAGAAAAAAATATTGTTACATTTTTTTTTTAATTAAAAAAAAATTTTAATTATATGTAATTTTTATTAAAGAAATTGTTTAACTAAATGACTGTTAAGATTTTTTTTTTTTTAGAAATAACTTTTTTTTTTTCAATTTAACCAATTTTTTTAATTAAAACTAATCTATAATGTAGAAAATATTTAATTTTGATTTAGGGCACTGGAAGATTTTGTGTTTAGAAAGTTGTGTTTAAATCTTAAAAACCTTTAAAGCAATTGTATAATTTCTTTTTAAATGTAAAAGAAATATTTGCTCCAATGCATTTTAAGGATTTTTTTTTTCTTTAAAAAAAAAAAAAATTTTTTTGTTTAATTTTTTTTAAATCTAAAAAAAAATAAAATAAAATGAAATAAAATAAAATGAAAAAAAAAATATTTAATCCAAGACAGTTTTTTTAAAAACAATTCTGAAAAATTTGTTTTTTTTTTTTTCTTTTTTTTTTTCCGTTAGGATGATTGGTTATGTGTTTTTTCTTCAAATGATAGAAAAAACCTCCTGGTTCACTCCTCAACCACCACGGCCCCCAACCCCCAGCCAGTCTCAAGTCTTTTCTCACACCCTCTCCAATCCCAACATCATCTCTTCCCTTGGTTACCACAATTAATACTGCCATTTCTTATGTATACTTATTCCCATTGTCATTTTATCAACAACCATTTCCAACAATGTTTTAGTAATGCAGTACGAATTTATTATTAATATCGATCACTTTTCATTGCTTTTCTTTCTCTCCATCTTTTTCATTTGTGCAAAAACTCTGCTAATTTGAGTCCTTACTGCATTTAACCCCCACGTTCAAATTACTCCCAGTCTAGTAAAATTATACATTATCAATTTTTGACTAGTATTTCTATACGTACCACAATCATGGCCAGCCAAGTAGGTACTCCAGTGAAAAGGACTTTTTTTTTGTGACCGTCTGCAGATTGTGTTTCATTTCTGGGGAGTTTTGCAATTTTTTTCCTCATCTTAATTTCAATTGCTTTCATCACAACTACCTCGGATCGTTATTTACTAACACCTGTAGAGTGATGGTCCGAGTAGCTGTGATTAAAAAGGCAATTTAAATCAAGATAAAAGAAATACTCTTCGAAAATTAATAATAATAGCTCAAGATTAGTTGGAAAAAAAAAAAAAATGAAACATTATTTCTTTGAAAAAAAAAAACAACAAAAAAATCTTATACTCCAGTCACTTTTCATATATTTATTTAAAAAAAATTGGTCTATACACGGCGATCATAAAGTCTTTCCCTGATTTCAAGCATCTAACATAGTGTTCAAGATATGTTTGTCCTTAATCAGGTGAGGACTTTATGCTCACCCTGAATATCACTATTGGATAGATATCCTGGTAAAAAGATTGTTTGAGTTTAAACATGTGAGTGGCCACCTGTATCCTGGGCAGGTTTTTTTTTACCTCATACTTTTTGTAATCAGTGCATCTGTGTGCTTGTAAAATCCACTGTTTCTACTCTTATTCATGGAAGATAGTGTTATTTATTTATTTTGCATTTTTAAGTCAGCCTTGTTGGTATAGTAGTGGTGGGTGTCCGCTCAAGCCTAAGAGCACGCGTGTAGGGTGACCGGAAACGAAAAGTCATAATGTGTATGCTGGGAAAAATTTCAGGAAGTCGGGAAAATAATTTTTGTTTATGAATGATATTTTAATTTATTTAATGTATAGTGATAAAATAAGTAATACCAAATGTTACTTATCTTATTAGTATGAATCGAATAAATTGAAATATTGATTTGAAAAAAATATTTCTTGACTTTTTTTCCCTAACCAGATACCGAAGTTGTGACTTTTTTTCTCCTGACTTTTTCCTACATGTAGTCGTTGGACAAGTCTTTCATACTCCATACCAATTGTGGTCCGTGTCATTTACATACCTCTAAAATCTGCCATACCCCAGTGGTATAAATACATTGATCATTAATATTACCTGTACTTGATTCTATTATTACTAATATTAACACCTGTTAAGGGGCTGAGGACTTGTATTTTTTTTTTTGACTGCTGTTATGTAAAGAATTTTATCTCAGGCAAAACATTTTTTAAATACACCTTCTTCAGTTTGGTTATGGATGTTACGTTAGTTTCAATCCATGGTGTGTCAGGGCATCTGGCTGGTATACCGTATACTGCAGCTAGAATCAGGTACTTCCTGTTTCATTTTTTCTATCAACTGTTGGACATAAGTGCCCGGAACTTTACAGGCTTTTCTCACAGAATAGTATCTACTGTCCGATGTGTGTATGTATGCCTCTAATAATATTTAGGGACCTATTGAAGAGGAACAACTTTTTAGTATTCAATACCGTATATGTTGGTGTATAAGACAGAAATTGGAACCTTTAAAAAAAATTATCCCCAATACCAGGGATCATCTTATACACCAAGTATAAAATCTGAACCATAACATCATATGATTTAGAATGTCGCTAATGGCAATAGATAACTGTGTGAAACATTACATTTTGAATGAAAATTCTGGGGGGTCGTCTTATACACCCAGCCGTCTTAAATGTCAGCATATATGGTGGTTGTTTCTTCGAGCATTTTTGAAAAAAAAAAAAAATAAAGTTTTTAAAAGATGCATTAGATAAGTTGATATTCATGGTTCGTATTTTTTAAGCGGTACATATACCAACACTCATTTTAATGTTTTGATTCAAAATTTTTCAATTCGAAAACATCAGTCTTACAAGAGTTAAAATAGACTAAGTTCTTCACTGCTTATACGTTCATTCATACATTAAATCGGTAGACAAATGCCAGTCAAGTAGCTAACAGTGGATTTGTTTCGGTGGCTACCATTTCTAAATTGGTAAAAGCACATTCATTTCAAATGTGACTGAACCTTGAAGAGTATGGAATAGCTATGGTTTCAAAACCCCACCAGTGGTTATATTTCATTTATTTATATATATATTACTTTATTACATGTACATACACTAAAAAAAAGTTGTCAGAAAATAATTGTATTAAAAATGCTTTTTAATGTCAATTGATCACCAATTCATAAAATAAAATTGATTTTCAATTCTTTCTTATTATTTCTTAAAGAACTCATTTGTAATCGTTTTGTGACAACTTGATTGTTTTTCATTGTATGTACCTCACGTGTACATCATGGAGTTAGAGTTAAAAATGCTTTGGCATTGAAACCATGCCTGACTCCAGAATCATCATCTGATGGAGAATTCGTTGCCGGGCACAGCTGTTGTTTTTTTCGGCAGCATATCTCTGAAATTATGTTCAAAAAAGTGTTTCTGTACATTTTTTTAATACTTACATATACTGAGAAAGTCAAATTGCCACAAAATATCTGTTAACATCTACTGATTAAAAAAAAAAAAAAAGTTACAGTAATAGAATTGGACATTTTTCATTTGATACTCCCTCTGACTTGTGTTTGGATTTGTATTTCTCACTATCTCTGTATTATGGCAGGACTAGAAGAAGAAGAAGAAGAACATCAAATGGCCAATTCATTATTTAACTCATTGAGACCTATTTCCCTTTTCTTCCATTTTAACTTACTCCGCCATCTGTTGATCAGCCTTGGTACTAAACAAAATGGTGGCACAGAATATAAACCTCTGTGTTCCTAGATCAGTAGTTTTCAATCTTTTCAAGGTCGTTCTCTGATTTTGTTGAGAAAATTATTAGTTTTCCCTCCTTCCATTTTAATAAGTTGCTACAAATAATGATATTAAGAAGAATGTTTCATTTTGCATATAATTGGACAGCTTTATTGTAAGAATTAGTTTGATTTTACAATTTTACAAATGTTGCTGTGTTTTGTTACTCAAGAAAGCAAGCAAAACAATTAAGAACACTTCATTTGAAATTTCAATACAAGAAAAAAGTATTCTGCTATTGCGTGTATATATATATATATATATATATATATATATATATATATATGTGTGTGTGTGTGCATGTGTGTATATGCGCACACATCAAAAGGATCTTTGTTCTTTTTTTTTTGCTTCTAGTTGACTTGTGGGTCTGTTAGTGAGGAACACATTCCCACTAGCCTAAGGTCAAAAACATCCACCAAGACTTTTATTTTTATCCAATAGCTTAATCATCCCCACCCCTCGTTTGCAAACCACTGTCCTAGATATATTAAGAAGGTGGTATTGAAAAAGATCCCCCACACAGATACCAACACTTCAAAAGTAGAACGAAATTTAACCCACAATGTTTCAAACAGTTGAAAGATCTTTGTTATCCATCCTCTCGGTTTAGATTTCAGACAATTTAGAGAATGTTTTAAAAAGAGACAAAGATCACATTTCAAGTCAGTTCCACTTCAATCAAAAGTTAATACTCATTCAAAGAATATCTCTTCTTATCGTAAGACAGCAAAGGATCAAGATTCCTGTATTAACAGAGCTGTATGCTTGTATTAGTGATTTACTCATATTCACCCAGCAAACCCTGAAAGGAGATTTGTAGACTAAACTTGGTTGGTGTTTACCATAGAGCAAAGCTTTTTAGTAGGTAATGAAACAGCAAGTTTTTTAAAAATATTTCTTGCAGGATTTTTTTGTGTAGATGAAATGGCCAGGGGAATTCTGGGAATAGGAGCATACATTTAAAAAGTTGTAACATCCCAACTTCTTTTTATTAGTAATCTTCTTTTTCTTCACTTGGTGTGAATATTAGAATCCTCACAGTGTGGAGGGGTTTGGTTTATTTGTCTTTAGTTACACAGTCCCGTCAGCTACTACCACCATCGCCACTTCATTGTTACCTCCTACAAGTATTACCTGGTCATCATCATCATCAACAAAAACAATAACAGCCACAGTAGCAATCTGACCTCCTCTCCTAACTGACCCTTTCTTCCTCAACCCCAGTAAAATAACCGGCTCACACACGCACACATGCAAACACAGAGTCTCTCTCTCACTGTGTCAGTCACTTAGTGTTAGACTACTGAGACATTGTATTATGTATGTGTGGCTTGTACTGGTTGTCTTGTAGTCTTTTAATGTTTTCTCAATTCTTGTTAGTCTCATGAAAGATAGAGAGAGAATATATGATGATTATCAATAATGGTATTAGTAATAAAGCCAGCCTAAAATTGTAGATTGTCAGTTGCTAGTTATCTATTTGTCTGTTACAATAGCTTTGTTTCACCTGTGCACAAGGTTTATTGCAAATGGTCTGAGGATATTCTGCTTTGGACATTGAGAGTTATTAGGAAAAGGCTGTGTTTGTCCTTTCCACACACCCTCTCCTTCTCTTTTTTTTTTTTTTCTTTCAATCTTTGAAAAAGTAGTCATTTTTTTCACACTGGTCTTCTGGAAACCTTCATGAACAATATTTGTTTTTCTGAAAAGATTTTCTTAAATGTTTTATTCTAAGCCACACAGAAATAATGACTAGAAAACTATTCTAAATTTATGAATGTATGGAAATGATTGGATGACAAGTATTCTGATACCATCAATAGATCTTTATTTGAACTGCATCACACTAGCTGAAATGGAGTCAGTGGAGTAAAGGGAGTTAACCTTGAATATGACTGGCATATAGACAATGGATATTTTATTTTAAACTTAACCCTTCTATTCAAGAGGACATGATATTAAAAAAAAAACAAGAAAGAGAGTTACAGCTTTGAGATCCTTTAAGCACTGCTTGAAATAATTCATCAAATGAATCCCAAGGAAGATAAATTAGATCATTCTGTTGTAATTTTTACTATCTACAAAAAAAAAAAAAAAAAGCTAAAATTCTTACTAACTCTGTTGGATAATTGTTGCTATGTTTGCATATATATTTCATACACTAAATGTGATGAGTATTATGGGACAGAGGTAATAATCGAAGGTGCCACTTCAATGGGTTATTGGTAGGCAGGACCATGTTTCTTTCAGAGTTTTGAACAGGTGTGGTTAGTCTACTAGGGTCAGTTAGTGAAGACTCATCAAATACTGGTGTTTGTGTTGTGTGGGTGAGTGCATACAAATTGCCTATTTAATGTAAGCTTTGACTAAAAACAAAAGCTTGATGCCCCCTTACTAATAAGTTTTATTTAAATTTGGTATTCTTTAGTTATAAAGTATTTTGGTGTAAAATTTGTCCATTAGTAGACTGGTTTGGCCGACAACTATTTCGTCATACATGGGTCTGCTGACATTTTGTGTGCGTGTGTGTGCAGATGGCTATTGTAGACGGGTTGGTATTTGATAGTCAGTTGGATGATTTTTTTTGTAAGGAATACCACCTATCAAATAATAATAAAATAAAATTAAAAATTAGAAAAGAATTGATGATCTTGGAGAATGGTAACTTGAACCTCATATCTCTTTTTTTTTTCATTGTTTAATTTTTCTCACACATTTTCAATCTAGTAAAATGTCAGTCTTTTTTTTTTTCTTTTAAAAAAAGAATTAGATTTGTAGTTGCTACAAAAATCTCAAATTCATCTTGTCATAAGCCTCCTATTCTGATCTTAGATAATTTACTTTCATTTCCTGAGTATTCAGATCAGCCTTTCTCAACCAGGGTTCTGCAAGAGATTTTTAGGGGTTCTGAAAAATCTTATTTGTGCTTTTAAGAGCATCTGACTTATGATTCATCTGAGTTTTTTTTTAATAAATAAATAACAGTCCATCTTGTGGACAAAATACTACAAGCACCAGAATTCTTACCAACTGAAACTAGTCTTTTTTTTTACTATTGTTATAAGTTAGTTTTCAAAAGAAAATTTTCTCAAAGCTACCATTATAGAATACTTGTAATTAGGATTCTGGATTTTCAATATTTATCGATATTTGTGGATTTACATTGTTAGTCTATAATATAATATTAATAATTGTTTGAATACACTGATGTGTTATTAATTGTAGACATGATATTTTTTATGCTGTAGTTTCTTAGGATATATAATTTATTTCAAGGGTTCTTCCAGTCTAAAAAGATTGAGAAAGGCTGGTTTAGATGAAACAAAAGGCTCAATTTTTTTTTGTATGAATAGTCTAGGATCCCTCTAACAAATGTGGTCACTTGACTGAATATTTCTAGTTTTTGTCCTGATAATTCAATAAAAAAAATTGAGTAAAAAAAAAAGGTCTAAAGGAGAAATGGTTAAGATGACTCTTTTTACAGTTTAAGAAAAAAAAATTACCTGTCTAACAATAGGTGTTAAATTTAGATATTGAATTTCATCCCCTAAATGTAGTATCTATTATGGGACGGGTAGTGAATTAAAAAAGAATTTTGATAAAGTTCTCTCCCCTTTTCATACCTATTTATCACAGAGCAATTTCCTCAAAGCATTCATTGCTTAAGCCATTAGGAAGATTTGAAAAAATGCACAAAGACGAAAAAAAAGCAACCATTTTTATTTGTTCGCAGTGGATGGAAAAAGAAAAAAAAAATTTACTAGTTTGTTTTTACTTTACTAGCCTAGATTCTATATATCGATACGATGCGTGTTGTACTAAAGCTCTGTGCTTCTGGATATTTCAGTTGTGAAGAGTGAGCTCCTAGTTGGATAGTTGTAGCCAAGATCAGGAGAGAAATAACCATTCACTCTTTCTTTCTTTCTCTCCCTCTTTTTTTGATGTGAACATCTCATAAGGCCTCAGATAAAAGAAATCAAAAAAAAACATCACCATTAATTTCAACTTTCAAACAATAAAGTTGTTTCTATTGTTATATTTGTTGGGTTTTCTGCCTTCATTCTGTGTCAGTTTTCCATTGTATAATATGCTTTCATTATGGGATGAGAATCCAGACCTTTTGTGAGATTATGTTAGATCGGTAGTTTTCAGGATGGGTTGATATGAAATACTTAGTTGCAGCAAACTACTTATCTTATAATATAAAACCCATTCACTTCGTTTGTTTATTGGTTTTCTGTCATGCTAAAGCAAACAAAAAGTGAAGGGGTAAAGCAAAGCTTGTGTCTGTGTTCGCTTACACTAAAGCAGACCGCTGTGTATTCATGTTCATGTCTACACCACTACCATAATTACAGCTGCTGATGTCTTCAGAGTTATTTACTAAGATTGTTTAGTCAGGCACACTGACCACAAGTTGTTTATAGTACTTGCAATTACCAAAATAGTCACTCACCTAAGTACTGAACAGTCTTACTGCTGCTAAGCCAGTGATCTGATTGGAACTGGTGCTTTTAGTGTGACTTGACCGTAAGCCTGAAGCTTTGGTAGTTTTATGAATAAGACTGATCTTCTCATATTAAGGAAGAAATTCTTATTTAGACAATTCTGTTGTATTGTTTCAAAATTTATGAACAACAGAAGACTCAAAGAGTTGCAGAAAATTGATAGAAAAATAAATTAGTTTTGTTTCTTTGTTGGCAATAAATACTTTATATTAATTTATATATATTTGTATGATTCATCCATACATAGATAATCCCATCTTTTATTAAGCTAGTAATTTTATAATCTTATACAAATTTATGATAGCCTGGATAGTCTTTCAAAATTGCAGACGGCTTGCTGTATGAACCAAGATAGTCATAATCAGCATTTAATAATAACTTAAAGCAGGTATCTGAAAACTACTGTTGTATACTTATCCTTAAGAGATAAGGAATCGAGGAAACTGGCCTGCATTTTTCATTTAGAGCTCAAGAACAAAGAATTACAGGAGGGGAGCCTTGTAGGTCATGGGAAGCTCTCCCTGCCTCTTTGAAGTGGTGGAAGCTGATGTGGTTTGGTCAGGACAGCCTATGGCAGGCACTCGTCAGGAAAGGTGCAAGAAAAGGTGGCAGTGGATGGGCTAGTCCAATCACAGGAAAGAGTGAACAAACATGAATATGCCAGAACTCTCGATGTAGGCCATATACAGACTGGAATGGAAGAAGAAGACCTTGGTTTTTTCTGCCCTCAAGTCCAAGTGGCAGCCGTCAAGGATATGAAGTGCAGATTATTTTATCGGAAAGAAATCTAATCATCATCTATTTTTTGTTTGCAAGTTTCATTGGTAGCTGCTGATGCACTAAGGTCGGTATCGTCAAACAAAGAATAAGAATTGGCTGTTGTCATCTGTTCATTCGGGTTTTTAGAAATGCATTTCTCTGATTGTTGTGTAACTGGCTCGTGAGTTTTTTTTAAATTCTTTTCATTGGTCTGAAGATCTTCAGTATATTTATGGAGCCAGTTATCATTCTTTGTTCCTTAAATCTCTTTGAATATCACTGTCATGAACCTCAATGAGGCTAAATGGATTTTAAGTAGAGAAGAGAAAACTTTCCAGATGCCTGGAGCATCACAAAGGGAAGTGCTGATGGAACTAAATAATATCTGGCACCATCCACACGCATTAGTGGGGGTCCCTTCACTAAACTCAACCTTGTCACATTCTGCCCTCATGAGTAGATAGATAAATCTCGACACAATGCCATATTCAACAAAATTTTATTTTTTTTTTTTAAGAAAAGAAATTATCTCCCTTGTTCAACACCATTTTCGGAACAATAGAAAAGGGAGTTCCTTCTAGTTATCCTTTTAGTTATTTAGTTATCAGAAAAACAAGACAGGATTAATATCTCCATATTTGATAAAATGTTGGGACTCCATAAATGTTAGTCCTCTATGAATAGGAAAGCTGATAAATAAATCTGAAGGTTTTGTAGCATTTATAATATTGCTTTTATGACACATGAACATTACTTTTGACTAATATATTGTATTAAAATTGACAATAATAAAAAGACATGGATCAATTTTACTTTTGGCACCCTACAATTGATGGCTTTGTAAACAGACGAATTTGACTTGGCACTGGATGACGTCATTTAAACATCACTGTTTTAAAAATGTAAACAAATAGTATGTGTTAATGAAAGTTATTTACTCTTAGTAAAACAAGTAATTTTTTGTACTTTCAATCCAAAAAGAATCAAATGAGAGAACATGATTTTTTAAAGTTATTCACCACCAGAAAAAAAAAAAGTTCTTTTCTACCGAAGGTACTTTTTTATAAAGCTAATACATTATTTTTGAAAGTTAATTTCCTTAAAAAAAAGGTAGTTTTTTTGTCCTTTCAATCCAAATTGAAAAAAGAAAAACTGAATATTAGATTAAAGATAGAAAAAGGGTAGTTTTGAAAATTACTGATCATCAGAATGAACAAAAGGTAATTTTTTTTTCAAAAAACATGCCTAGAACTAAAATAAATGTAAGTAACACTCAATGACAGGATTATTTTTTAAAAATTGAAATTTCGACACATCAGGCAAAAACTTTGATTAAGTCGATTATTTGATAGAAAATAGAAAAACATTCCTTGCACTCTCGCTAATACATCTGTAAATTTGTTAATTTTGAGGATGGATTGAAAGCACAAAAAATACTTTTTTTCAAGTAAGAGGATAAGTAACTTTCTTAAACGTGTTATTTGTTTCAAAATGTTGATGTTTGAATGCAATAGCAAGTCAAATGTGTCCCATACAATCTCAGGGTGCAAAAAGTAAAATTGGTCCAAAGAAACTCAGCACTGTCCGTTGGGTTTCAAAATAAAAGAATATTTCGAAACCAAATGGATAGTCCCCAGTTTGTTTTGAGAAACCATCCTCTCGATAGAATCTCCTTCTCAGGTTCAATGATGCATTTCGAAGAGAAGTGTAGTGATATATTTGATATCACCTTGGCTGCAGGAGCTGCCAGACAGAATTCAAACTAGGCATTCTACTACAGCAAGGGAGCTTCACTCCCTGGTTGGGAATCAGAGTTTTCTATCTCCTAGAATGGTTGCCAACCAAAGCTAGAGATCCCAGTCTCCATAGGTATTTACCAATTGCTGGAGGGAGAAGAGATGGATTCACACCTTTTCCAAAGGGCATTAGTGCAAAGAGAATGCACAATGTCTCAGCCAATTCCATTCTGTGTGCTGTTGACCATTAGGTCACCCCAACTCCACAGGCCATCTGTGAGTGAACAGTGAATTGGTGAGACTCGAACTTGCACCCCTTTTGCCTCAGGTAAGCCTAGTGATCAATACCAGCTGCACTGCCGCTTGAGCTACAAGAACTTTTACAGTCGGCGGAAGATCAAATCCAACCTTTAAACAAACCATTCAATTTCTCTTGATTGCTTCATGCCACATAATTGTTTTTCCAGACTCAAGTTGTATTAGAAGTTGCAACATATTATATATTGTTTTTAATAGGATGAAGCCTTGTCAACCATGATTGATTTTTAACTAGTGTACATGAATACATAAACATATATAGTGTTCAGTGATTGGGGAAAATGAAAGGGTGGGTCTAGGATAGGATTTGGTCTATTGCCAGCAGTAAAAAATCTTGTAGCTTAACAGCAAAAGGCTGGTGCAAATAACCTAGCTGCCCTAGAGCAAAAGGGATATCAGTTCAAGAATTGCTGAGAGATTAGCCTTCATTTTATGATTTGTGTTGTTTACTTGCATTCACAAGTTGACAGTTTAAGTTGCCATGAAAAGCAACTGAAATCAAGATGTAAGAAAATAATAGTAAAAAATTATTCATAACGATAAAATGGTAGTCAAATAAAAATGAAAACGAGGAAGAAATATTTTCCTCAGAAAATAGTTTTTTGTGAAACTTATTGAAAGTCAACAAGATATCTTTTCATCATCATAGAAATTTGTAAGCCACTATCTAAAACTATAAGAACTACTTTGCATAAATGAATCATCTTAGCCTGCACATGTACCAGAACTAATTATCTAAGAAAATTACCTAAAATAAAAAATACCAGTACAAGATTCAGGCATTGTTGGTTCAAAATGACCACTGAGACCACAAAAAGTACTTTTTGAAAGAAAATCATCAATAATGATTCACATAAAAGTTGAAAATCATAGAAAGCAAATTGAACAAATACAGTCAGTAAGTCAAAAACTACGATATGCAAATTAAGGACGACTACAAGCAGATCAAAAACTACTGTGAGGAAATTAAAGACTAGGGTGATCAAATTAAAAAATACGGCAAGCAAATCAAAAACAATAGCAAGGAAACTGAATCGATGAACATAAATGATGAAATAATAAATTTTAGTTACTGCTCTAATCATTGCAAATGCTAATTTTTTAAATTAGGAATTGAAAATTTTTTTAATTTGCTTGTTGTATTTTTCAATCAGATCACTAGTTTTTAAATTTACTCAATGATTTTCTAATTCCTTCGCATTAGTTTTTGATTTGATCGCTGTAGTTTTTAATTAGCATTCAATAGTTTTCAATTTGCTTGCCATAATTCTTAACTTACCCAGGAAAAGGTATAGAATCTGTGTAATTGTTAGTCTTATTCATTTTCACAAACAGATTTTATCACTGAAAAGTAAGTAATGTGAGAAAAACTTGACTTGGGACAATAGTCATAAAAAATGTCTTATCCTTAGTAATTCTGAATCACCTTTTTTTTTAGTGACAGGTTTTAGCATAAATGAATGTGAAAACATTTCCATTTTGCATTAAGGACAAATGAGCATTCAGACCCCCAAAATAAAAAGATACAAAACGGGGTGTACTTTGAGATTGAAAAACAAGTTCTTTACACAAGGACAACTAGTCTACTGTTTAATGTTAGGATACTGCATAAAAGGCCTTTGTTAAAACTTTGTATTGGAATATTTGCCTTCTTAGAGGGGCAGAAAAAACCATAGTGATCAAAATCCATGTTTAAAAAACTAATATTGAGTTTAAACATGAGACAATGATACTAGTTAATCCTTTGCGAGCATTTCTGCTTCAAGTAGTATCTTGTCATATGAGAAGCCACAGAGGTTGTCAAAAATGTCTCTCACTTTAGAATGCAAAAAAAAAAGTTAGAATTTTTTTTGTGCTTCACCAGTAATAAAACAATAGAATCTCAATCAAATTTACAAACAGATTAATATTTCATTTGACATAAATCATTTGATTTATTACTATCATTTCTTTCCAAAAAATCCAGAGTAAAGTATGAAAATAATCATTTCACTTCCCACAAATGCTTAGTTCTGAGAGACCCATAAACATTGAAATGAAATAAATTGAATAAATTATATAAATTGATCCATTTATTTGTTTGTAAAACCATCTGACTGTCCGGGAAGTTTTCAGCCATTTATTATCAACAAAAAAAAATAAAATAGCTCATTGAGGACAGTGGTGCCTTAACCATTTTAAAGTACCCACCTTTATACCTGACACACTGATCTGAGCATCCCTTTCATTTTTTAAAACAGTCCCCTCTCAGAATTGCAATCAGTTGCCCCATCAAAATTCTCCTTAATCTCATCCATGGTCTGAAATCTATTAGGGAAAACTAAAGGTCGCAGATAGTCAAATCTGAACTGTAAGGGAGCTAAAAGATCTGGATGATGCTATATTTTACCCCCCCCCAAAAAAAAAACTGTATGAGATGGGAAGAATAGACAAACTTGGTCATTGTCATCAGAGTTTAGAGTAAAAAAAAAACAAAAAAAAAACAAAAAAAAAACAAAACTATTTTCTAACTATTCTGTTTCTCCAATGCTAAGCTTGCTCAGAGATCCTATGTACAAATACAAAAATGATTCCAAAACTACAATTGTCAGCTGGTTCCTTAGGACCAACTCAAACGCCAGTCTCTCTACAAACCAACGCCCATGTTATCAGGACAAATTGTTTTTTTCCATCTTCACCAGATGTCTTCCACAAGCACTTCCTTTCCATCGATTAATGGCCTCCACAAACAGCTTAGAACAACATGAAAGACGATTTGCCCCTTTCACCTACCAGACAGACACATCAAGATCTCATCAACCCACATCGCCTAATATGTATCGCGCTGATCCACGTGTGAACAACCGTCAACACCAACAATGTCAACCTGACCTGAGTATGAACCCAGTTATGAACTCCAGATTGTTGCTGTCATAGTAATACAGTCAAAGACAATAAACTCATTGGACTATTGAATGCACTCTTTGTTACTGCAATGTTTTGACCAACCCTTTCAACAATCTTCTTCAGGTGGTGACAGTATAACACAAAGAATGAGTTTGATAGTCTGAATAATTGTATAAACTGGTTCAATAGGTTTAGTTATTGAAATATTGATACTGATATTAAACCTTTGAGGGAGGCAAAAACCTGCTTTTAATGATGAAGACTTATTGACAGCAGTGGCCACTGACCCACTAACGGCAGCTCAAGCATTTACAAGGAGATTTTAGGATTTCAACAGCACGCAAATCATGTCATCTCAAAGCAATGGGAAAGGTTGAAAAGTTGAGGAAATGGGTCCTACAGGAACTGGAAGCAATGCTCCCTGACACCACACCTCTTAGCTAAGAAAATTGGGATATGAAGTCTTGAAGCATCCTTCATATTCACCTGACATTTCTCCAACAGATTATCATCATTCCAAGAATTTTGAACTTCATACCTGTAGTAAATGGTTCAAAAACAGAGAAGCCATAATTCTTATCTTTACTGAATTTGTGGCCATTAAAAGTAAAGAATCTTATAGAGATGGGATATTATCAATAGAGGATCATCAGGAAAAGGTTATTGTTTCAAATATGTTGATTAGATATTTGCTGTTTATATCATTCTCCACCTTACTAGGTTTTTTTAAATCATCTTTCACACAAAAGACATTTCATCAGTAACAACCTAACACTCTTAATACACAACTCAACATTGTTAAGTTCTTAACTACAGCAAAGAACATTAGGAAAATACTTTCAAGCAGATTGAAACTGAATGTCGGAAGATTTTATTTATACAATTTATTAAATAATGATCTCAAGATTTTTTCCCACCTGTTTCCATCTGACTGGCTGAGCAAGATATCCATTTTCTCTTTTTATAAGGTTTTTTTCATCAGAGTAAAACTCAAAACGAAAGGAATCGGACCCTTTTTTAATGATTGCAGCCCCTGAAAAGAGGAGTGGCTTAGTTCTGGATGGATGTATGTTATTTCATTAAGATGTGACTCCTTTCAGATAGTAAACCCACTGTACATTTGTTGTGTCCCCTGTAACTCGAGGACAAGTGACAATCAACTTTGCCATCACCTCGGCTTTGGAAGGGTTGTCGTTGCCATCAAAGCCTATAACAATTCGGCAATCTTTGTGGGGCCTGACTGATTCATTTTTCTTTGGCAAGTGGAAAAGTTCGTTATCCACTTGCATTGTAAATGTAGTGGTAGTGTTGAATATATTGCGGAACACAATACAAATTGTTTGACCAGCCTTGATGACAAAGGGCCCTTGGGGTTTAGGAGTAGTGCACATTCCAAACAGGGGAAATGTATATTCCCCACCCACAGTTGATGTCAGTGTCAAGGTAGCTCTCTGTTCTCCAAGACGAGAAGGTTCAAAGATGACCTCCACTCCAACTTCTGTCCCAGATGCTGACCCTGGGGCGGCAGCTACAGCCTTGTCAACATGGAAATCCGTATTATCCACCTAAAATAAGAGAGGAAATTGGTTTGTTGACAATGAACAAAGAGAGAAGTGATTGCTTAAATCTTGTGTCAAACAAGAATGGGAATTTATGACACATTGACATTTATATGAGTCATCAAAATGAAAAAAAAGAAAATGGTTTGATAGTAATGAAGAGAAAAGTAAATTACCATATTAAATTTTGTTTGAATAGGAAAAGGATTTTCTAACACATTGATATCTATATGAGTCATTCAAAATCAAGCTGTACTGTGCATAACAAAATTTACAGTAGAATAATCATAGTGGGTAACAGCAACCCCTTCCTCCTCTGTAGCCCTTAGCTATACGGACTGAAAATGAGGTAAATACCAATCGGTGCCAATAATAATTCTGAGAGGCACAATCCCCATCAGTATGATCCCAAACATTGAAATCACAAAAACCAGAATCCCTAAAGGCTAAAATTGTTTAAAACCACAATCCCAAAAGATCAAAAGGCCCAAACCCTGAAAGGCAACATCCCCCAAACCACAAAAAATGGCTAGATAAGAGAGGTAGATGCTCTGGTTATTTATAGAGATTGTTCTTTGCATGACACTGTATCAAGCTTTTTGAAAATATTTTTCTATATTTTTCTTACTCTATAGACTTAGGGTTAGGATTTAGGTTTACTGTTGAGGTTAGGATTAAGGAATTCCAATCTTTCAGGATTTCAAAATTTTGGATTAAAGCATTTGGAATTGTATCTTTTGGTATTGTGACCAAAATCCGTTTTAATTTATCTTTTCCAGGAGACATTCAACTCCAGCACTGAAAGATAATCAGGAAAGATTTAGCAACAGCACTGAAAGACATACCAGACACTCCCTTGTGGTCAGAGAAAATACTATTGATTATGAAACAAAAATGGAAATCTAGAAACTACGATTTCATTGCAGTCTTTTCATGAAACTGCAGACTAAAAAGAAAAAAAACATTATTCTTCACAATAATCCGATGTGGAAGGGTGCAAAATTACGTCCCTCTCGGACATGATACGCCCTCCCCTAGGATATGATGCATTTACCCCCCCCCACCTTCTTGACACTGAGAACCCTTGCTATACCAATGACACCAATTGTAAGTTGGACGGATAAGAAATGGCCTTACCTTGCACATATAATCTGTTCTCTGTTTGGCAAAATTTAAGAATTTAGCCACATGGCTAGCTGTCTGTCCGAGACAAGTACGCATATAGATGGCCCTTTCTGGTCCAGCAGGTGTTGATTTCAAGTTCACATCATAAAGGTAGAGACCCAATTCAGAGCTGGTCAGTTCAAGTTTACCACTAACTTCTCCCACTCGGATTGGATAGAATTCTACTTTCACAGGACGCTGGCAATTACAAAAAAACAAATGAGCTTATAACCACTGAGAAGCATCCAATCAGATAACACTGTCCAACAACACTCACATGAAAAATATTTAGAAAAACCCTGCAACACATTTGAACTACTTTTTGTTTTAAAATGACGTTCACTCCAATTTAATTAGTTGTGTCTCCAAAATAGTCTAAAATAAAAATTTATGCCACTGAGTAATGACTGCTTTAAAATCTTCAATCATATACTTCCAAATTTTGAAAATACTGTTATTACATAAAAACATTTCATGGTTACCATGTTTGTATCATAAAGATCCCAGTATTCGCTAAAAAAAATTGAATGTTTTAAATCGATCAAATTTGCTGAAAGAAGAAATTCACATAATTTTTTCTAATTTTTCTTATTTTTACCTTCAAAATACTGAACACATCTGGAAATTTTTGTTTAAAATGTTGATAACGGCATACGAAGCTGAAATATGTCTGTTTTCATTTTTAGATATATGCCAGGGAGGATCATTAAAATTTCATTATCAAATTGAATTGTTTTTTTACATTATCTTATTTAATTCTACCTTCAAAACAGATTCTAAACTTTTTAAAAGAAAAAATTACTAAACATTGCTGTAATTCAGTGTATATTGCAGTTTCTATTTTTTCCAATCAGTGAGGTTTATTTTTTCTCCTAACCTCACATTTTGATAAAGATTCTTTTACGTAGAACTTTTTCAACATTTTTCTTTTGGAAGTTGTTTTCTTTCCCCTGAGCTCATCTTGTATTGCGATATGTGTCGTATAGTATCATGGAGGAACATATTACAGCCCTGTAAATAAGTAGCCCATGTCAGTATCTAAAACAGTTTTTAACCTTTTTCTGACATTTCTTCTTCTTGTACTCCTTTTTAACTGCTAATTTTATTTTCTTAAATCTCTGGCCACCATTTGTCTCTCTCTTAAATAGACACAGGCATACACAACTGTGTACTTAGCACAATTGTTTTCTCATTACATTTGATGTTTGCACATATAGGTGTGTGTGTGTATGTGTTTGAGTGGATAAAATAGAGAAGCATTTTTAGCAAAAAAAATTCAGAAGTTCCTGTCGGTTCCGATTAACAGTGATTCACAAAACAGGGAATGACATGCATACCAAGTTTTATTTATCCCCAAAAAACAAAAATTAAAGAATTTTTTTCAATTGCAACAAATTATAAATACATACAAAACATATACATAGGCAGATAATATTCACAATTATCATCTAGAAACAATGTTGTTTTATTTAATCAAGACCAGAACAGATGTTCCTTTCAGGTCATCTTGTCGGTCCCAGACCTGGGTAAAGAGGGAGGTTTGGGCATGTTTAGTAACTCCACCTGGTAAAACCTACTTGCTACTGAAACACCAGCAGCATCACCCCAGCGAGAGCCTACTCGGGAAGATTCCTCTTCAAAAGGTTTTATGATGCGTACTAGTGAAAGCCTACAGAAAGCTTGTTCAACAAGCAACCTTCTAACAATAAAGGCATAAACCAGGATGGGCCCTTGGAACATCAGAAACCTGTTTGAGAGCAGGAAATCAGCTCAAGTGGCAGACTGGAATCCAGAGGGGAAGAGAAGCGTGAGGAGACCAAAGTGGACCAGGAGAAGGTTTGTTTGAATGTGAGACAAAAGCAGCTGGACTGATATGGGCCCAGCTGAAGGGAGTCGGCCAGTTGGGTGGCAGATCTACAAGGATTTTACTGAAATAAACGGAGAGGTACCATATTTCCCAGCATCAAAGATACTTTTTTATCCTGAAATAAGTCTTGAAAATTCACTCTATATCCTAAAGGCTAAAGGTTTCATTTTTTTTTTTATTGTTTTTCTCAAAATTTTGCAAATAAAAATTGGGGCAGGTCCTTGAGACTAGAGGGTCCTTGACATTGGAAAAAGCAGCAATTATCTAGCTTTCTAGGTTTTCCAGACCTTTATGAATAATTAGAAGATCACCTGAATGCCAATGAGAATAGCCATTACCTAGAGTTGCCAACACAAAGAGAAACAGTAAAACAATTCTCAAAAGCAAAATATATCCTCTGATAAAGGACTCTATCCCAAAATCAGATAAACTTTACTTCCAAAGGAGAACTCTATCTTTCCCACCCAAGCCCAGAGATAAGAGCCAGAAATCAATTGCATATTGAAAAACATCACATATTTCAAGTAATGGACTATTTTCTAAAGATTAGCGTATTAATATCAATTAAACAGACCCTGTTTTTGAAGTAGATCAATCTGTAGATGTTACAAACTGTTTTGTTCTCTACATTTATTCATTCAGTTTTCATCATAAATCTTATACTTTATAAAATTTCAAGTGGAATTATAAAGATAAAAAAGAAAAATTGAATAGTGTTTTCTGCAATCATTCTGAGGCTGTTTTGTTGATCATATTGACTGATTTATTTGATTTTCTTAACTTTCTCACTGGTTCTTGACATGTGTAGGTATCCACAATGTTCATTGTCATTGGCATCTCAACCTTTACAAAATCTCTCAAACACACAAGCACGTGATTTCCCATGAACATTAGTTAGAATACAAAGAGATCCAGTAGCTATTTAATTCAATTTTACCAAAAATTGCATGGTCGCTTGCTAACACGTAACTTAATTTCACTCGATAACAAGCACCATTAGTTGGCCTAGCAGATAAGGCTACTTTCTTGCAAACTGCAGGGTTGGACATTCGAATTATGACCAGGTTCAGTTAATTTCATGTATCTGTTTACTTGAGTGTGACAGAAACCAACAAACAAAAAAACACTAATAATAACTTTTATATGATAATACATAATTTCTATGTATTGCATTAGCTATATTCTTTGAGAGTTACCTGTATATGTTTATATATATACATATACATATATATATACATATATCTTTCTCTACCTATATATATATATATATATATATATATATATATATATATATATATATATATCGGAAATTACCAAAAAATATTGTTATTACTATATATATTACCTCTGATTATGTTTTGGTAGGTTAACTACATCCTCTTTACACACACATAAAAATAGGTGAGCTCTTTGAACTCCTGTCTTTCCAAGGGTGTTGTTAGCTCAATTGGTAAGAGCAGAGCAGTGTATAAGCTGCTTCTTGATGGATTACGCTCATTTCTTTATTCATTTACATGATCTGAGGCTGCTCGATTTGCTGCTGAGTTACTTTGATGCCAAGCAAAATATACTTCCTACATAAATGTCTTTATAATTATCATATTCAGTCGGATATAAATTGTCCATCTTCTGATACTTCACATACACAAATACCCGTAGAGAGAGAAAAGGTATAACATATTTTAGATAGACAGACAGACAGACAGAAAGATAGATAGATAGATAGATAGATAGATAGATAGATGTGGGTGTATTTATATGAAATTTCAAACTACAACTTTATCTGCAGTTTCTTTTACATAAAGACAAAGATGGGAAAATGAAAGAAAAATTCTCCAAGAATGAGGAGCAACAGATTTGGCTGGAAACCAGATTTGGGATTCTATTATACTCCAAAAAAAAATTGAGAAACAGATTCCAAAGATCTACAGACAGATACCAAAGATAAAGGTGAAAATTCTTATCGTTATTCATTTTTCTGTTATCTCTCATTTTTGGCCTTCTTAATCATTGTATGCCGTATAGTCGGACTATTTTCCTAGTCTTTGTGGTTCATTCCTTCACGTTTTCAACCATATACCCTCCATCTTTTTTAATCTGACTTTATCATAGCAATAATTAAAATACCTCGTCTAACCAAATCCATTCAAGGACCATCTGCCCTCTGTTTCTGTTAGTAATTCTGTTATGAACTACAGCAACTGCAGGTGCTTATGACTTTTGTCTGAGATGTCTTTATTTATTGAACCAAATTTTTCTTTAGTTACAATCTACGCAAGAAATAAAATTACTCTATTTGATAGTATATTGAACAAGTGATAGAAAAAAAATGTGAACCCAAATTACATCAGGGAATATTCTGGAAACACTGAGATAAAAGGTTACATATTGGCAAAATGATAGGCCCCATCTTCACATATAGTGAGGCAAGATGATTGTATTTCTCAATCATTTTGTAGGCAAAAAAGATTCTCCTCATAACATCAGGGAATATTTCTCAAACTCCAGTGGTAAAGGCTGAGTATTGGCTCAAAGTGTTTTTTTTGTATTTTTCAGTCATTTTGTTTACAAAGAAGTGCTGCCAGATACAATACGCACTTTTTGTAAAAACTATTACAGCCACAAAGCATAAAATTTTGTTATTCACTCAGCTTAGATCCATCTGGGACAAGGCCATAGTTCCTGAGCACTGGGCAAGGATTGAAATCACTATAGCAGCAATGGCCTGTGAGACTACCTAGCTAACCATTTCTCCTCGGCAAGGTGAATAACACGCTTTCTTGTTTCAGCAGAGATTACTGTTTTTTTTCACATATAACACAATTCTCGTAAAATACGAGTTCTAGATTTAGAGATTAAAAATAGGTATAGAACTATAGCCTCTTGTATAACACGTGTAATCAATTAGGCATGACAGTTCAGTAGTGCCACATGTTTTTTCTGCTTTGATGTTCTAAAATGGTGTATTGCAATATTTCAGTTATATAATAAGTGCCCTTTTTTTTGCTGTATATTGTTACTGTGGTAATTATTTTGAATTCATCAAATGAAATGACATAAGAAGAGAATAAGAGCAAAGATACCTACCTCTGTATACTTTGTACACTCAATTTGAAGCAACTGTTTTCTAAATTTAGTTATTCTTCAATTTTAATTTCATGAAATTTATTTTAGTTATTTCCTGAGTATTTGTATTGCATATATTCCATAGATATTGTTGTATTAAAAAATTACGTTAGTCTCTGCTCTTGTACCTGAGCTCCTGAGGAGAAAAGCTCTGATTAATGAAGATAGAGTTTAATTCTCTAACAACTGAAATGTTTCTGTCTTATTCATTTCATTTCATTTTTACAGTTGGTTACCCATATAAGTTAAATACATTTCTTAGTTGGGTTGGGTGGGGAGTTGCATCACCTCTGTCATCAAATGGGCTGGTTTTTGGCAATGTATATTTAATATTTTCAGTGTACATTTGAGTATAGAACAATACCCAACCAAACCCCAATTTTTGTTCAGATTTGGATGCAAAATTTTGTATGTTATACACAAAGGAAGATGGTATTTATGGAAAAACCTTTTTGTTTTTTTACAGTAGCAAAGGCTGAATTTAAGCTCATTGGGAGGACCTTATCTTCAAATAGAGCATCATCTGTCTTTTTAGAGCAGTGAATCTCAAACGGGATGCAATGGACTTCCAGAGGAGGAATTTTCTAAGGGGAGGAATTTTAGTCAGTGAAGGGACTGGGGAAGAATTTCAGCCAGGGAAAGAAAGTACAATGAAAAGTATAATAGAGAAAAAATTACTTGACAATTCCAAATAGGAGAAAAATTGAGGTAACCTGGGATCTCAGGGGGAGGAATGTGACCTGAGTCTTTGAGAACCACTGATATAGAGTAAGCAGGATGATATTTTTTCAGTCATTTTGTAAGACAAAAGTACAAACTACCATATATGTCAGACCATAAGATAAGTGGTTTACAAGTACATTTGGAGGACTACTGCTCACTGCAAATCATAAATTTAGAAATAGTAGAGGAAAGCCGACATTGGATCTCCTAATTCTATTATCATTATCGGATTTTGCTTTTCATGGGCTCATAGATCAAGTCTTTCTATTTCTATTTTTCATTCAAAAGAGAAATAATCTTTGCTAATCTATTCATTCAATCTGGGATTTGCATATACCATAGTTTAATTGAACTCAGTTTATACATCTAAGAGAAGCCTTTAAGTACACATATACATGCTTAGATAGATAGAAATGAATAAACTATATATATATAAACAGATTTGATCAGATGTATATATATATATATATATATATATATATATATATATATATATATATATATATACAAATACATATATATGCAATGCTCTTCCAACTTAGGAATACAGCACTATGGTGGATGGGGAATTCTGCGTGAATAAATATATTGCTTAAATTCAACCTTACTGACTGTCCAGTTATGCATAGGGCAGAAGTAAGATGCCAGCCTCTGGGTCTGAAGCGAAGGTTTCGATCCTGCCTTGTGGTACTGGATGGGATAATGGATAGTCTATAGCCACACTGAAGAGTTGTAATACAACGAAACAGCTATCTGTGGATGACATAATTATTCAATTATTATATATATATATGATCAATGGATAGATGAGTTACATCCATCATGATATTGAAAACTTTTTATAGACGAGGAAAACTTTAATATGCCCCTATAAACGATGACCAGAAAAACACACGGGTCCAACACAGTCTAGAAACAGATCTATGCCTTGATTTATGTCTTTAATAAAACACATATATTCCTGAGTGACCCACTAGACCCATCAGATGAAAGATATAGTAGTCATTGCAATGAACAACACAATAAAATGCCCTGGCCGTTTCAACATGTCAAGATGTACCGCACGAATGATATCATTGCAGGAAGGCCTCAACCTAAACAATTCCTCACAGACACAACTGCCGATAGTCGCAGGTTAGCTATATCGTAACAAAAATACATGCATGTATGAGTACGCACAGGAACGCTTGCATGCTGTAATGGATGTGGGTATCCGTTTGGTTTAGGTGCGCACACTGGAACTGGTATGAACAGTGTATTCGTGTATAAACGATAAAGCATGTATTATATATGTGACTGAACTGAATATATACTGGTACATGACTGTATACTGTATATTAATTGAATCGATGTATACCATTGTATGAATGTATACTGTGTATACAGTTATGTACTACATGGATGTATTGCCACTGCACTGATATGAACAATGCATTTCCCATCATGGTGAATGTAGATATATTATGTATGTAATTCAGTATCACATGGATATTGTGTCTGATCTGGGCATAGTTATATGCATTCAGACTGTATATCAGTTTGACCTGTATTATTATTATTATTGCTTACTATTTATAAGGTTACATGTTGCATGGATGTATTACTGTTGTATTTATCTGTGCAATGCTTTCAGATATATTTGTAGGATCAAAAATTATGTGTTATACATTCTGACATATATATATGTAACATTAACTGAAAACTAACTTCCCATAAACACATGCACACATACACAGAGGATACAAATTCCCCACAACACCTAGATGTCAGATATATGAACTCTCATCCCAAGAAAATCCAGCCATCTACAGAAGAACCCTAACACAGTTCCCCCCCCAATTACAACATGGATTACCCTAGTTCTGAGAGGCTTTCCCCTTCATTTCCCCCCCCCCCGTCTTGCTGATGATTCCCTATGAATATATGAAAATATGTGAATAAATACCTATTCACCCAATCTGTTTTCCTCACTGTCCTTCTCTCGCTACACACACACACACACACACACATAGATATATATAATTGACACTTCCTTATTCAGGGTTGAGCACTCTTTAAGTGAGGTAACTCGTTCATTATAAGCTTATGCAATGCTCTTCTAACTTAGGAATACAGCACTCTGGTGGATGGGGAATTCTGCGTGAATAAATATATCGCTTAAATCCAACCTTACTGACCATCTAGTTCTGCGTAGGGCAGAGGTAAGATGCCAGCCTCTGGGTCTGAAGCAAAGGTTTTGATCCTACTTCGTGATACTGGATGGGATAATGGATAGTCTATAGCCACACTGAAGAGTTGTAATACAACTAAACGGCTGTCTGTGGATGACACAATTATTTAATTATCATATATATATATATATATAGAGAGAGAGAGAGAGTCTGCTAGTTTATCACAGTCTCTATCTCTCTCTTTCTCTCTCTCTCTCTATATATATATATATATTGAGAGAGAGAGAGAGACTGTGATAAACTAGCAGACTTGAACAGACTAAGGTTAATGATATAAAGTTTTTTTTTCTTTCCTAATATATTATTCAAACAAGACAATTGTTCACTGTAGAATTTCACAGTAATCGTTTGCTGCAGTCTCTTGCAGTTCATAAGAGAAAACCATCTTTGAATACCATCAAACATGTTGAGGTTTGTTTTAAATACAACAACTATTTCCTTCAGTTTGGTTTCTCATAGTACATTTTTCATTACCAACGTCTATCTTGTCTAAAAACTACTTTCTCTAGGTTGAACCATAAGATACTAACAAGTGTTTGAATGCTGATCAATCCCGGTGTGGATCCATGCTGGGTGGGGGTCCAGGGGGGTTTGGATCCCTTCCCCCTATGCTCTGGCAAAGCAGAATCAAACTATCTAGATTCAAAAATTTTATAAATAAAACTCCAAAATAATCATAATATCATCAAGTAATCATAAATTTACCATAAAAATAAAAATATATTCTTCTGTTTTTCATCTAATATAAGTATGAGATATCTTCTGTTTTACTCTTTACAACTTTTTTTATTTATTGGCTCTGTGGTAAATTTTTTCAATTAATTTTTTACTTAATTCTTTTGTCAATTCTTGTGCTAAAACAATATAACTATAATGTAAGTGAGAAATGCCAGATCACACATTACTTTCTTGGTTTGATGCTTGTAATTTTTTTTTACCTACATATTTGTAAAAACAAATATTTTCATTCTGACACTAACCCCACTCTAAATCTCAGATCAGCCCCTACTGAGTTTCTTTCGGTATATTTATGCGGAAGATATTTTGCCTAACCTTCAGAATTTTTCCAAGAGCGTATAAATATAGCACAACAATTGAATGTTTTAGTTCTAATTTTTCTGTAAGTTCACATTGTTTGTACTGCATCTTCCTCAAATGTTCCTCAAAATCATTAGTTTTTAAGTTCTGAAGTCTCTGCCCTTGAGCTTAAAATCACCATTTCTAGACTCCACAAACCTACTGTCAGTATGGAATCATTTATATTGAGATCGTTCTGCAATGATATAATTTTGTTATGCATTTTGACTGCATCATTACCATAAGTGCCAGTGATCAATTGCCCAGCCTCTGCTGTGCCTTTCTCCTAAATCAAACATGAAGATTAAACAGTGTCAAATGAGCATTTCATATTCAGGCATGATTTTCAACAAAGTAATGTAAATGCTCAACATAAAAAAAACAGGGAGAAGTATTGGTAGAATCTGCCTTAATAAAAAGTTCAGATAACTCAATCTGTAAACCAGGTATTGAATGGTTAGTGGGAAAAAATGATCAGGGAGAAGCAGGTTACAAACTTGGGATTCCATGGGTGTAGCCCAAGAGAAATGCACACATGCAAAGCTCAAAAGGAAGTCATGAGGCCAGTACCAACGTCATTGGTAGATAATGCAAAAACACAAATACGCAAAAACCTGATGTTATATATATATACACGGGGCAGCGCATGCTCCTCAGGAACCAGATTTAATATTCCAGAACACAACAGAAACCAAGGAAGCCGGAGAGTACATAGCTGAAACATTGTGAAGAATAAAAAACATAAACTAGGAAATTAGTTCAAATGAACAATATGAAATGATTGAAACACAGATGGGAAATTATCACTTTTTTGGAAACCATTTTTTTAAGAGAATGCATATACAAGTAATAAAGAGTTGGATAAACTTGAAAGGCATTCCTGTGATTCTCCTCATATTGTGCAAAAGACAGTGCTGCAAACATTTGCTAATTGATAAATAATTTCAACTGAGGAATTTACACAGGTTCAGCAAGTAATCATTACTTCACAGAATTTATTTACTAATAGCATACAGTGAGAAAGCCAAACAAAAATATTTCCACTTACTGTTGACTGTGGAGCGATGACCACTTGTGGAGGTACAATTAAATCTGGGATGTTTGTATTGGTGTTGAAAGTAACTGATGCCAACAATGGATTTTCCAAATCGATGGTGTGGGAAGCGCTACTCCGTATAGGGCTGATCATCTCGATGAGGCCAAGGCTGCTTGGTTTTGTAGAGCGTATGCTCAACTCATAGAACTGATACTCAGGTGATTCAGTGTGTGTGTAAGTTACCTTTAAAATAGATAATGTTGGCACAGAATTAAATAATTTGAATCTGTTTGAGTCAGTTTATTATATTAATCCATTAACTGTGGCAGGAGGAGTAGAGTAATAGTATTATTACCATTACTGTAATGACTAAAAGTTCTATCATTTGCAGTTAATAGGTTAACGCAGGAACTAAAGCTATTAGTTGAGATTATGAAAAAATTTGAAGTCATTTTGAGTCATTCAATCTTTACTCAAATGGAATTATTCATATTTGATAATAAATAATGGATATTTCCATTTGTTCATTTTAAAATTTGAAATATCTATTTCAAATAATTTTTAAATTTAGTTATCTGTTCTTTGAATTTTTTTGTTTTCTAATTTTTTAGTTTTTTTTAAAACTTGAAAACCTATTTTTATATCTAATTCCCTTGAATGAACCTTTTCTAAAAAATCTTTCTCTTGTATTTGAAGTGTCATGGGAAAGGTAAGACAGTAATCGTGTTATTTTGTCAAATCATATATTTATTCTTTTTTGAATGCTACAGAAAAAGTTGAATTTTCTGAATATTGCATTCTTATAAAATAAATACCATCAGAGGATTTTTAAAGTGATTTTCATGTTTGGACATATAAGAATTTCTCTATCCTCTATTTTCAGTTATGGTTAAACCAATGACCATTTTCATTTTAGCATATTCAAGCATAAGTGTACAAAAATGAAATTTCTTTACCAGATTCTAATTAAATCAAGCTCTTTTCTTCCAAAAATGTAATAATTTAGTATCTTCTAATTAACTTAAAATATCTTGATTAATTTGTTATATTTGAAAATGAATAAATACTGATTAGTCACTCAATATAAACCGTCACGTGACAAACATCTTTTGGTGGCATGACATGTTGGAGGTGATCAATTGAAAATTTTTTTAAATTGAAAAAGGAGTGATCGATGAAAGCAGTGATCATTAAAAAAGTCTGAACTTCCAAAAAGCAAGCATGAATGCTGCTGGGCACAAACTAAGCTATCAATTTAGCATAAAGTCATACTGCAAACTGAACCTCCACAAAAAATAAAAAAAACTGAAGGGGGTATTTTTTTAAAAAGTGATTTTCTTGACATATTAAGGAGTAAATGTATAAATTTCCAACCCTCTAGCTCCACTGGTGCAGCCTGTACACATGATACATATATAGCCAGCCAGACCAACTTGGAAACTGAAGAAGCCTATGGCGACAGTTTTGGTTGATGGTTTCTAATAAATAAAAATGCTTCAACTAAAATCATTTGTATTAGAATGAATAATGAAAATGGAAATAATTCCTTTTTTCCTTTTTGTTTCAGTGTTCTTGGACATTTATTTTGAAATTGTTTTTGAAATTATAAAAATTTAGAATTTCAAAAATGTGAAAAACTTCAGATTCTTACAAATCCTCACAATCGTACATCCATCTTGTATATTGTTTTCATTGATGGATACCTTTGACGTACATTGTATTACGATAGTTTTTTTTAACGTACACAAGTATATATAAATATAAACTCAGCCAAGATGTTCTTTTTGGGTAATCTTGCTAGTTTCAAGCCTGGGCAAAGAGGGAGGTGAGTTGGGCATTGGGTTTGCAACTATGTCCCAGAAAACTGGTGGTGGAAGTCTACAGAAAAACAGTTTGCTGAAAACCTCCTTACTAAATAAATAAGCAAAGACCAGGCTAGGGACCTGAAATATTAGAACCCTGTTTGAAAGTGGGAAATCAGCTTAATGGCAGACTGAAATCCACAGGGAAAATGACAAGTCGGGAAGTCTGAGCAAACCTGGAAAAGATGAACTGAGAGTGAATCAAAGGTGGCTGGACTGAAATAAGCCTAGCTAAGGGGAGTTTCCCCATAATCAAGTCTGCCATGCTGAATGAAATTGATGTATAAGATTTAGCTGCTGTGATTGGAACTCTGATATGGAAACCTAGCTGACTGATAGTTTAGCAATATATCCAGGGTGGTGTTGAAATTTCAAGCATCAAGTATGTCAGTCCAATTGAATACATTAGGGAGAGAAGACTATACATCAAAGCAGCTAACAGCTTAGACGGCAACATTAAAAAGCAAAAAACAAATCTAAAAGATAAAAAATTTTTGATGACATAAGTACACCATTTATATCGGGATTTTTCGGAGCTGTGTGTGGGGTATTGTTTAAACAAGGACAAATAATACGATATATTGATCAGTCATTCTTTAATATCCAACTTTTCTATTGTCTGAATAGGTTCTACTCTTTTAATTTTAAAGGTTGAAACTTTTTATCCCTACGGTGTTTTATGATCTAAGGGAAATAATTACGCATCAAGGCCAGACTAATTACCTCCCTTTTATATTTCTACCTGCCCGCTCTTTATCTTTCGTATTCGTGTTGATATTAGAAATTCAATGGTTCTCTTTTAATATATTTGTGTTAGCTTTCATATTCGTTGTTCATTTGGTCGTAAATATATTAAAGCAATCAAGTTGCCATACTTTTTTTTATATTTCTCAGGTAGGACGGCAGTGTGGGTTTTGTTGGTGACAAACAAGATCATCACAGGAAAAAAAAACAATATAAAGTGCAGCCTGCTAAAAAAGGCTATTTGTAATTACCTGACATTATCAGGAGACATTTTCTCCTACATTCCACACGGCATCTATTTGAACATTGATACAATTAGTTGTTCAATGAGATACCTGTACATCAAATGAATGCCAAAACTGCTTATTTAAATGGCTCAAACAATTGCAAGCCTCAAGTCGAGCAACCAGAAGGTTTAATAGTTTGTAACAAAAATGATGAAAAACTAAACTGGAATTGTCATTTAATGGTTTGGAACAAAATAGACAAAACTGGAAAAGTTTATTACATTGTTATTTGATTGATTGATTGATTTCACCCAATCAATTGTGTCTTTCCGCAAATAAATACCTTGGCATGGTGGTGTGACTTGCATATTCCATTGACCTGGAGTGCTATACTGGTGGGAATTCATTTTCTAGTAGGTCCAACCAAGTCAGATGGGTCAAAGTAAAGGAAATCATCCAAACCCTATTCACACCTGCCCCCCCAAATACACACCCTAATCCTCAACCCCTTATTTTATTTACCATTTATTTTGTCCCCGGCTCCATCTTTAGTACCAATCTTTTGAATTATGTTACCCATATCCGCCCTACTCACCACCCTCTAGCTTTTCCTACAAGTTGGTACTTTGTAATACTAATTTTTGTGGAGAAGAGAAACTTTACTTCCAATTCAATTTTTGGTGAAAAAGAAAAACTATAAAAAAAACAAAACAATCCAATTCAAAACATCCGAACTCCTCCATTCCCAACTGATTTCGGCTTTAAAACCCCATCAAAGGTTGAAATTCTTAATACATGAGATGAGAAGTATGATGGGTTCTGACTCTTTCAATTGTATTACTATGCTGTGACAACCAAAGAGCTTTAGCTCTTGTAAAATATCCTGTAACATCAGAGGACGAAATATATTAATACAAGGTACCACTTCATGTAGCAGATGCATTTACCAAGCCTGTGACTAGAATTTTAAAAAATTTGTCAATATGGGTGCACAATTTGAAACAGATAGTATGTTATTCATTGGGCATATACATACATCCATATATATATATATGTATGTGTGTGTGTGTATATATATATATATATATATATATATATATATATATATATATATATGCACATATATGCATTATATATATATATATATATATATATATATATATATATATATATATATATATATGAGTGGGGAAGTTGATGATTGACCTTATAGTGTCCTATTTGTTTGTATGTAAATTCATGTCTTACCTCCGGTAATGTTTTTACATATGAAATTAAACAAATGACTACTTGAAAAAAAAGAAGAAAAGATGAGTTCTAATGACTGTCTAAAAAATTCTACAGTGAGTTCTCTCTCTCTACTCAAAGTGACGTCAGATTAACTGCATTGAATTTTGTTGTTATTCCTTGTTGCTATACCTACTATGAATTCTAGTCATCCAATAAAGATTGTCACCTTCTACGTGAGAATTGACGGATTTTATTTTAGAAGTACGTAAGAATTCATTTTTACTCTGAACTGAAAAAATTGTCAAATAATAATGAGATAATAAGGACCAATGATCTTATAAACTGGTTAGTTGCTTTGTTGATTCTAAAAAACTAGAAAGAATTGTGTATTCTTGAATTTCAAAGGCCAAAAATAAAGGATTTTTTTTAACCTTGATGATAGTGGTTCCTTCTTTGTATGCATGGAATTCCAATCTGTATTCTTTCTGGCTACTTGCAGGAACATCAATGTAATCCATTCCTTTGATTATTGTACTTGATTCCGATTTCTCTGGCTTTACAATGTCAATTTTAGCCTTGAATCTGTTGAAAAAAAACAAGAAATACAACATGAAAAGATAGCTATCTTGGCATACTTTTAGACCATGCATCACCTACTTCTGCTTACACCTACCTACGAGGTACAATCTAAAAGTTCTGAGATTCCCCCCTGGAAAAACTTTGCTCTTATTTTAAATTTGGATACCATCCTCTTCAGAATGGACACCTTGAGCAGCAATATACCACTCTCTGCTCTTCTGCTATGCTTTGAAGTTCCCTGAAAGTCCCCCGTCTTTGAGTTTGTTAAGCACCATCTGTGATTTGCGTTGGATCTCTTCCACAGTGTCAAGTCAGCAAGTCTTCAGCTTGAACTTAGGGGAATCGGATGAAGTTGCGGGGGAGTCAAATTCAGCAGGTGGAACGGATGTGTAGCGACAATCATGCTGATCTAGCACTGTGATCGGGTACCTACTCATGTTAGAGCACCTAATTCCCATCATGCCACAATTCAGGTAGTTTATGCTGAATGTTCACTTTCGAACATCTTAGAAAAATACAGATATCAGCATTCGGCATGGGGGGTGGTGAATTCACAATGCACAACCTCTTCTTTGGTCTTGAAAATGGTGGACAATTCCACTGTGGAGACAACTGTTTGGTCTCTGGGTCATAGCTGTAGACCCAAGTCTTATCACCAATAATCATCTCCAACATGAAGGCTGGGTTGAGTTTAGCCAGTTGAAGGATATACTTACAATCTTCAACACAGTGTAACTTCTCCACGGGGGAGTGAGAAGTCTGGGCACAAAATTGGCAGCAACACAACGCATGATCCAAATGACATGTTGATATCTTAGTTGTCAACACTTGTGGAATTTCCATAGGTCCAGCTAGTTTGTTGTATTCTTCCTATTGAAACGGAAGTAGTCATAACAGGCTTACTGTTGATTTTTGTTTGATATCACAAGGAAGAATATCCCGAGTGTGACCTTGAGTCAATGCAACACATTAGAGTGGTAATGACAACAGTGACAATGATGATGATCATGTGGACAAACAAAAGGATCAAACGGTCACAGTGTATGTTGTTGGTGGTGCTGACGATTCACTAATAGTGCAAAATTATGAAATTTATCCAAAAAATGTCCAGGGACGGTTATCAGCAAGTGATCATGACTAAGGGCTCAATGGGTTGATGAATAAAAGCAACAAAAATTAGAAAGAAAAGGCTAACCTCATTGATTGCTTGCACCAATTATAGACGGTTAAAAGTTCTGTGTAGTGCACCTTGCATGGAACATCTCTGCTGATTTTGTTATTTGCTTTTGGGGGATCTGCAATGCCAATCAGGCTATAAAATAGTGCCGTGCCATCGGGAAGTGGAAAGAATATCGAACCCTGAAACCCAAAAAACAAAGAGTAAATCAAAGAGAAGATGAAAATTTTAAACTTTCATTGTCACAATGTTTACAGCTTGAGCCCAATAGTGTGATATTGATATTTCAAGATAGTTAAAATAGTAGCAGATGAGAATTCTCAGAGATCTCATACTCATACAGTGAATCAATGCAATTCTGTAAATAGTAATGAAGACAGTTAAAGCAATGTTTGCCCTGGAGCAGCTGACGAGATATTCAGCCAATATCACATAAAAAAATACCTGGTCCCAAATGGTAAAAGCGTCTAAATTTTGTACACACTCTTGGCAGTTATAAAATCCCGCAATCTACCAAATTAGATTGTTGCAAAATAATTATATATTGACTCTACATAAGTGTTATTGATGACCATTCAAGTGTTTTTTTTTTTAAATTAGGGTTGACATGTGTCTGTAGACAGTTCTGGGGATTGTTTTGGTTGACAGTTTCTGATTAGAGTCTTTGCTTGCAAGAAGAAGGTCTATTAAAAGAATTAAAGATGAAAGTCCAATATGGGAGAGAAATGAAATTGATACTTACATTGTGTTTCTTACCATCAGTCCCTGTCATACACATTGGTTTATATGTTATCTCATATTGTTTGGTTGACTGAGGCTCCACCCAGAATTTATGCTGCCCCTGCCAGTAATTTCCATCAATAATTGGACGGAGATCCCAGAGCTGATTCGTTCTATTTTGAATCGATATATTCTTAGTCTCTTTCTGCCGTACAAAGGTCTGGAAGTTGAGTATTTCTCGACTGGTAGGGGTACCGGCACATGTACCCGTGAGAGTCAGCTTCAGTGGGGGGCACTCACCATCATTTATAAAACCCAGGAGGTTCTGGAAATATACAAAAGAAACTGACATAAATTCTTTCAATACAAGACGATAAGTAAAGAGAATTCACAAAAATCCATATATAATGATACCCAAATGAGCTGTTTTTGATGCTATCCTAAGACAAGAATATGGCTAAATGAACTCAATTGTCAATTTTAAAATAATCAACATCATATTTTGATAAGAAGGACTAGTACATTTTGCTCTTACAATATACAGGTTATATATAATTTTGAGTAACCCAAAAAATTGCTTCTATTTTTGTCATTAGACAGCATTAGGATCATTTAGTTTCCAGTTACATCATTACAAAAACAGGTGTAAAATTGTTGCTTCCATTTACATCGATTGAAGGGAGGTAATTGCTGATGGATCCTATTGCCTACTCTTCAACAAAATTTAATCGAGATTATTTGAGACTTTTTTGAGACGTGTGGACAAACAGAGAACCTTTGGAGCTATCGAGTGATATGGACACTTAGCCAAGAGGTGGTGAGGTAATTGTACATGGATCCGCTCCAGGATTTCATTTTCTTTTGAAGTTTATTGCCCACACAGTGTTGAAATTTCAAGCATTAAGTATGTCTGTTAGATTGATTACATTGGGGAAAGGGGACAATATATCAAAATAGATAACAGTCTAGAAGGGCAGATTTCAAATAACTACAAAAGACAAAAAAATAAAATTGTCATCATTTTTTATGTCAATGACACATGGATGATGATGAAGATGATGACTACGGCAACGACACAGAGGTGATGATGATAATGATGATAACAACACAGGAATTATGATGATGATCATGACAATGACAATGACACAGGGATTATGATGATGTTGACAATGATGACGATGACAACAACACATGGGTGACGATGATAATAATAATAATAGCAAAAGACATGCAGTTTTACCTCATATCGAATGTCAGCCAACATTTTTTGTGGCTTGAACATCACATCAAATACTATCTGCTTGCCTGCAATCACATGAGTCTCAACAGGATTGATTGAAAAGTCCGGCTTGAATTTCTCTATGTCCCAGCGAACTCTAAAATAGAGAAAAGAAAAGGAAACAAAATACGGTGAAATCCTTATCTAATCTTTGTTCAATGTTTTTAGGGCTGAAAATGTTGTCTGCAAATTCAGTCGTCTTCATTCAATGGATTTAATCACACACATCTACTTGATAAAATGAGTGTGGATAGATAGCTGTACACATATATATATATTAGGAAATGGATTTATAATCTGACAGAATAATTATGAATGCGTTATATTATTTGAAACTCTTTTTGGGATTACCTCCTGTTATCATACAGAGAATGAGTCACTTGGCCTAGACAGCATAAAAAGATAAAAGAAATAAAGAAAATGATACTGCTTCATTGAGAAACAATAGTGTAGGCATGGGCAGTGAATGAACAAGATAAGAGCATTAATTTAAAATAATATTGTTAACAAACAGGCCTGAGAGCCTATGTATCAGTTCATGTGTTATTGTAAAATTAGACTATTCAATTGAATTAAATAAAAATGATATTATAAAGAGATTTATTGACTACTTTCCGAAAGAAATAAGAAATTATCATTTGAAAGAATTCTATATTCATTTTAGGGAAATTGCAAAGATGGTCGCTTTTGACCTAAGAATTTTGCCTTTCGTTTATAGGTACAGAGAGCCCCCCTCTCTTTCTCTTTATCTCACTCTCCTTCTATCTCTCTATGGAAAACTTTATTTCCCTCAAATCTTACCTTGCATTGATGTCTCCAGTGTTATTGAGCACCAACTTGCGTGTACTGTAACTATGTATAACAACAGCTCCAAAAGGGATGTTGTTAGTCTCTAAGTCAATTTCCATTGCTAAACAGCTTCCTTGAACAACAAAAAGGGGTTGACAGTAGCCGGCTGTTTCTAAGAATATCTGTAGACAAATGAAAAAGAAAATATATTCATGTATGTATTCAAGTGGTGACTCGAAACTCATCTCATGAAAAAGATTTATCAATTTGATGATAAGGTATAATTAATTTTTTTTTCTCATCTTGACAATTAATACCTTACAAGCCTGGCTACTGCAGGATCAAACTCAATTCCTACTTCTATTCTGATGGAAGACGATTACTGCATCTTTTGAATTGTATATATGATAGAAAAAAAAATCATAAAAAATATTCTTTATAGTATAAATGTATTTATTTATTAGAATGAAATAAGCCGTTGCGTATCAGTATGATAGACAAAGTCAACCCCAAGAGTTTGACAATAGCTAATTGTTTGTTTTTACAATCCAATTTTAGCTGAACTTTCATAAATAAATTACCACAATATCTTTTTAATAGACATTTTCTACAATGGCTTATTCTCTATTTTGAATTTATTTTTTTCAAATTACACTAATGTTTGGTTCAATTTCAATATCAATATATTAGAAATTAATTTTCTATGTTGAGAATTATCTTCTGGCTATGAGTGACCTCCCTTTTCGGAAGTCGGAGTAGTAAATAGTAAATGATTAACCATTCTTAATTTTTCACTGGTATTTTCTTTCCTATCCAAATTCTAGTTATCTTCAAATGCAACACACTCAGACCAACAATCTAAACAGTGCAAATCAGAAATGGAGAATAAAAGATAAACTCTAGACCAGATTCAAAGTAGCATCTCTTTTATCTAGGATAGTTTAAGTTTCATTGAGATCACATTATTCATTCTCCATTTTCAATCTATACTGGTTACTCATATGTAGAGTGACACTCCAACTAAAGATGCAATAAAAAGCTACTATAAATTTCAAGATAAAAGAAAATACTAGTCAAAAATAAATGATAGTTGACAATGTTGATAGAAAAGTAAACTAATTTCTTATCAAGGGAAATCACATTATATCTAAATTTTCAGTGAACTTACACATCTTTAGATTTTCTATAAAATACAATCATTCAAGCATTGGATAGACAGATCTATATTCCTTAAACTTCCTTAAAGTTTAACTGAAGTTTCCGTTGTATACAATTAAGCAACGCATTTACAATATTTCTTCAATCTATTTTGTCTTGTCCATGTCGAATTCAATCCTTATTTTTACCTTATTTGAAAATCAAATTCAAATTATCCCATGACCTAAAGGATCATTAGGGTATAATGCTCGGCCCTTCATGGCATATCTTGGGGCAGAGAGGTTACTTCACTAAACCTATTGCCTCCTGAAGTAATATACAACAGGTTCTACTGAGTTAGGATACATATTTACTTGTTTCCCCACATAAGCAATATGTTACACAAGATCTTTTTTGATTTGGGGTTCCAGTTACGGGAGAGCTGTAAAAATTGCTCCAGTCCTCGCAACTAGTGTTGCAAAGGTATCAGGGTAAGCCTGACTCTTCCCTTTCAATGTGATGGGATGGTGCTGCCCCAGGGCATAATGCTCCCCCCAGACTGGGCTGATTAATTTTTCAAGGCCAGAAGACGAATCCTAGGCGTCTTGCGTTAAGCAATATTGAGCCTCAGTAAGCCATCATTGGCCATAGCATTGTACCAGTGCAAAGCTACCAAAGAGTGTTCTGCAAACAGATACTACACTCTGATCCCAGGCAGATCAAAGAGTGACAATCCCATTCTAGGCCGGAGTGCCATTCAGCCTCACTCTGAACTTAGGCATAAGTGCTGAGAAATAACACTTTGATCATAGACAGAGCATACAGTTACACTTATCCTAGGCAGATGACAATCCGTTTATAAATAATCTCATTTTTCAGGTCTTCAAATAGAAATCAGTATATTTATTATGCTTACCTCTTCAGAGAATTGGGGTATTCTTTTAGTTGGTTTGAAGATGACTTGTAAGTTTACTGTTCCAGTCTTTGCAGGAAGAGTTATGTCCATTGATGGGTTAATGGTGAAGACATTGGGCTCTCTCAGTTGAGGAGAAAGTAGTGAGCACTGCAGATTTAAAGTCACCGCAGCTGAACTCTTGTTGATAATAGGGATGGTCCTTTTGATGCAGCTGCCAATATTCTGGGCCCCAAACTTCACAATCTTATGTTTATTATCCACAACTGTCACCTGTTGAATCAAAAAGTTGCATTTTACCTTCAGTCTTCCTCATCCAGACATATACCAAGATGGAGATGAGATAAATGAATGAAAAATTAGAGGGGTCAATCTTTTATATATATATATATATATATATATATATATATATATATATATATATATATATATATATATATATATACAAAATACAGGAGCATATCCAGGATTTCGAGCAGGGTGGGGTCCAAATGGAAAGAATATTTTTATAAATAAATCTGTGAAAAAGAAAAACAAATTTCAAACATCAAAAATAAGAAAGTAATTTGTGAACCAGCATATTCCACCTACATTTGGGTCATGGCTTTTTAGCTCCAGAACTGACAAAAAGAGTGAAGTAAAATGAAAAGAATTATGATGTAATGTGATGTAAAAAAGAAAAAGGAATATTCCTCTCTCTTCGCCAACTCTCTCTATTCAAAAAAGTCTACATGATAAACATTTTGGCTTCCATAGAACTGTCAACTTTCAATGCAGTTGGAAAAATTAATCAAAGAAATCTACCACAGAAAACAGTAAATGAAAGAATTATGAAGAATAAAATGGAAGGCATTTAACTTTTATTGGATGATAAAAAAATTATACATTTTTACTTACAAAGTCAATTTATGATTACTTGGGATTATTTTGATTTTTTATTTATAGAATTTATTTATCTAAATATCTAAATTAAAAAAAAAATTCTGCTTTGCCAGATCTGATGGGGGGACCATTGGGCCTTGACACCTCCCTAGATCAGCACCTGTCATATATTTCTTCATGGAGTATTGGCATAGAGTTGATCAAAAATAGAAATTAACTTGATGAATTTAATTGATTTTTAACAATATTTTGGAAATCCTTTCTTAAAAATTTATTCTAATCAATTTTACATGATATGTTTGTTTAGATATCGTGAACGTACAATAGATTCATTTTTTTTATGAACGTAAATCTAAAATATATTTTACCAAATAAAACTAAAAAGTTATCAAAGAAAGCTGCTGTATTTTATGAAAATGTCACTTAGTAAAAAGAAAAGTGGAAATATATCATAGAAAAAAATATCTACCCTAGTTTTTTTTTCACAAAGTGACATTTGCATAATTCAATCCAGTAATTCAGGAATATATTCCAAATGTTTTATCAAATTATCTTGGTTTTTCAACTTTTTGGTCATTTACAATCAAGCAGACTGATTTTAATGTTTTGTGATTTCAACATTTGAGGCATTCCAGATACTTTTTCCACATTTATTAGGATCAACATAGTTTATACATAATGTTAATTTTTTTTAATGTCTTGAAAACTTATGCACATATTGTGAATTTTTGTCTTAGTGTTAAGTCATTGATATAAACATAAATATTATTCTCTTTTTATTGAAATTTGGTCTACCATATACTTTGTAATACATTGGAGTTATCTCGGTGGTATTATTTAATAAAAAAATATTAAAGAATGTCTTTGTTTATTCATTCAAATCATTTTTAGCTTTCATACAATACACAATGTCACCCATAACCCCCCTGCTCCCCCCCAAGTTATTGCAACTCAGTTATAACGTAGTCAGGAGTCTCCAACCCCCAACATCTACATTATAAAGGGGGAGGCATATATATATATACATACATACATATACATATATATATATATATATATATATATATATATATATATATATATATATATATACACATATATATATATATACACATATATATATATATATACATACATACATATATATATATATATATATATATATATATATATATATATATATATATATATGTATGTATAGGTATTCATTTACAGATGTTTCGTAGGATTGATCCTATATCTTTGGGGTGAGCAGAAAAATGAAAACAGGAAGACTTCTTGGTGGTGGAGTTATATGTGTTATAAGTGGGTGGGTTGGGACCATATTTGAAGTTGTTATTTGGTGGCTTGATCAAAATTGTGTGAATAGATGCTTGGGATAACAATGTTTGTCTATAGGTCATCAGGTACTTATGTTGGATAGGGGATACATATGTATGCATGGTGGGGGGTCAGAGGGGGGTTCCTGCTGCCTCTTTGGGGGGAAGGGTGCATATGAATCTTGTGAGTATGCATGTCTATCTTTCATTAGTGGGAGTTATGTGTTGTTATAAAATGGACATGTCTGTTTTGCGGATGTACAATATGCATCTGTGTCAGCGTATGCACGGCTGATCTAATGTGCATACATATACATCCATTCCAAAATACATGCGCACAAACACATGTACTAATGCATAATATTATGTCTATTTCGATACATACCTATTGTCATCAGCGCTATTTTCCGTAGATACGTTGTCCTTGTGCACATGTGAGCACTTTCGGTTAAATTCAAGTTTTAAGCTCTGCTTGTTATTTACTTGATAGTTTTTTTTTTATTATCCATGTTTATAATTGTGCAACATAACAAAAGTATTTTTTCTGCAAAAGATTTGCCAACCTATAAGACGTCTTTTTTCAAGGACATTTTTCCAATTTCTGCTCACTACAATTCATCCCAACCCCCATAGCTACACAGTTTCAGCCTTCAGAACTCAGCATCTTATAAATGATACAAATGCTTGATAGGAAGGGCTTCTATTTTTTTTGCAAAAGAAGGGCAATTCTACACACCAACAAATACAGAACACATTACGATGGTTTTCAAGTTTTCTTACTTCAAAAAACTGAATACTTATATTATAGATACGGAGCCCATGAAAATAACTCTTGCATTGATTACTGTAGAACTGATTGTTACTTCCATTACATTATGCAGCCATTAGAAAACAATGAATCTGAAAATAATGTATTTGTGTTGCAAAATGAGATTACGTGGGACGTATTATCTTTCTATACATGATTACAGGGATTATTTCCCAAGACAACATAGATTTATCGAAAGCGGGTTTCTCATAAGGGATAAAGAGCTTAAACATCTCTTGAGATGATGTAAATCATAACTAAGAAGCACTCAGAGAGTGAACACCTCTGCCTATGCCAATGTCACTAAAAACTGAACAGTCAGGTTACAGATTCTGGACTATGCTATGTGAAAAGCTCTTAATATACCTCTCCCAATTTTAGAGATAAATAATTATTATCATAATCATTATATGATTATTACATCAATGATATCATTGCTGTTATTGCACTACACTTCCATTATGATGATGGCATGATGTCATTACGGTGTTATTACATCCGGAATGCGGAAAAATTGCCCAATCACACAATGTCTACAGGAAATTCCTGGATCTGCCCCAAAACTAAATCAATTGTTCCTTGGCCGATGGCCATTTGCTTCCACCAAATGTCATTGGAGTTCATTGAGAACTTTTGGAGTTATCACGTTGGTGAATAGATATACAAGCATAGATGAATACATAACCTCTGTCCAAATTCATTGGCAGAGTAGTTAATATGACTTTGCTTAAAATGTATATCTTTATAAACTAAAGGCAAGGCTACTTGTTTTGCAGATCAATAATTGTTAAGCAAAAAAAACGTACATGAAAGATATAAAGAGAATGAATAATAATCAGAGAGTGTTATGGTTATATGTACAAACAAACAGAATGATAGTAAAATGATGTAATAAAGAAACAGAAAAATGGTGGGTAATCAACCTAAATGAAATAAAAGGTCACAAAGTGCAGAATTCAAATTCCAGTTATCAAAGTGAAAAAAGCATCAAAGACAAATCAGGCTTGTTTAGCAGTCATGAGCAAATATTTTGTATCACATGACTAATAATAAAAAAAAACAAACAGATTCTATCCAGAACTGGTTGACTAATTAGCAACCAGTAAAGACTGTGGCATTTGATTGTTATCCAAGATGGAAAACATGGCTGGCATTCAAAAAAGACAAACCCAGTAAAACCAAGAGAATGAAAGAGGTGAGAAGACAGAGTATTCCATTTATAACTGTTTCATTTCTCTCCATCTGGGCACATCAATCATGTCTTCATTCAATGAATGATAACTTTAAAAATAACATTTCAAAATTAGGGACAAAGAAGGTCTTTTGAAATCCTGGACCCAATTTCTGTCAATAGAAGTACACTGAGATGGAAAAGTAATATTTGAATTTACTGTTTACCTTATATTGCACAACAAATAGCTTAATAAAATGAACACATCCACTGCTCAGAGCTGCAAGTCATAGCTATTTATATTGCCTCAAATATAATGGAGGAATGGACAACTATATGGCGATACCTAACATACTACAAGACACAAATGTACATTCTGAGGAGGTTAATGTTTTAATCAAAGCAGATTTTCCAATTGTATATTTTACAAGACTAAAATGGAAGAAACGATGATACTTTTCTTCAATGAGTGGACATCTTTCTGAATTAGATTAATAAGAATTTTAAGCTCTTTATTCTATCCCCATTAATATCAACCTGTGAGTTTGATTCTCACTCTTTATTTCTGAGTGTGCGGTTTACTTATTGCCATAGAATGACAGTCCAAGTCAAAGTTGTGAGAAAAAGCAACTAAAAATTAAGATGCAGGTAAAAAACAAGTCGAATTCAATAATAAAAATATTATGTTACAATAATTCATCAAATAATAAGAATAAATTAATGAAAAGTTTATGTTCACCTTTATTTCACATCCTTTCCCCTCAAATTCTACTGTTTTTGTTGAGAGACCATTCACTTCAAAGGTGACCATTTCCTTGTATTTAATTGCCTCTCTTGGATAGAATGAGAAGGTAACATCAATGAAGTTTCCTGGTTGGATGACATCAGGCTTGAAATAGTGCATCAGCTGATTTGTGTTGGTGTACAAACAGTCCAAACTGAAATAGTTAATTGAAAGACAGTTGTATTTTAATGATTGCTACTAAAAATCAGAAAATAAAAAGTGATTTGTAGAGAAAATAATAAAGACTTTAGACAACATTTCAAAGTTTTCAGCAAATAAGCCATGAAGACTGTGTTGCAGATGTAGATTTTGTGAAAAAAAAAAAAATTTAGGATATTAGATTTGAAAGATAAGTTACATGAAACATTACCATATATGTTGGACAAATAAGATAAATTGTTTACATGGGTATTTGGGACTTCCACTGTAACTCTACTTAGCCCCATATATCTCCACATCAAGCTTTGGTAAAGGACCCCATAATCATAATAACAGCACATAGGATGCAGTGCAGTATTTGTTTAGTTTTTAAAAAAATGATATGTCCATCTTATATAAATGGCATAAATGTAGGTCATTTCAGTTTGGAATGGTGATTATTGGTTTCAACAAATCAACTCTTCATATACAAATGAAAAGAAAAAGAAAATTCAAGCCTATTGTTTATTTAGAGTAGATTCCAATTATATATTGAGATGCAATTTATATTGACGTCTGGCTTTGTTGATACAACATTTCATGCAAGCATTTTTTTATTTACCAGTGTACAACGTTATATAATAATAATAATGATTATAAAACTAATCCTCAAGCCAGGTTGTTACACTGGCTTCTTAACAATGTTCAGCCATGGCTCAAGAAGACACTGGTATTTAAATGAAAAGTGGTATTCAAGCGTAACAATGCTCCAGCTTATACTGCTATTGCAACCATTGGATGATTGGCTGAACCTCTTCAAATTGATTCTTTTGAGATGGTTGTATATGAACTGGTGTGTTATGGCTAATCATATTTTGCATATTCCAGCTTAAATGAAATTCCACATATGACTAAAATTTGATGACTCTAAAACTATCAGTTTTATAATTAAAATTATTCTATTGATTTGCATCTACTCTTGGAATGCACTGTATCATCATCATCAATCTTTTAACGTCTGTTGTTGGATATAGACCTTCCCCAGGATTTGCCACACTTCTCTATCATTGGCATCATTGAGCCAATACTTTCTGAATTTGTCAAGCTCATCCTTCCATCTAGTATTCTGCGAGCCTCAGTTGTGCATGTGATCTTTAGCAATCAAAGTTGTGAGCCATGTTGTCCATCGGTTGTCTGCCATTCTTGCAACATGACCAGTCCATTGCCATTTGAGTTTCCTAGTGGATTCTATGATGTCTTAGACTCTTGTTTTCTCCCTGATATACTGTGCTGTCTTGTGATCTCTCTATATGAGGTTGAGCATAATTCTCTCATGTGCACGTTGCCTGGTTCTCAATTTGCGGGTCTGTCTCTTGGTTAGGTTCCATGTTTCAGCTCCATAAGTGACTATTGAGAGGATGCATTGGTTATACACCCTTCTTTTAAGGATTAATGGGATCTTCTTGTTTTTCAAAGGTTGAGCTTGCTCTGCCAAAGGCCTGCCATCCTAGGGTGATTCTTCACTTGATTTGTTCTCCTTTTGAGGATTTCATGGAGATTAGTTGATCTAGGTAGATGTAGTGGTCAACTTTTTCTAGTTCTGTGTCTTTGATTTTGATCATTGTATACTCATTTCCAACGTAATTGTCGCATATGATCTTTATTTTGAAGTTCCTGTGTAGGCTGACTTTTTTGCTTCTATCATTTACTTCATTTAGCATTAGTTGTAGGCTGTGTAGGTTTTCTGTGAAAAGGGCAATGTCATCCGCGGATCTGAGGTTACTCAGATATTCGCTGTCTATTTTATTTTGATTCCTTTATTTTCCCAGTCTAGATTTCTGAAGATCATCCTGACAGGCTGTGAAGAGTTGTATTTTACTATTTATAACTAGGCTTTGCACACAAAAAAATTTTGGAGGGTTTTCCATGTCTAACAGGTCCTCAGGTCTTGAATAAAGTGAAGTGTTTTTACAAATGTTTATTAGATAAAGGTAGACATCAAAGCTTGGGTAGTTTAGTGATCAATGGCTTGTCACTTGGCAAATAAAATCTTTGGCTTGCTTCAAAGCTACCGATCAGGCCTTAGCTGCTTTTGAATTTTGATTACACAGAGCAATTTTTAAAAGCTTTTTCTAGGTAATAAGTGTTATTTTCTGATTTCTTTATCTAAAAAGTACAGAAAATGGCTATCATTCCCTTCAAACTTTGCCTTTGTGACAGGACAGTGATAATTTGAAATCTACTCATTTTCAATTGAAAAAACAAGCAGATTTGCTCATTTTTCATTACATAAGGTAAGAAAAACAATTATATATGAATATCACTATCAACAAATGCAAAGTTTGAAGGAAATATAGCCATTTTCTTTACTTTTTATACGCAAACAACCAGAAAATAGCAGTTACCACCAAGGAACAAAAGATGTGTTACACAGTGTTATAGAAAGACACTCAGACAAATCATGTCTAGACTTAAAAATAATCTATGTATCATACACTGACAAATAAAGTAATCCTTTACCAATATTATGAGTGACTAACCTGATATCTTTTGTGTCTTTATTGGTGATTCTCAGTGATGCAGTTTTGGGGTTCATGCCTGCTTTGAAAATGAAAGAAGTACCAAAATTATGGGAGAAGAAAGAAAAATGCACTCCAGGGGAGACACCAGTGCCAGTCAAGACAATATTATAAGTTGGACCATTGGAGATCTGAAATAAAAACATCACATAGCTGTTAGTCGTAATATTCAAATTTGAATTCATCAGAAGTAACAACTCTTCATGGTTCTATAACCATCATCTGTAAATGATAAATTATCTTTTAAATTTGCTGTACCTTGACCAAATTTGATAGTCTAGCTTCTTCAGTTCTTTATTAAATATAAATGTGAAAATAATGTAGTTAATCCATCAAACTAATGTACATATTTATTATATTGACAAAACTTTCTTTTTTGCGGTTGGCAAAACTGTCTTCTGATTACTTCTTGAGAATTTATAAACAAACTATAAAGATGTCTTCCTGCTTTCCTCACAATGGACATCTTTAGGATAATTCATTCGGATAGCTTATAAAGGTCCTAAAGTAAGCATTCTTTTGATTAATAAACGTTTAAATATGAAAATAAGGTTGATTTTGTAAATATTTCAATGTTTATACACATCATCCTCATAGCATTTTGACAAAAAATGACAGGTGAGATTATTTCACAGGAAATGAATATACAAATAAATAAATATTATGTTATTACTCATCAAATGTCAATTTCTTTAACATCATATAGAATGATTGTCTATAACTTTGAGAAGAGTTATTAACATTCCAACTTTTGTTTGGACAATTGGATCTCTTCTTCCCATCTTTGTTGCTGTCAACATGTTTTAGCACATTATTTCTCCAGCCATCGTCAGGTGTATAATTCAAGAAAAGAGGCAAAAATTAATATACAAACTAAAACAATCCACTTTTCAGCAGTCCTAAGTAGACAGACCTAATCATAACACCAACCAAGCACTCAGGCAATTCCAAATTACACCCAGGGGTGTTTTCCTCAACACCTGCTCCGCTAAGCGAAGAAAACCACATGGTGTTGGAATCTATACTGCTAAGGGCTGAAGTATAGATTGACCAAAACATTGTGTTAAGAACATCTAGGATGAGAAAAAGAGATTCTATTGTACAAACAAAATTTGGAATATAGAAGAAAGTTAAAAGTGGAAGATTTATCAATGTAATTGCGTTTTTTCAGATTCAATGTATATAGAGATGTAATTCTTTTTTATTGAAGGTTAACAGCAATGGTGTCTACCCAATATGTTGGATTGATTTTTTTGTACAAATTCAAATTAGGACATAATGCCAGTCAAACTGATAACATAAAAAAAATTGGAGTTAACATAAAAAAAGCAAAAAAGAATAATTTCACCAGATACTTGAGCTAAGATATTTAATTTTTCAGTGAGGTTAAAAAAGAATTAAGTATCTAATGCTGTGTGGGGCTTCAGTTGGGGGTTGTCTCACCAACTATACTAAGCCCAGCCGTGGTTCTGGGTTAGTAAAAGAAGGCAACAAAACGGAATTTTGTTTATATGTTTTATATAGAATATCGATTATCAATATCTCTGGAGACGGGAAATGCCTATTCGCAGTTGAAAAGAGAGGAGGCCGATTATTATCAAAGTCAAAATGACGACTGGTCTCTCATGTCACGAACGGTAGTCTACTGAATGGTAGCAGCGGTTGACGGTTACTAAGGGCGGACGGCTGACACGAGAGAGAGCTGGCAACGACTCTCTTCTCCAAACCCGAATTTTACTCTGCTTGCTTGTTACGAAAATCCTTCCTATTTAAGCCCTTGGTTTCGACACTGTATCTCTTTCCCTTCTCTTATCTCTCCCTCTCCTGCCATCTCGACCTTTCCAGAAAACCCCAAAACATTGACCCTCATTCATCTCACGACGCAGGTCTGTTCAATATCATAAATTAGTCTCCCCCTCTCCCAAGGACTCTGCAAATAACTTTTCTTTCATAAGCTTTTACTCTCTCTCTCTAGACCCCAAATACTGGCCCTTATATCTGGCTTTGTTTTTGAACCCAAGGACTTGACAGATGACACTAGATTGAAAAAGTACAGATAACTCAACTTCCCATGACATGGTCATCGAATCGGGAACAAAACCTTTTTCCAAAAGCATTTGTTTTTGCAACCCAGGACTTTTCAGGACACGGGGGGACTCCTGGCCCCCTAGTGTCACAGCTGTTCAAGATGAAAGAAAAATTGACAAAAAAAAAAACAAGCTCCAACCTTGATTTTAATCCTGGCCCCATTCAATGAAACTTTGGTCTTTGGGCAAAAGGTGACGATGCATTCATCCTTGCCACCAAATTTGATACCACCAGTCATTGGGCTGACAGATATCAACTGGCTGGCCTTGTCATTAAGCTCTAATTCATAGTTGAAATGGAATTTTCCAGTGTTGGAAATTGTTAAAATCCTTATTGTTTTCTCATTGATTTCCACCTAAAATTCAAAGAAAATCAAATAGAAAACAAATTATTAGATTTCTACAAATGAAACATCATGTGTTTTAGGGACAAATGAATAAGAATATTCATAAGAAACAATTCATTATCAAATTATATGAGTGAATTATCTCATAATGTACAACTTGATACTTAATAATAAATAACAACAAGTTTGATGTGAACACATGGACTATAACAAAATTTCATCTTATTTACTGAAACAAGTTTGATAAATGTGCCAAATATGTGGACCTTAACGAACTACGCATTATCCTAGTTCTGTGGTCAAGCCTTTTCCAACCTTTAGAACTAGATTAAAGTGTAGAATCTGTTCCTTTCAGGTCACCAAAACTTAGCATCAACCTCCCGTTTTCAATAAAATATTATTAAAATTATATTTTATTGTTATCTTTGTGAATGGTAATTTAATTGTTTATTAATTTTTTAATTGCCAAAAACGATAGTTGTCATGAATCTTATTTATTGTTGTCACTGAAAACAAAGTAACTTAGCATTCACATATAAATTTCAATGTTTATCCCACAAGCATTTCACACAGTAAAATTTTCAAATAATTTGATTTCATTAAATCATTTAAATTACTATAACTCTTCATAACTCTATTCTAACTCATTAATTAATCACTACTACCCACAACACTAGTTTAGATGTTAAGTTTAGATTATTCATGTGTCCTGATACTTATATAGATCTATGTATCCATGTATCTTCACCAAACTCTCACTGTTCTTAGTTGAAACTTTATATTATGTAATTTTTCAATGTGTAGGGAAATTGTTTTTTTTTTTGTTGAAAATTCCCCTCAAGAATGCGGTTTTGTTCAATTTTCAAAGTAAGTTTGTGCTAAATTGGTCCCTTTGTTTGTGTCAACCCTTGTTCTTTGAAAACTTGGATATTTTACTGCCCAACAAAACCCATATCAAATTGTAGAATACGGTTTTGAACAAAAAAGTGCTTTTGATCATATTGTAACAACAATGCTCAAATCTTGTGTCGGTATTTTTCAAAGATAATCTTAGATAAAAGATCTATTTTTTAAAATAATTAGTTCTGGTACACATGTGAACTATAGTGATTCATTCATGCAAGGTGCAGATGTATACATTATTTTTAAATGCTTTTTATTTCTATGCTAGAGATAGAAGTTCAAGTAACTTTCTGAAATTAGCTTTGTTGATCTCCTATTTGGTAAATTAAGGTTAATTAGTTAAAAGATTAGTTGCAATATAAAATTACCTAATTCTCCATCATTGTGACATAAGCTGCACCCTATCTTTTTTCCTAATATGAACTTTATGTCATTGACTTTTCACCTAACTGAATGCCAACACAATTACAAAAACCTGTCATTTCATGGGACAACAGTATCAGATAGACATCGGTTATTTCAGCAGATTTTTTCGAGTATTTCTTTTCTATATTCAATCTATGGTTAGTTACTGTATTTGATGGCATATATCCTCATTTTGGCAGGGAATATTAAGAAAAAAACCTATTTCCCTGAACTACCCAACACTTATAACCATTTTTTTTTTCATAACTCGTCCCCAAGTTCAGGCCAATGTAGGCGTGAACAACAAAAGTTACGTTTACCTTCTCAGTCAATTTTTGAGGGACAAAAAGGAGGTCTTATATGTTGTCGAATATGGTAGTAAGCTGATTAGCTGTAGCACAACAGAAGCCAAGTGATTTATAATAAAAAGAATGTTTTTCCTACCTCAGTGAAGTCAATTTCATTGAGTCCATATTTGGTCAGCTCAATGGTGACACCTTGCATATCTTCACAAAGTACGGCACAACTCATGGCATAACCTTCACTTTTGATATTCATTTGTAAAGGAGACAATTTGCCAACAACTTTGCACACAACATTAAAGTTGACCGTTTTTTCATGCAAAGGAGTGAAAGTGAAGGAAATTGGGAACCTGAAATTAAAACAGAAAAAAAACAGAGAGAAATGAATGAGCAAGCAGAAATTTCAAGGGAGCTGAGGGTTGGCTAACGATTAGCAGCAGGGAAAATGGAATTGGCAAACCAAGTTCTAATTTTGGCGGAAACAGTCTGGGTTCACTTTGCACTAATGCTTTTTGGAAATGCATGAATCTGTCTCATCTCTTTCCCAATTACGTTCTTGTTCCTGGGATGTACGGTTAATGGGACTCCCGCGAAGTTCTAACAAATCTCACGAGCAAGAAGTGGATTGAGAAACAAAAACAGGTTTATATTGATGCAAGAAAAAGTAGAAATGTTGAGAAGACTCAACTGCAGTATTTCTATATAGAAGATGTGTGACATGTATGCAATCAGCTCACTTACACGTGATATTTGTATTTGTTTAATTAATATACCTATGTGTTTTATCTATATCAATAAACTGTATTGTTTATATCAATGTACTGCATGTAACCATTTAATTCATGTTTGATATTCATCCAATTAAGGTTTTTAACAGTCATAATGCATTTGACATAATGAGACATGCATAATTGGTGGGTCAGAAATGTATTATTGAAATATCATTATATGACCCCAGTTGGTTAGTTAAAATGTACGATCTGACACATTTATGGAAGCAAGGTTTTTCAGAAAATCACTAGTGTACTTTTATTTGTTTACTGCAAGGTTGACTATACCAAGGAGATTATCAAAATATTCATATATGATAATATTTACTCTGATTTTAAGTTTTTTTAAAAGTCTCAACTCAACTCAAGCTGTTTTTAAGGGTGATTGGACATAAAGGCATAAGACAAAATATCATGTAAGAAATATCATCACTGATAACATGCGGTATGAAAAAAGTTTATAGGAAGAAATTTCCTTCATACAATTTATTTCATTACAAAATAAACTCACACACCTAATCTTTTTCCTTTTATCTTAGTTTCAAAACATCCAATGATTCTGTGATATATCATTCATTGTTATGTCATAAAAGCCTAATTCATTTTATAACAACCCTAAAGCAGTCTTTATTAGCTATGTTAAACTATTTAACATGGACCAATCCACTATAACTTTGAAGCTATAAAAGGACACTGACAGTATAATCATACAACCAATTATACAATTTAACATACCAATTTGCCTATATGACTTTGATATGGATAAATGAATTTATAAGAATTTCTTACCTGGAATTTGGAGCAACAAATCCTTTCATTGGTTCAATTAACAATTGGGAAGGGATTCCAACAGAGTAACAACTTCCCTCATCAAAAGCAAACTGAAAAGCTTTCGCTTCATTGTTCACTAAATGCACAATTTCTTTTGCTTCATGGTCTGTCAAACAAAACAAAGAGTTTTCAGTTGTAATGATGAAATCAATCACATCTGATTTGAATTACCATATTTTCTGGCATTAAGGTGCACACCTATATAAGATGCACCTCAATTTTTGCAGCTATATTCTCAACATAGCCTCTACACTACTTAATACTTTTATCTACACAAATCTATATTAATCTACACAGTGACTGGCTGTTAATATTATTTGCAAAAGTGACATGAGCAAACAAAGAGGATAGTGTGACTTATATGCCAAAAAAATACAGAAAGTGAAGGCAATAAAAGTGTGAATAAAACTCTATAAGTAGTCAGTACCATGTTCAGATAAAGGAAGAGACTTGAGAGTGGGGATAGCAAATCAATCTCATAAAACCTACTTTCTACTGAAACTGCAGCAGCATCACCCTAGCAATCAGTACAATGAGAAGTTGGTTGGGAAGATTCCTCATCGGAAAGGCTCACGCTGACTTGTTACCAAAAGACCTCAGAAACACAAAAACCAGGATAGGGACCTGGACAATCAGAAACCTGTTTGAGAGCTGGAAATCAGCACAAGTTGTAGAGCATAGGAGGAGAGAAGATTTGGGAGCTCATTGCAGACCTGAAGAGGATCAATCAAGAGTATGGCCTTGGTGGCCAGACTGATATTGGCCCAGCTGAGGGGAGTTGTGTGGAACCAAGTTTACTGACATGTTGTGATTGCAGCCCTATGCTCCACACAGAGCCTACAGGAATAAACAAAAATTCAACTATACCGTGAGATAGTTTGTGGGAAGGGCCTTTTGCACAAGTTTGGAACCAAAAGTTCTCTTATCTTGCATGCTTATCTAATATATATTATATATGTAACATATATTTTTCTCAAGATATGTATAAGTAATATATACAGTTGTATAGTTAGGCTTGTTAATTAAAGCTACAGCTTAGCTATCCTCAAAAGATCTCGACTTTAAGTGAATATCATTATTGATAAAAGAACTAAACTTGATATGTTAAAAGGATTTGGGCAAGACTGAATTATGGAATTAGAGTATAATAATGTAAATGCAGCTCCATTGAGGAACTGCTGAGACTGTAATTTTATGTTAATTCTTTTTTTTTTTAAATTTGGTAAATCAAAATCTGAGAGCGTCCTTGAGGCCAGAGCAACATCCATTTTAGGAAACATAGTATATTGAAAATACAACAAAAAAGTATCATTAATTCTGGAAGAATAATCATAAAAAAACATCCACAGTTCATTTTTAAACTACCGAAAGAACTAACTCAACTCAGGGTATTTCTTCTCATTTCCAAGTATCTGTATTGAGTAAGTCTCTGGGATAAAGCTCAAATTATCTCCCCTTCTGGTAACTCTGGCTGTTGTAGCTTTCAATAATTGAAGCCAATCAACTTACTTATGAGAACTGGTTTGAGTCTCAGGTGAGAACGGTCAAGCAGAACATCTGGCTCTTTGACATTGGCCACCAGCAAGAATGGAACGCTAATATTTTGCTCAGGAATCATAAATCGCCAGAAGGATTCAGCAATTCCTAATTCCCTGGATTTGAATTCAAATGACATCTGCAAAAAAGTTAGAGAGAAAAAAAAAAAACCATCATTCAAAGGCAAATTATGAATCATTGCAATCCATATATGCAGCTCTTTACTTCATGGATTAAGTAGTATTGGCAGCAAAATCAAGTTATCTTGATGAAAATACTACCAGTATGGTTTACATCATAAATCTTTAATTAAAAAAACAAACAAACCGAAGATCAGGTCAATAGGGTGATCAATTAAAAAATTGGGAAAGGGGTGATCAATGAATAAGTTACTTCTCACACCTTTTGTTGGGCAGTGATCACTGAAAAGTACTAAGTTCCAAAAGAACAAGTGTGTGTGAATGCTGCCTGACACAAAGTAAGGGACCAATTTGGCATTAACTCTCATTATAAATTGGAACCCACAATAAAAAACCTATTCAGGGGCAGGATTTTCAAGAAACAAAAAAACATTTTCCATGTTCATTGTTGGGAGTGTGTCAAAAATTTCAAGTTTCTAATATGATTGGTTAGGGCTTGGCAGAGTTTGGAGAGATGGGTAGATATAAATGTCAGAACCCATGAATAATCTAAACCCAGCAAAGGTGATTCAACCATTTTGTTGTGAATAGCAGTGATCAACAAAAATGAAAGTGTTAAGAACAAAGCATTTCACTCCAAGTGAATTTGTGTACCAGGTCTGTATGGGAAGTATCGAGCCATTTTGAATATCTCAAGGACCAGTCACTAAGTGACCATTGCATTCACAATGACTGAGCGAGTCATTCTTTACACCTTTTACAGGGCTTTTTGGCAAACCAACACATCACCCAAATTTGACAGCCCTGTTCAATTCCTGCTGACGTGATTCTGGCTTTTCCTAATGAGATTTCAGACCATAGACAAGATTAAGAAGAATGCAACAAGATAGCTAATGGCGAACCTGAAAGAGGACTTTGCAGACTGTTTTAGAAAGTGGAAGGGACACTGTAATAAGTATGTGAGTTCTCAAGGAGATTACCCAAAAGGGGACGATAGCGCTATTGCCCTAAGCGAGCTTTTTTTTTTCATTAATAATAGATAGCTGGATACTTTTAGGACAGACATTGTATGTACAAAATCTTGTTTTTAATCAAGGGATTTATTATGATTCCGGGAGCAAATGCTAGTGGGAACAAGAAAGCATCTCAACCCAATAAAAATAACCTCCCTACAGGAGATCAACACTGAACCAATTCTTATCAAACAGCTATATCCTAAATGGGGCGTGAAGCATTAGATAAATAGATAGAGAACTCCTAAATAAAATGAAAATAGTAATTTACTGGGCCCACGAGAGGGCAGAGTGGTAGGTACATTGTAACTTGACTTAGGGTGGGGGGGTTAAAGGGGACCTTTGAGCCAAAGGAGCAAAAAACAGAATGATTAATATAGAAGGGAAGGGGACCCCAAAGGGACTTAATACCCCCTGATGAAATTTCTCTCAGAGACCCTGCAGTACAGTTGTAGTCTAACACTGACCAATAAATGTTGAAGTTTAGATTTGTCATTTTTTTCTACTCTTTTTGAAACATTATATAACTTGTCTAAAACGGCAGCAAAGAGAATTGTCTGAACAGAAGCAAATCTAAAAATGTTAGAACTACAAAGACGTACTAATCTATGTTAGTACATCAATAAGTCCATAGCATAATGCTGAAAGATGCATTTATTTTACAGAACAAAAATTTGTTTTTTAACATAAGCTCCTTCCTTGTCAATCCACTTAGCCTAATGCTTCTCCATTAATCACATAGATGAAATGTGAAAATTACAGATCAAAATTTAGCTAATAATTGTGACAGACTATACAGGCTTATTGATCCATAGTAATGCTAAAACACTGAGAACAATTTTCAGTTGAAGGATCAATTATTTTGACCAAGCAAAATTTCTGCACTTTTTCTGACAACTGACCTCAGCCCGTTTTCCTGGTTGGACATTTCCCTTGGGTGTTAAGCTGTTAAATCCAGTAAAATGTTTTGGGTTGATGTCATCTTCTGATATCCATTCATAGGAATATGCCCTGTTGGTTGGATTCAGGATGTTGAACTTTCTAAAATCATAAACAAGAAAAAAGATAGACATATTAGTCTTAAGCTGTCTGATTTTTGTAGATAAAGCATTGTCATTATTATTTCAGACTACTTTATCTTTCATCTCATCATTGGTTGCTTGTAGTAGTAGTAGTAGTAGTAGTAGTAGTAGTAGTAGTAGTAGTAGTAGTAGCAGTAGTAGTAGTAATAGTAGTAGTAAAAAATATAATAATCTCAAGTTGTCTGAATTTCCGAAAAGGAACATTGTCATTATTCATTTTTTAAGTAGATTTTTTCATCTTATTTCTGTTGTTTTTGATTGTAAGGTTCAAGTTGTTTTACATTTTACAGCTGGTAATGAATGAAAATAAAGATATACCGTTGAATTTGCATCGCATATTTTGGGAGCCTAACTGGCATGGAGTGCCATCAGTAAGCCAAATTCAAATTAATTCATACAGGTAATTTGGTGCAAAAATAATTGTGTTCTTTCACCAGCCACTTTGAAGTAGTATACTTCAGCTTAGAATGGAAATTATTAACTGAAATAAGAATCTTTAGAATCTACATATTTTTGCCAACAGATCCATTTAATCGAGAAGCATAGAATTCTGGGGTCTTGGAATTAATAAATTCTTCAAAGGAACCTTGAGCAGCTGCTTCGTTGTTGAAGAACTTCTCTCACAAGAAGTGGTCGAAATGCTTGAAAAAGTGTTAATTGGTCAGAGATAGGTCTTGTGAGTGAGCAAGGTGAGGTAGAGTTTAGTAGCCTAGTTAGTTTAATTTCTGCAGTATCATTTGCACGACATATAAGTTTATTTGCCTTTCATCCAGGGTCATTTGTACAACACGTCAAGCTTCTTTGCTTTTCCAATTTGGTACAAATGTCAAACGACTGTTGAATAGTCAACATTTAGTTCCTCTGCAATCTCCTGAGTTGTTTTGTATGGGTCTGCCTTCAAAATTGTTCAAAGAAGGACAGATGTCCATGTCTTTCAGGCTCTTGTCTCCGTTTGGAAAACTTGAGATGTACATCCATTGACAGTCCCCTCGCCAAATTGTTTGATATTGCGAGCAGTTTCCGCTGCTTTTTACGTCTCATTTGAAATTCATGTATTGAAATTGCTCAAATTTGCTTTTTTTCCATCTTTGATTTGACAGTCTCAAATTAACCAGAATACATGGTGAAAAGAAAACATTCAGCTTGATTAAAGAGAATGAAATTCATATTCTGGAATGGTATGTTCCATGAACATAGTTAAATAAGACTTTATTCCAAAATAAGCATTCAAGTTTAAAATAATAAAGAACACAATTACTTTTGCACCAACCTAATGAATTCATCTTTATCTATTTTTATCCACACCATATTGTTTGTTTACATCTAGTGGTAGGAATTATAGACATAATAGACTTGAGCTGTCCAAATTTCTTAGATGAAACAACAACAAAAAAAGAAATTGCTATTGAAGAAAAAAAGATTTATTAAGTTTTCTGTCATCGGTCTTTGTCTTCCTTTTCCTTTGTCACGATTCACTAAGATATTTTTTTTCATAGATGACTTGGTACTTAAATGGATAAAGCATAATGAAAAAACTAAATTCATAGAGTAAAGATTCAGGAAATATTATTCACATACATAGACATAGATAGACACCATTATTTTACTCAGATCTCACATTTGATGAAGATATTCTCATTACGAAAACCCAGTCAAAGTTAGAGTTGACTGTTTTTCAACGAATCCTCACCCAATTCAAGGGAGTTAACTCTTCACTGTCCGTCTATCACGTCCTATTAAACCCCAAAATTAACATTCCCCTATTGTTATTTGATTTAAGTGATTTGTAGGCAGCACCTTTCCTAGCTGATGTAAACTGACAAGCCTTATATATTTACGAATCTATTATATATACAATGCAAAAGTTGCTGCGATCATCTTCAGTCGTGTTTGAAGTTGCTGTAAGTTAGCTAATCAATTTGCTCAAGTCACAGTAGCATTAGGAGTTTTATAAGTTGTACAGAGACAGGGACTTCATACTAAATACTCTCAGACAGAATATAAAGTTGTAAAAGGCAAAAATCTAATGGACAAAGCATATTATATTATATGAGAAGCCACTAAATATTAAGATATTTCTGCGAAAGGGAAACTAATGTAAAAATGACTTTAGATACAGCAATATAAATTTAATTTTATAAAAAATAAAACCGTTGTCTGAATTCAACTCATTTTTTTCTCCAAAGCTTCATTTTCTTTGGCTCTAATCTTTAACAACAGAGTTGATTGTAATTTTAGGGAAAATATGATTGTGTGAATAGGTTAAAAGTTAGATTTGAAGCAGATAAATAAAGAACATAATATTAAAATATGAAGTGCTGAGTGCTGTAATAGGTAATGACACGTAAAAAAAGAATTGTTGAACTAGGTTCAAGTTTCAGCCAAGGCTGCTTACGTTCACTTCACAGTAACGCACTTGGGAAAGGTATGAATCTACTTCTTCCCCCATCTATGAGTAAATAGACAGGCAGTTAGAACCCTGTAGAGCAGTCCATCTAAGAGAAGATTACCCAGACAGAAAAAAATCTACCGCCTGGCAGTTGCCACAGCTAGTACCAAGTCAGGTTGAGAAATGTTGAGGGTTGGGCATCGGGCCAGCACCCAAGCCCCATAAAAACGTACAACATCTACAGATACAATAAATATATCTCTAAAGAACAAATCTCATAATGTTCAAAATGGAGACAAACATTGCGCAATATGCCTCATTGCATGGGCGGATTTTATTTTTTTTCAAATATGAATATTAAAATATGGAATACCTTACTGGCTTCAATATGTTTTCAATGATAAAATACTCAAACATAAAGATCATAGGTTATAGGCTGCTCAACTCAATATTGTTTAGAATTCAGTCACAGAAAGAAACATACAGCAAGTATTATATCAAACATATTATCATCATAGAACTGTTTTCTTTTTGTAGAAATTTAAATTTGATCTTACTTCGGTAAACTGACTCCTATCCCAACACATTCCATTTCAATGACTCTGGTGTTGACATCAAGGGCTCCAGGCGGAGACCCTCCTGGGCCTCGCATTTCAGGATTTCGACGTATACGGATGTAATCAGAATCTTCCAATTCAAAATGACAATAAGGCATTAAACTTCTACCTTTTACTCCAATACTTAGTCCTGGGGTATTGGGTTTCAAGTTTGGAATACTGCAAGGAAAAATAGAACTTGTCATTTAAATGTTTTCAAGTCATTCTAGTCAAAAATAGATAAGAAGATTGGAAATACCAGCTACAAAACGTAGACAGAGTTTGCGTCTGGACGTTTTTCTGGCAGATAGTCAGCCAATAGATGTTTTGCTCAGTAGATGTTTTGCTGAAAAACTTTTCGCCAAATTGACGTTTTGCAAACACTGATGGATTTTTTGGTGAAAACTTAAGGGTTGGGACAATATTTTTATTCTGTTTTTTTGTACTTATAAACCTGTATGTTTATTGTCTCAAAAGATTTATATTTCATATTGCAAAAAATTAGATAAATAAACTTACACAAATATATGTTGATTTAAAGTGAATTCTCTGTTATTCTTAATTTCATTTTGGTCTTCTTTCACCGACAGAGGTTGTTGCTTTTATCCATTGACCATTTAAAGGTTAAAAAAACTCGAACAATTAAATTTCTCAAAAATAATTTCCTTTTATATCTTAGACAACGTAGGAAGAATAGCGTAATAATATAAAACAAATATTATAAAATAAAATTTTAAGAAACATTATAAATATCTGGCAGGGAATTGACACGCTATTTTTTAAATGTAATTATCTAAAATTTAGAAAAGTTTTTCTCTTGGAGAAAGTTGCCACTAGGATTGTTGTGAGACTTTGAGAAGCTTTTAAGGAAGAAGATTTAGGTAAAATGCCAGTTATACAAGTTACATTTACATTCCAAACATAGTAGAATTTCCCATGAACATCAACCACAATCTGGCTGAACTTCAACAAACCAAAATGATGAAAATCTTGAAAAAGTTCACCACAAAATCAATTAAGATTATTGTTAGATAATATACTGCAGAAATGTTGCATGTGCTTTGAATGGATATGACCTTCATTTCTTCTGGAAATATGTTATTTATTTGAAACTAGCAGGGATACCTGGTGATGCCCCCGGGGGGGGGGAGGGTTACTTAAAATATAATCAAACAGGAAAAATATGTTCTTTGATGTATTTCTTCTTCCACAACATAGTAAAAAAAAAAACAACAAAAAACGATTATTTACACAATGTACACATGAAAAAGTAGTCGTAATCGAAGAAATATTCTAATGCACAGGGCTTCTGGATACACTTTATAATTGTTTCTCCTATTGGGTGCCAGTATGAAAAGGTTGATTGGGGATCCAACTCTAGAACAACCAATATAGAGCCATCCATAGGAAAAGTCAGGCAAAGACCAGTGATCTTGAGAGATTGTTCTTGTACCTTGTTAGAATTTCCCCAAATGACCTCAGGTGACCTTTACTGACCTCCAGCATCACCCCCACATTGCCTATAAGTTTTGCCGTGTAAAGATGAACCTCTATGCAAAACTCCTGCATTCTAGGTGCAATATTGTGTCCAACAACTTGGAAAATTTGCTATAAATGATCAGATTTGACATATGTTAATCATAAATGTTTCCTATGTCAAAATCACATTTCTAAATACTTTAGCTATGAAAGAATATACTGCTATACTAAATTTCATAGGTGCAAAGTTGTGATTAACAAGCTGTGAAATTGCCTAAATGACCAAAAGTGACTTCAGGTGACCTGAAATGGTATTTGAGGTCAATATCACATTGCCTATGATCTTTACTGAATGCCAAATTTCAGTGACATAGGTACAAAATTATCACCCAGAACTAAAAAATTGAGTAAAAATAACCAGAAATTACCAGAAGTGACCTTGAATGACCTCCAAAGTCAACTTCACTTTGCTTTTTACATCTGATGTGAGAAGATGTATCCATATGCAAATTTGAATACGTGTAAAAAATTTATGATACCGAGTAGAATGTATTTTACATATATAGAAAATTGAAAAAATATTTCCTTTAAATTTAATTATGATCCTTCAAAAATATGTAATTCAGTTGACCCTGCAAACTGTTTTGAGTGGATATTGTTAGTATTTATGATAAATGCTGTGAGAGGAATTTTCTTGTTTGAAAAGATCAAAGTAGTAACAGATCTAAGCAGAATACTTTTACATAATTTTCCTTTGATGTTGGCATATCTAAATACAAACAGAGAAACAGGCTTCAAATCTCTATAATTAAAGATGATTACACAATATTAAAACTCTGAATATGAAATTGAAATTTTTCCAAATTCTTCATTTAAAAAATATGAAAAGAAATAAATTTTTTGCACTGCTTATTGTTTCAAATAGACAAAGTAGTAGTCTAATGAAACACAAGTTCTTACCTGCAGATTAGGTGTCCAGAATTCTCTGTGGTGTTGAGAGGAGAAAACTTGACTGTAAAAATTATATTTCCCTGGGGTGGAATGGTTCCGAATTCTGGTTCGATAGAGAAAGGAACATATAAATCAGGGGAAGAGATTGGTGATGCTGGTGGTTCTTCATCTGTTGGCTTGGATTCAGTCATAAGTGGTTTTTTGAAAGTGTCCATGACTACTTGCCAATTGTAGTCCATCTGGATTATTCCTTTGTTAACAAGGGTCAATCTGTAAAGAAAATAAAAGCAAAAACAATCAACAGATCAATCAAAGTCTTCAGCCTAGTATCTGTCTTGAACCTATCAAAGCATATATGACCATTGGTTGAACTAAGAAATATGTGTTGGATAATTTCTTTATGTATATATATATATATATATATATATATACATACACAATACAAATCAGGAATATAATATAATGCAATATACGATGTGTGATGGGTTTCTTTCATAAAGTGCTCGATACATCCAACATTAAACATCAAGTAGAGTTAGAGTAGAGCTTAAAATATGATGAAATATAGGATTTGCTACACACATCTCAGAGAGAAAAGATATCACAAAGAGCTGATGTTTTAGCAACATACTGATAAGGAAAGTGCCTACAGTATCTCCTACTAATTTATAATTCATAACTACTAGACAGTAAAGCATCTCCACAATGTAAAACTGAAAAACATAACAAGCAGTGACCAACAACAAAAAAGGAAAAGAAAAGATATAGAAATAGAATAAGAAGAAGGTTCTCCACTCTAGAAAAATGCACCCTCCCCAAAAAACATCTTAAATAAAGATCTAAAATAAATCGAATCATTCACCTGAAGAAGTCCAAACAGGGCAAGAACATCAATGTGTTTGTGTAGCAAATCCTCTATTTCATCATTATATATATACACATATATACATTTATATGTCTTATAAGAGGACCTCTTCTCTTCATAATTGACTTCTTTTTTATTAGATGAAGAATTATCAACCATAATCAATTTTTGACTAGTATTTCTTTCATTGTAATTTTGGTTGCTTTTCATTACAACTACTCAGAAAGTAGGTTAATGGCCATTTATAGATAGCAGGGATCAAAAAGAATAAGCTCTCAATTATAACCAGAATTTCTGAGGGATGTGAGTTCAAGCCTCACACAGAGCTTATCCTTTATTTCTGATCCATGTTGTCCAGTATCAAAACATTGGTAAATAGGAAAATAACAATGACAGTAATGGAAAAAGTAGAGCAGGCCCTTGATAAGGAAAGATCACACCATAATGAATAATACATCAGCTCCAAAATACATGCTGCAATCATGAAAAATTGTTCTTGGCCTCAAAAACATTGGACTTGAACAAAAGAAGAATTCAAAAAGATCTAGAAAAATCCTACCAGCGTGAGTTCAAAGACGTAAAGACATACCAGTTATGGAAACTTCAGAGATTCAAAGATCAGAATATGGGATTCACCAATTATCAGTGCCGACCCTTGAAGCAATTGTTGACACCAACAAGTGCCAGTAAAGTTTCCTTAAGGGAAAAAACAAACCAAAAGACAGAACCAAAGATGAGGAAACTGGTCTAAAAGAATCAATGAATGATAGTGAGCATAAGTTCTCTTACATTTGAATAATTAGGTTAGTCCCTATTTTGATATGAAAATCTTCCTCAGAAGTTCTTAGATGAATTATTGTCATCATTCTTTGAATTATTCAAACTAATCTTGGCCTTCAAGGATGGGGATGATGGTCTACAACAAGGTTTCTCAACCTTTTTCTCTTTAGCATAATCACAGTGGGAGTAGCTTCACCTTATTTGTTGATCTCTTTATCATGGAACAATATATAACCGATTATTTTATAAAATGCATTTTTATGTGACAGTCTCTCACCCTATCAGCTCAACTTTTGCACCTTTTGCGGGGGGGGGGGGGGGATATCAACCCCAACCCCACTGAGAATGACTGGTCTACACTAAACAAAAAAGAGATCCCTGTGGAGATATTTGTTTAATGCGTACTTGTTTTACTTTAAGAAAGACACAGTACTTCACAAATCAACCAACTGACTCTAATGACAAGGAAACTATGATGATTGGAGCTGATGGATCTGTTATATTGACTTTGAGAAGCCAAGAATTCATTTTTTAATTACATCTGTTGAAAAAAACTATCATTGTTTTCATAAAGCTTTGAAAATGATGTCCATTTTCTTGGATTATCAGACTCCGCATAAATAATAGATAAATAAACAAATAATCACATTTTGATTACATCTGTTAAAAACTGTTGTTCCTTAATAGCTTTAAAAATGACGCCTGTTTTCTTTGACTATCAGACTTCCATTGACAAATTGAAAAAAAAAAATTAGTATCTTAATTTTGATTGTTTTGATCTCTACTTTTGAGTAAATGGACTTTTTGGCCTTTCTCATTGATTGAAGTTCTCAGATGAAATATTTTCATTATTCAAAGATTTATTTGAACTAGTATCCTCATCTTTGTTATCTCAACCACATTGTTTTATCACCCTGAGGAAGGCCAGCAAGTAAACTAGAAAAACATAGTGATTGAAACAACAAAGATGTGGATGCTAGTCCAAATTTTTCAAGGAATAATGACAATACTTCATCTCCGAATATCAGAAAATATTAGAAAAGCAAGAGATTGTATGGGCTGAAATATGACTGAAACAATAAAGATGAGGATGCTGGTCTGAATAATTCCTGGAAAAATCAAAATGGTTGTTATATGCAATCTCTGCTTTCATCATTCAACATCTCATTCATTAACTCTTGAATTCATAAATAAAATTGAATACCATTCCCAATGGGAAATGGAATTATCTCCCTTTGACAATAGGGTGAATTCAAAAAAATTCCATTTAATTCACAGAAAAGTTTCATTATTTCTAATTCTATACATTGAAGAGTTCTACAGCCTATCACAAGTGGTCTATGAATTTAAGAGTTACTCATTTGGAAAGTAAATTCAATTTAGTTTATTCTGTACTTACTTGACAGTCCTTGTCTGAAACATCAGAGTGTCTTTGTAGTGAATTTGTGAAGTGGAACAAACATATTCACAAAAATCAGCAGTTCCACTCACAAGAAGTACAATATTTCTCTCTGTGTCAACTACCTCAGTGCACGGAGGCTGAGGTTTTGTCTTGATCACTTTTTTCTTTCGTGGACCTGCATGTGTTGGTGTGGTAGTTGGAACAGCAAGAAGATTTGAAGGACCAGATTTGTTCTGGGACGAAACACGAGTAGAACTGGAAGGAAAAATACAATTGAATAATCAACCTAGGAATGTGCATAATTTTTGGAAATATCTCACTTTGGCCACTGTGAAATCAAACTCTTAAAATCTCTGCTTTCAGTTATTTTGACACTGTATGACTTCATGCTGGCCACTATGAAATTGAACCCACAAATCTCTGCTTCCAGTCAATTTGAAGAACCAGTATGATTTGACACTGTATGGCTTCATGCAGGTCACTGTGAAATCAAACCCCTAAATTCTCACTTTCAGTCACTTTGGCAATGCACTGCTTTTTGCTAGCAAGTTATAGTTATATATGAGTGGGTTACTCAAGAAGCTATAATAGTTTAAAATGAGACTTTTAATCTTTCAGCCCATATATCAGTCAATAACCCAAGCTAATGTTTAAAAGTTATTCCTGAAGAAAAAATATAAACAATACATAAAATATATAAATGTGCTCATTAACATATATGAGACTTGTAACAAAAAAAAATTCAATTTTCTAAATTTCTCTGCCTATTGTCTAGTTAGTCTGTCAATGCCGAGTTACCATAGAAGAAAGCAAAATGATTTCAAATCTGGACAAAACAGGCTTTTCTTCTTTGCTCCTTCTTCTTGAATTTTGTACTTCTAAAATCTGCAATAGCTACATGGTAGAGATATACACAAATCAAAATCAAGAAAAATGTAAATAAATCAAATTACAAGAGGTGCAGAGGGCCTAACTGTTGATGGTAGAGAAAATGAAATAGGTGAACCAAGCACAAATTCTGCTGAAGTAGTTTGGGATCACTTTGCATTAATGCTCTTGGGAAAGGCATGAATAAACTTACCAGCCTCCAGCCACAAGTGAAATTGTAGAGTAGATATAGCTTTTCAGTCCTGTAAAGCAGTCCATACTGGAAGAAAACACTAAACCTAAAGAGTGGACTCGATATGCACAAGCTGATCCCCACTTTGAAAAACAAGCAGGGGAGGCAAAAAGGAAAGTCCTCCCCGATCCTTGTGTAGCGCCCCCTATACTTTTAGTCAAGAATTAAATACGAAACTTATCTTTCAGAAAGATGTCAAAAACGTCACTTCCTCCGACAACCCCCATAAAACCCCTGGACACACATGGTTCAATACCCATAGGTACCAGCACCCCTAGCTGGTCGTGCCTCAGGCTCCGGCACTTGTTGCCAGCCACTCATTCTCTTTCTTTCCTTCTCTCTAAGATCATTATCATTTCACTGACCTCCCAGCTGATCCAATCTTAACCATTCTTCCACCATGACCTATCTCTGTACTAACTTTACCCATCTCACTTCACCGATGTCAAGGCTTTTTACTATCCAATAGTCACAATAATCTTCCCTAAATTTCTGTTCTTTGGGAAACATGCATGGATAAAACTTCTGCCTTTCATGGTCTGTCCGTCAAGAGTCTATCAGCGTCAGAGAATAGCCCCTAAGTTAATGCACACAACTTGGCAGTATGGCTTGCACACTGAACCCAGTTTCCACGTATCTCCAAGCCATATGGATCCCAAAGCGTTTCAGACAACTCCGCTCTGGCTCCAACACCAGTACTATCAACGGCAAGAAAGCTCCCACCTTCTGCTATGTCTTCTCTTTTTATCACTTTACACGATCGATCAGATTTATATCATTCTTATATATCTTTTCATTTGTCATTTATGCCCTAGTATTAAGCGTACATCTTAGTTGTCTAACCAAAATATTTGTGTGTGTTCTTTTCATTTTGTTTCATCCCCACATCCAAGTTCATACTTATCACGCATTCTCTTCATAAATCACTATCACACCTTCTACCACTTCCAGGGCTGCACGCGTGCTACACTTCAAACCATGAGGATCCAAAATCCTTCTTCTCTCAACTATCCATTGCACTATTCATTTCTCAACCATAAGAGTTACCACGAAACTTGAATATCAAGAATGAGCCATGAAATCTGAAGTATGATCCTATCATTGGTATGACTGTTGAATAAGGAGACTCCTATTTGTTTTTGATCACTGGGTGGTCAGATGCACAAAACTACTTACTTGTCAACAACTGCCTTTTCTTTGTTGTTTGTGGTGGCTGTGTTCACATGTATGGCTGACATAGAATCTGCTCTTGGAGTGTTGGCAAGAGGAGGTTCGACATCCACCCATTGGATAACATGGATTCTGTCATCCCAATCGGGAACCTAACAAAGAGAATTAGAAATCATCAATCAAAACTGTCAACATAGGTTTCTCCAGTTTTCAAGTTGGTCTTGCTGGTTACATATGTATGTATGTATATATGTATGTATCACACATACAGGTCACACCAATGGAGTTAAAGGGATGAAAATTTAAACATTTACTTCTTATTATGCCTTGAAAGAAAATTTTGTTTTAAATCCCCCTCCCTAAATAGGTTTTTAATATAGGTTCAATTTGCAGTATAAGTTTATGCTAAATTATTCCTTAAGCATTTAGACTTGTTTTTTGAAAATACAGACTCTTTTAGTGATCACTGCCCAACAAAAAGTAAGAGATGTGACTTATTCATTGATCACCCTTTTTAAGAAATTTTCAATTGATCACCTCTTATACAGCATGCTGCCAAAAGATGTTGATGATGCAATGACTAATGGAGTGACTAACCAGACCTAATTTTTTTTCTTTTTAATTACTTTTATTGTTCCTTCCTATCCTATATGCCAGACAGATGGTTTTCAAGGGTATTTGGAGGACTACCGCTCACTGCAACTCATCCAAGTTGATTTTAAGGTAGGCCCTCCCTACTCGGTAGATTGATCAAACACAATCTTCCTCCCTGTATTGAAACAGTGACAGAATTAAATAATTTTCTTTGTTTATCAATCTAATGTTAATTAACTACAAGATGAAACTGTTCACTATTGCTGTTTATGGTAATTTTGAAAAAGAAAAATTTTCCTTAAATTATTCGAATTTTGAGAAGTATTTTCACTATCAGTGTTTTGGCCAGTTTCTCATCATATTATTGTTACTTTTGATCATAACTTTTTAAATTGAATATCTTTGGACTGTTAAAGAAAGTGCAGAAAAATAGGAATAAATCTTATTTGTAGCATGAAGTAGGAATAAAGAAGTAGCAGCTTCCAACAAGACCTGAACTCACACTCCATATCCCGGGAGTTTATCTTTAAGGTGTTGTCAATGAAAGACAAATTCTTGAAATAATATTCCTCATGTAGACAGAGAAGATATCAACTTATCACAAAGGCTATGTGAGGATGACCTCAGAGGCTATTTGAGTTCACTACAGATCATTTCTAGTCAATTTTTCAAGTTGTTGGCTACAATTTTATGAAACATAGAGTTGATTCTTTTATGTAGAAATGTGACTCTTACATAGGGGGCACTCAAGGTCACTATAAATCATTTCTGGTCATTTATTTTTGTTGTTGCTGGCTACAAGGCAGAAATTTTGTGTGGGAGTATATCTTTACATGGTTAAAGTTATTGGCAATATGTGCTTGATGCCGGAGGTCACGACAGGTAATTTCTGGGAATTTCAAAAAAGCACAAATACAATCTCTTAAAATTGCTGGCTTTTGCCTGATTTCTCAATGTTTTTCCCCTAGACAGCTCTATAGTAGTTGTTCTAAGGTAGGATCCTCAATTAACCTTTTCATACCTATACTAATGTATTGTATCCAGAAACCCTGTTAAACTAAGTAACAACATCATTTGTTCTTCATTTCACACCATAACATTTCTTCCTTAACAGATAGTTTTTTATGCATACATATAGTAAATAATTGTCTTTTCATTTGCTGTGGTGCTTAAGGAGAAATATATCTAAGAAGATATTTTCCTGTTTATTTTATGCTATTTCTCCCCGGGTGTCCCAGCTAGTTTCAAATAAATCCTGAAAATTCATTTTTTACTTAGATTATGAAACTCAGTCAAAAAAAAGAAAAAATTCTTTCTCTTGATAACCACATCTGACAACAAAGTTGAAAAGGTATATGCATTCAGTTGTATCAATCTGTATTTTTGTCTATCCACACAATATCTCCCAAAATACTCTATGGATCACAATTTAGTGGAAGGGTGAACAATGAGGTAGGAAAGAGGCGGTTAATTTTAGGGGCGGATCCAGGAATTTCTTTTTGATATTTTTTCATTTTTTTCTATACATTTATGTATATATTCGTGACTGTTTGCACAATGTCTACAAAAATTTTCAATGAATTTCAACAAGATTATGAAGAAGGGTACTCAACAGGCTCTAGAAGAAGCGATTCATTTATAGAGTGGATCCATACACAATTACCTTCCTCAGTTGTAGTTATATGTCCATATATTATCGCCAAAATTTTATGTCTGTCCACCCAATATCTCCGAAAGTTCTAAATGGATTTCAATGAAATTTTGTGGAAGGGTGAACAATAAGCTGCGGACTGATTAAATTCTGGGGAGGATCTATGTACAATTATTTCCCCTGACAATGGCATTTGCAGAGGTTTGCTCTCTTTTGTTTTTTCAAGGATCCATTAAAATAAAATGTAGCGTCTTTTCTTTTTAGTCTAAAGAACAAAATTTAAATCCTGATCTAAAACTTGAAAATATAGAGGAAGCCACTCACTATGGACACTTTGGAATAAGATATTTTAGACAACAATAACTGACTGATGATTCAGCCATACTTTTTTTCAATTTTTGATAAAATGATATTCGACTTTTTTGCAATAAAATAAGTTATATTTTTGAGAAAATACATTTCTTCCTGTGACTTTTTTATACAGCATATCACTGGTGTTTTTACTTACATAACATTTCGTCTTGAGACTTTATGTCAGATCACCCTTTAAAGAAGCTTGAGTTGTTGAGACATAAAACAAACTAAAATTAGAACAGATGAATTATCAAAAATAAATCACCTATCATTAACCTTGTGCTAATCCATGCATAAATAACCCCGTCATGTTTTATGGGTTTATGCTAGTTTCAAATAAAGTGGTTGGGATCAACTGATTTTGATGGCAATAACCATTTGATAGCAATGACCATATTTACACTAAACAACTATATTCATTAAAAAGAGAAATTAAGATAGACTGTTTCAGGTGGTATGGAACTCTGACTGCATTAGAAGTTATCATTTTGAAAGTCCAATGATGACATTTTCATAATAAGAAAAAGACTAGCATTCTGAAGGAAATTATGAATCGCTGCCATCCATATATGCTTCTTGTAAATTAAACAGTGATGGTGATAAAGCTGGGCTACTTTGATGAAAATGCAACTAGTAAAATCTGAACCATAAATTCATGATTTAAGAACAAAACAAGAAAAAAACGGGTCTGGTTAGTCACTCAATAGAAACCCTCATGAGATCAATGTCTTTGAGCAGTATGCTTGTGTTATGGGTGATCGAAAAGAAAAGTTTGAAGAAAAGGTGATCAATTAATGAATTACTTCTCTCACTTTTTAGTAATAACTAAATAAGACTGAATTTTCAAAAAAATGTATAAATGTTGCTGGACACAAACTAAGGGATCAATTTAGCATGAACTTACATTTCAAATTGCCCCCCCACACACACACTAAAAACTTTTTTTGGAGAAAAATTTTCAAAAAACAAGAGAGACCGTTTTCCCAACTCATTGAAGAGAGTTTGTGTGCAAAATCTATTTTCAGTTAGGGTTGTGCAAGGTCCAGATATAGATACATATAAATTTCAGAACACATGAACAAACTAAACCCAGCAACAGTGTTTAAACCAGTCTATTGAAGGTAGCAATGATTACCAACTCTAGAAGACGCTAAATTGCATCCAAATTGATGAACGAAAATGACCAATTGAGTGCACTCACCCCACTGAGAGGTTGATCAAAAATAATCTTCTTTATAGTGCATTTCACTACTTGTTCCTTCAAGCTTACAGGCTTATCAGCATTAAATGTGATGGTGACTTCCTTTGCTTGGCCAGGCCTCAAATGTCCAACTTGTGGTGAAAAGCTCAGAGGGTACTCATCAAGCCATTGGAAATGGATACAATCTGTTTGGCATCTGTTTGTGATGGACAGACACTGCGTCTTTGGCTCTCCAATATAGCAGTCTCCAAATACCATCAAATTTGATTTGGTTGCTGCCCGAAGTGAAGAAAAAAAAAAGGTCAGTGATATCGATTGTTTTATCAAAGGGTAGATGAAAATCAACTCTCTATAAGAAATTACTTTTTGTAAAAATCGCTTATTTTTGCGAAACAAATTTTCATTTTGGGCAATGGAGGAGGTGTACCACACTAAACTACAAACTCAGGATCCACTGGAGGAGCGCATTTGACATGTTATGGCCAACATACAGCCAAACTTTCTGCAAAGCTCTATTGTGGCGATACCGAAATGCTTATAGAAAATTGCTGAATAGTGTTGAATTTTAACTCAGCAGGCAAATTCCATCATTGGATGGTTGAAAGTAAATCTAGTATGACTACAATTGACTATTAGATAATAAAGTTATTATCAATTTCCAACAGAGAGCTTCTTTTCACCCACCTTGAAGTATATATTTTATCTTAATTTCAGTAGCTCTCTATTGCAATTCACAGATATTCATTGTTGTTATTAACAATAGTAGCATTTCAATGAAGCATTGTCAATTATCATTAATTTTTGATTAGCATTTCTTTTGCCTTAATACAGTTGCTTTCAATCAAAATTCTCAGTCATTCTATCTTCATAAGTAAGTAGCGTGGATTGGAAATAGAGAATAAGCATCCTTGATAATAATTTACAATGTTTCCTCTAAGAAATTAAAAAATAGTATAGCTACTAATTCAACTAGTGTATGTAGATGAAGATGGTGGCATATCAGGCAGTCCATGAAAAGTATAGCTAAATGGTTGGATTTGAATCACTGCAACTAGTGGTCTTTGTAACCTAATTAGTAAATCAGCTGTCACATTAAGATAGGCTCCTGAGCATAAGAGCTTATTCTCTCTTTCCGATCCATGCTGCTTACTTATGATCACACAATGGCAGTTTGAGAGTTGCAATAAAAAGCAACTGAAATAAAGAGGAAAGAAATACTAGTTAGAAAATTGCTAACTAATAAAACTATGTATTAGAGTGTTTGGAAAATGATTATATCTTTTGGTGTTTGGAAAAGTAATTACATATTTTCATGTTTAGATTGTATCTATAAATCATTAACCAACCAACTAAGGCAAGACCAGGGTTGAATGGTACCAAACAATGTCTGAATTTAGTTCATCATCTTTTCTATCCAGTAGTGTGTCTTTTAAAGTGTATAGTAAAGTTTAATCCCATGGAGGATAGAGACTTTACCGAGCAATATATTCACCTTGCTTACTGTATGAATTTGGAAAAAAAACCCCCAAAACACAGATATTTTCCAATAAGAATAGAAAATTTGCATTCCTGTTGGACTGCTGTCATTGATAATGATGATTATATTATTGTTAAATAGTATTTAATTAATTTTCATAGGCATTTGTTTTTATCTCCTTTTTGAAAATATGTAATTACTTTTTCAAAAACCTGATTATTATACATTATTCTGTTTATTTCTTTGCAATCTTTTTGATTATTATTCATTTCTTCACTGGTGTCTTTTCACATCAATGAAACTTGTTGATTTATTTGTTTTAATATGTTCTTGAGTTTTATTACTCTATTGCCTTCTTGATGTTACACCAAAGCGTAAAGAAAGTGAGGAGTGAAAACTTTAAAAAATATTCCTTACATCTTTCATCCTATCTCTTCTACCTCCCTATCTACCCTTTAGCATGATAAACAAAGGTAAGAATCGAAGAGGATACTTAGGCTTGAATGGGAGCAAAAGGGATTCATTACTCCTTGCTCCCGAGTTAGAAACCTAAAATTCAAGTTATAGTAGTTGCTGACCATAGAAATATAGACAGATAGCAAGAGTAGTAGTAGTAGTAACAATGACAATAATAATAACAACAGATATATCACGTTCATTTGCCTTTGCATGTTCTAATGGTTAATATAGAGATCAAACCCCTAACTATCCATATGTAGCTCCCAATGACTTTCGGTTTTTCCCACAGTTAAAAACACTGTCGAAAGGGAGGAAACTTCAGACAGTAGAAGAGTTTAAGGAGAATGCGGCAAGTACATGAGGTCCCTAGAGAAGTACTTTGAAAGAGACTAAGGTACCATTACCCTAGGTAAGCTATTTTTCTATTAACACTTGAATTCATATACAAAATATTGAATGTCAATATCAGAGGAAATAACTAATAGAAATCTCCCTGTGATAATTAGGTGATTTTTTAAAGGGATTTAATTGACAGAAGAGTTCCATATTTTTTTATTTTATTCATTGAAGAGTTCTGCTGTCAATAACAAGCGGTTCATGAATTTAAGAGTTAATATGAAAAGGAGAAGGAAGCAAGGGAAAATACTTTGATATCTGAATGATGATGCTATGAATGCATATAAATATAAGATTTTGTCAAAAGATGCCGGAAACTTTCGCATCAACCTCATACTGAATTAAAATCAAATATAGCAGTAATGATAATAATTATTTAAATTTTATTAAAATAAAGATTTTAAGAATTAAAACTGTTTACTAAATCTTATCAAATTTCACATATCAAATACTGAATTTAAAAGAACTCCATTTTTTTTTTCAAATATGACCATTTTCTAAAAGGCATATGAAAAATGAAATCCATTTTTCAAGCAAGATGGCTTCTTTTCCCTTGAATGAGAGTGACTCACCTTCAATGTAATCATTGTTTGGGCAGTTATCCAAAGACTGTGTTTGTAACTGCAATTCAAGTTGAGGGTCAAAAACAATGTTATCAAGTGTGACTTCCTCTAAGTAACCCTCTCCAACAAGCCAGACGATTGTGTTCTCATACTGGTTACCATGTACACTCAACTGCACTTGGCCATAACTCTTGAGGGGCTCTTTGGGATGGAAGGTCACTTCAAATACAGCCTGTGCACCACTTTCTAAAGACACACTGGCAGTGTGTGGCCTCTTCTGTATAACTGAAGGAATAACAGAAAAAAAATAAGGGAGTAGAGTTTGTATGAAGTGGTTTAAACATGCAACAAATAATTATGTCAACAGGTCATTGTTATAAATAGTACCAATGAAAATGTAAAGTTTTGAGGAATATTTTTCTCAAGTATGTTTCTGTTATTTTGAATTTTTCAAGGTGAATATGTTTTATATCTGAGAGAAGTGAAAACTGGTATCTTCCGATTTTTAAAAATTTGCTTTACACCGTTTTTCTAGGAAAAAAGCATAAGGCGAGAATAGGTTTTAGCGATTGTTTTGCAACAAGCCATAAAGAGGCAGCACACACCCTCTTCCTTTCTCTCCAACAGCATCAACTTTTAACAACTCAGACAAACAGACCATAATCATCATTTTTTCCTCTCTCATTTATGTACACACACACATTCTTCAAGCAGAAGGCAGAAAACATAGCTGGAAAATGTGAATATTTCCTGTCAAAGCACAATGTCAAAGTTTTCTAATCAGCACGACTACAGCAAACCTGGTTAAATTTGGTATGACAATATCAGAAAGGGGGAAATACATTATGAGACTCTAAGATAGGGCTGAGGATGGATCTTTATGGATCAGGCATTCTTACATTATGCCAGAGAACTAATGATATCTATTGATATCATAAGGTATAACTGGAGCACCCTCAATCACTAGTGATGATATTTCAGGCTTCATATTATGCCTGATCCCAGAGTCACAATTGATGAACAATGCATATAAATAGTTTTTTTCTATATCAAGCACTATGACGCAATCAATAATTAAAATTAACGCTCCCCTCTTCAGCGTTGAGCACTCTTAGGTAGGGCACTCATCTGCTATAAGCAACAATGCAATGCTCTTCCAAATCTGGAATGGAGCACTCTGGTAGATGGGGAATTATGCGTAAGTAAATATTGCTTAATTCAGTCCTACTGATCGTCCAGTTCTGCATAGGGCAGGGATAGATTATCTGCCTCTGGGTCTGGAGCGAAGGTTTTGACCCTACCTTGCGGTACTGAAAGGGATATCAAGTCTATAACCACACTGAAGAGTTGTAACAACGAAACAGCTGTCTGTTATACAGTTATTGATTATATATTTATACATATATATATATATATATATGAGTGTGATTACTGACCTTTGTCCTCGATGACTTCATATCCCATGTCTGCATTTGTGTCAGCAGATGGTACCAAAGTGTAAACCTTATCCGTATCAACAAGGTCCAAGTCAACCTGAAAGAAAAATAAAAATTACAATTACATTTATTAAGGTACCTTTCAATGCTGCAGACAAAATGGCTCTTGTAATTATCACCTTGGGTGATTATTAGCACACACAAACATTCTCTCTTGATATAATAAAAGGTATATGACAGTTTCGTAAAAAATAACCAAATGTTTCATGAGACTTGAGGATTATGGCTGCACAGACAGATTGAGTTTTACAGAATACAAGCACAGAACTCTTTCAAAATGACAGGTAACATTTTTGCTGCATAACAAACCAACAAATATACAGAATTTGGATGTATATTTAGGTATACTCAAACCAAGAGTTACTGAGCAAAAGCAGGAATCTTGAGCATTTTAATTTCGGAGTTTTATGTGTTATTAAATTTTCAGCAATGAAAGAATGAAATATAACTGATTTTCAGTTACAAAAAGTGTGAGTCACATTATATTAAAAGTCATATTGTACTTGAGTATAAATATGAAATTAATGAAATTGAATATTAGATTAATAAATATTTTGTAATTGTGGTCTATTGTATGCTTTTTTTGATCCATCTATTATTTGCTGGTCAAAGTTATCCACAATTTCTGGTGGTATATTTTTTATTTCTTAAATTATGTCATCTTTCTAATAACTCTCACTGCTTTGATAACTGTTCCCCCAACCCAATCTGACTGACTGGCAATACCCTAGACTTGAAATCCTGATTCAATTCATTCCTGAAACTCATATGTATCTTATCAGACTACTGAGGTTCACATTAGGCAATCATATTGTGATAGTGGTTTTAAATCATATAAATCCCTATGGAAATAATGAGACAAGCAAACAAGCATCTGCACGAAAAAGTGACAATGGTATTAGTACAGCTAAATGATGATAATAACAGTATCATTTATTCTAACTGATACAACTCTAATTCATGTGCATCCAGTTATCTGATGGTCATGAGTTCAATGCCTGGGGCAGGCAGTGAAAGTCATTTACTCTCGTTCAATGGGAGAATGAATTATTTGGGATCAACGGATTTGGGACATTCTCTAGCATGGATAGTGGAATGAGAACATATTGAATAAAGAGTTACCAAATATGATATATACCTGAAGAAGGCCAGATGACACAATGGCTGAAATGTTGTGACAATAATAATTTAGATGAGGACACTAGCCTGAATAGATCAGCATATAATAATTCCTCATCTCAGGAATCCAGACAGGAATTATCAAATTCAATCATAAGCTCACTTTAGAATTGAAATTAATTACTGTATTTCCCAAAGGAAGGATGCTAATTTTTTTTTTACCAAAATACCCCAAATTCTACAGGTTGAAGGTTACTTTCGTCATAGGCCTATTTTCCGACTATATTTGGCTGATTTTTTACCAAATTTAGCTAATAAAAATCTATGTTTCTATAAAAAGAATAAAAAATGTTTCTATTTGAATCAAGCAACCCTGATCTTGGGTCTTTTTTTTTTTTTGTTTTACTTTCCCAGATTTTTCCTTTTTTTCTTCCCCTTCCTTCTTGCCTCTCCTTCCTTCCCTTTCTGAAGAACAAAGTCTCATTCTGACGAGTGATGTTCGTCAATTGGCCACTTTCTTGTGCCTTGCTCCCCAATGGCTCATAAAAACAGATAATAGATTTTGTAGAAAAAGAAAGAGAATATATTTTTAAGTTGTCTGAATGTTTACTGCTGTTATCATCCATTTAAAAATCTCACCTTGCAATGCAGAAAAGCATCATTTGTCAGAGCTAATTTCAAAGTTTGTTTATGTCCAACCAAACTCTGTTTAAAGAGTAAAACTGGTTGGCCTTGTCTATTGCGAATGGTTGGCTGAGTTATTGAAATCCTGGGAAGAGTACCCTCCCCTGATATTTCAAAAATCAAAGGGTCCATCTTGAATGGTAGGTTGGGTGTATCAATGGCAGCTTCAAAGGTTGTAGTGTACATCTGGAATGTAAAAGCAGTTATTTTATAAATAACAAAAAAACGCAGAGATCGTGGTAATTCTATTATTGTAAAATGTTTTGGGGAGGTCATATTGTCTCAAGTCCTTTCATAATCTAATCATATAATGAGATTATATGCAAATTTTTCTATCGATTTGTTTGTTTGTTTGCTCTCAAATGGGATGATCTCATTGGTTGATTTTCCTTCCTATAATGACATAACAATAAAAATTACTTAAGAGAAACTCCTCGGACTTCATGTCTGATCTTATATTACAGTTTGAGATGAGTTGAAACTTCAAAAAAAAAATTAAAATCATGATACTTGAATTATCAAAAATGAATTACCTAATAAATGGTTTTGTGCTCCTTAGTGCCAGTCCATACATGGATGATCACGTCATTTTGAGTACTAGGGTTATTTTGGTGATTTTTGAACCACCTTCATCTCCTTGCACTAAAACACTTGCTAAAGGTGGGCTATTACAAATTCTTCAGTGAGGCGCAATAAAATGCACCCTTCCCATATTCTAGGTATGCCTCTAAAACAATGGTTTCGAAACTTAGAAAACTCAGGAACCCCTTTTATAAAAGGAAATATTCTGACAGACCCTCATTTTCAGCATTTAGATTTTAGACATGTTAGTTAATGAACTACAAAAAATGGTAATCTTCAACCTTTAAAAAATCATATCTATTTAAAATTAATTACATTATTTGAATTCTAATACATACATGGTGCAGGTCTGTGTACAATAATTATGTTTTTTGAAAGCTGTAAAATGGATGATGATGTTTCTCTACCACAAGATTTGCAATGTCAGGTTCAGATAAAACATTGCAGCAGACCCAAGCAATATTTATCACCCCCCCCCCCAGGAGTCAGCAGATCCCAGTTTTGAATCCATTGATCCAGAACATAGATCAAATGATCAAGGATCAAATGATCAACTTTTTTAATCATCATGTCACATGGTCTGATCATTATTATGATGTCACATCATATTCCGATCAAGCATCATGTGATTGAACCATGGGATAGCTGCGATGTGATCACAGTAGAAACTGATTAAATAAGGACTTGTACAGGCCTGTATCATTTCATCAATCATGTTGAGAGAGAATCAGGAAATTGGTTGGACGATTAGAAACATTATCTCAAGGGCTTCATATGTTATTGATAGAATATACAAGACTGATGAGACCTCATGTAGAATGCTTAGGTGCCAGTAGCTAGGCAGAGAAATTGGAACTGAATCTTAAAGATAGAGAGAATACAACAAAAAGTAACCAAACTAATTAATGGAATAAAAGATCTTAGTTATAAAGAGAAATTGGAGTCCTTGGGTTCAACAACTTTGCTTGGGAGAAGGATGAGAGGAGATTTGATCGAAGCATTCAAAATAATTAATGTAATTTCAAAATATGGCGCACCATTTTTAACATCTCCCCTTGAACTGGAAATCTATTAGCGAGACAGATTTCAAAAACAAAACTAATCAACTAAACATTCTTTTGTTCTTATAGTATAATATATTTTTAAAATAAGTTGCCAAGTCACATTAAAAAAGCAAAATTGATATATTTACTCCTTATTATGTCTAGAAAAAACATTTTTTCAAAATATTCCCCAAATTGTTTTTTTGCAATGTAAGTTTATGCTAAATTGGCCCTTTAGTTTGTGTCCAGCAGCATTCATGCTAGTACTTTTTTAAAAATTCATTCTTTTCTTGGGATCACTGCCAAACAAAAGGCGAAAGAAATGATTTAAAAGAGTTTTATTGCTTGATGAGGATTGTAGCACATTACTGCAATCCCTAATCAGGACTTGACGAGAAAAAACATATATTCCAATTGATGAATTTTTATTTGACCAAGCATTGTATGAGATCAATTTTGCCCTAATGTAAAGAGTACGAAAACTGATAGAGAATTATTAGTTCTTCTGGGAACGACTCAAAACCAAACATCTCTACTCAACTCAATACAGATATCTCCACCCATTTATTCACTGATTGAACTGTGATCAACTCGCCCACATTTGCAAACGCATCATACAGATCTCAATCAAAGACGCATTTATACAGTCCTAATAGAAAAATTTGTTAGTTATCATTTTGATACCGTGACAATTCCTTTTCTGCTACGATTTGATTACCCTGAAAAAGCAACAACTATAAAAGAATTTCTTAATTAAGAATGTTATGCAAAGGTTATGATTTACCTGCATAGCTTGTGGGGTAAATGTTACAGTGACAAAAATATGGCTGTGGTTTAATATTTGTGCTTTGTTTGGTTCAATCTCAAATGCCTCCAAGAGATGTTGGACTTTCCCACTTCCACGAGCCGAAGGGGATTTCAGGTTCAAGTTGACATCACATGGAACCTGCAAATATAATATGATATAAATGATAAAAGACAAAGAAAAAACAATTGAAACCACTTGTTTTTGCAAGGGCATAAAACCAAAACAATACAAATGTGATAAAAACAGCTAAAAATATCATTTTATGGCAATCTTATTTGAAATCATAAATTTGCTATAAACAGCTGATAACCTACACACAGCATTTGGAGTGAACACTACAACAGTTCTAATGTTCCACATTGGTTCAATAGGTCTATCAGCTGACTGTGTCTAAGCTTAGAGAATTGTGGTATGAAACCTCACAGTATCCTCTATATTCACCTGATATTTTTCCTACAGATTATCATCCTTTCAAGCATTTTGAACTTCATATCTATAATAAGATGTTCAATATAGAAGCTATAATTCATGTTTTTGTTGAATTTGTGGCCATTAAACCTAAAAGATTTTATAGATGGCATATTACCATAAGCAGATCATTAGAAAAGAGTTAATTCTTCAAACAGGTCATATTTTGATTAAATATCAACTGTTTTCAATTGTTTATATAATTGATCATCTTATTATACAAAAACATTTCTATGTAACAACCTAATATTTCTCTTATAGAATGAAAATAATCCTTATCTATGGATTGTAAAGATTCATCTGGACATTGTTATGAGTCATATCATCAAAAAGACTAGAAGTAGCTCATATTGAAAAATTTATAAACTAATTTGCTACATTAATAACATTTTTGCATATGTACTTGAGATTTTGTTTTCTATGACTTTAGAATGACAAGTAATTCTCTTGAAAGCTTTTAAAAGCATGTTTTGGAAATATAAATTATTTTCAAACTAAATTTTATAACCTGCAAATATTGAACACTAAATGTAAGTTTGCAGATATGTGACGATCCATCAATAAGTTAGATTAAAATTCAGCTAATGACTACCTTTCAGTCTACAGACTTATTGATCTATCTTTATAATTCAACTTTTAAAGAAACATTTTTTTGGTCTGAATCAGAGTCAAATAGTGAAAAAAGATGAACCTTTGTATTGTTAATGATCTTGAAACGAGCTTTGGACTTTTTACCAACAAGAACATTGCTGAACATGAATTTTTTCTCTGCTTCACCATAGACGCCACCACTGTCCACCTGCAAGCAGAAAACAATAAGACATTTTTAAAATGAAATAAGTTTCTTGTCATCCATAAGTGCACAATCTCTAATTCAAAACCTTTGGGAATGGTTAGTACAAGTGCTGTATTGATAATGAAAGAAGCCTCATTTTCTGTTTCTCAATGTTACCCATAAGGAAACTGCAGCTCTTTTCAACACCTTCAACGTTAAGGTGAAGAATTTTTTTTAAATCACCAAAATATCTGTGAGTGGCAGAAACACATTTGACTAGCAGGATCACTGTAGCACAATTGTGTGTTATGGGTTGAGCCGAATCTGTCTCAAAATAATAACCTCTGCTACCAGGCCTTGTAGAGCACAGCAACAGTAAATGAAACAACCTCTGTTGTATTGGTTGCATTGGGTCACGTTTGGTGCTAAACAAGAGCTTTGATATACAGACAAAACCCATGAAAAAAACTTTGCAGTTTTTTGAGCTTTTCCATTTTCATAATTCCAGAGATTTTGTACCAATATAAGAAATATTGAAGTGCAGTTTTTTTGTAAAACCATTACTGTACTACACTATTTTGTTGACTTTTTTGATTCAGATTGCACATTTTGGAAATTGTCTCTAGTATAAACTAGTAGATACCAGTTGCTTTGCTAACAGTATACCTAAAACTATGTTCTGTGTTAGTGTATTTAGACAGTAATCTGAAAGGTTAATGCAAGGCATTGTTAACTAAATTTTTGTATCCATTTTGTATTTTAGATGTACAATATTTGGCCTTGGGTTTTATTGTCATTAGATTGCATAAAATGGGTTTGAGTGAAAATCCTGAATGAAGAGAAATCTGATACAAAGATTATTTTCTTTTTCTAAATAGGAACAGAGTTAATTGCTTGGTTTGATATTTATCAAGATATCATAAATAAAGGTGGGAGGATTCTCACATAGAAAAATATATCCATTCATTTTTCTTAACAAAGTAATCTTTTCATAAATGAATTCAATAATCAAGGAGTAAATACTGAAAGTTTTATTAAGTAAAATAAATAAGTTTCATTCAGTAAAATACCTATTGCCTTCCTAACCCTTTTCCAACCCTTCAGACAGTGATACAAGGTAATATAAAGCAGTACATGACTTGATCAGATCAAAAGTCCTGACAGACTGGAGTAGACAGTTTCAAGGGAACAGGTGTGATAGACCAGTAGGACAAGAAAGGATGTAATTCGTATTAAAAAAAATTTAAATTCAACCATGAACTCTCTATATATCTATCTTTCTCCTGCTCTCTACCTCTATCATTCCAACCAAGCTTTTCCTACAAAAGCCATGTCACAGTGGTGCTGACAAAATGTGTCCATTTCAAGGACGATTATGAAAAAAAAGATTAATTCCAAAAAATGAAAAACCTGTTCTTAGAAGGTGACTATAGGCTACACACGGAAATTTTCAAGGCTCTAATTTCTAAAAAAACATGACCAGGAGCATTGAAATGGACAGACAGACAGACAAGTGGAAAAGGATGAATACCTAGCTTATTTTTTGGTTGTTTGGTCAAGTTGGTGATAGTAACTACATTTGTTCAATAATGATAATCTAAGAGAGATCACTCTGAAAGCAATTTTGTAAAGCATCCCCTGATAGCATGACAATCAGACTGACATGTTTCAAATTATAATATAGATTGAACAGAATAATTCAACAATTTTCATGAGTTGCATAAGTAGCTAGGACTAGGAATTCTGTATTAGTCCACACAAAGACCTGAATATGAAAGCTTAACAGATACTTAGGTAACGTCAGTAATTTAGCAAGTGTGTTTCTGACTAGATCTGAGTTAAGCAGCCATAGTCACCTATTTGATGTTAGCAACACTTCCTTTAAATTATTTTTGTATCATAATGACTTCTATGCCTGTTTTCAATAAGACAATGACATGAAAACCTTATTAATACAAGGTGTCTGATTTAGTTCAATAATAAGGCCAAGTATTCCACCAAGTACCAGGCTTCAACTTCCAAGGTTTACATCATTGTTTCCTAAATTTTAGTAGGCATGACCCTGAACACAGAATAGTTTCTTCATTTAGTTTATCCAATAAGTTTTACAGAATTTTGCTTTCATTTAAAAATCAATTATTAAACTTAAACAGACTATAATAAGTCAGTTTTCATACATTTGTAGATGCTTTATGATTCACAACTATTTTTCAGTTCCAGAGTTTCATGATGTTTCATATTCCGAAATTGTGAAATAAATATATTTCAGAAAACATTTTTATTTCAGCATTTTTATATTTTTTTCAAAACCTTTTTTTATTTTTCTTCTTTTTACCATATTTTTGAAACCATCCTACTATCCTAAGGTGCAACCCTCATTGGGATCGTAACTGTGAGTTTTGGAACCACTGGTCTACACCTAAAACTCAACATTTGATACTTAAGTAAGACACATACATATAGGCAGCGCATTAACATGTTGTGATTACAAATTATTCAAAGTAATCAAAATGATCAGTATAAAAAAAATGAATTTAAGAATTAAGAGTAGCATTTGTTCTCCCTCTTGTTAGAAATAATTGTTGTAGATATTAGCCCTAAAATAGTACTAATGTCACTTCCTAATCCGTCTCTAAAATAGTCCCTGAGTCCTGGTAACTCTGCTGACTATAAAAAGTAATACTTGCACGTGCTAGCCCACTTATTCCTTGTTCTTGAACCATGTGGATATGAGAACAAGAATTCCTGGTTTTCCTATGCCTTTTTCAACCAAAATGTGTGAACAGTATTATTCAATTTTACTCTGCACTCATACAAAAATGTACATGAACTTGTAAAAAGACAATTCATTCATTTTTACCTTCAGGAATAATACTAAAATACTAAAAAAAAAAATAATAGGGCTTACATACAAAGATCTTTAACAAAATATGTATTTTCTTGAAAAATGAATAAATAATCTCATTTTCCTCAAGGCTGTGTTTCAATCTTTATCATCCTCTTGTTATTATCTTTCCTCACATATTAGACCACGTGCACACCAAATTATTCAGTCTGCCATGTGGTTAAGACTTTAATACTAAATATGACCTACCCTCAACGATCACACATTATGGAGATCATCATACCACCAATACTTCAATAAGGTGACAAAAGTAAAAATAATTACTTGACTGTAATGTTGCCAAAGAGAAAGGCTTTTGCATATTCGGTGTTCTTCAAAGATAGCACCAATGTCATCTACAGCAATGGCTGGTATGCAGCATTCTGCTTGAATTCGGTAGGGAATACCATGTGGATATAATCTAGATTCCCGGTCTGTGATATCAATGCTTAGTTCCTGAAAAGTAAGGTTTAGTATTCAATTTTTCAATATATAATTTCAATTAAGTATCTTATTAAGAGTATATGTTGAAACAATTTGCATGATAAAGATTATTCAATACATTGGAAAAATTGAAATTATCGTCAAGTCATTGTCAGCAAGTGAAGAGACCAATGAATCATTGATAAGCAGAAGTAAAACTATTCCTTCGATTCCATTTTTTTGATGAACTACTTATTAGGGTATACTAAAAACCATCAACAAAAATTGTCATCAAAATTGCCAACATAGGTTTCTTCAGTTCTTAACTTGGTCTGTTTGGCTATGTATGTATGTATGTATGTATTGCGCATGCAGGCTGCACCAATGAAGCTAGAGGGCTGAAAATTCAAATATATATACCTAATCATATCTAGAATAAAGGGCCAATTTACAAAGTAATTTCACGCTAAATTGGTCCTTTGTTTGCTTCTGACAGAATTCACACTCATTCTTTTTTTAAATTCAGACTTTCAAATTTCCTGAACACTGGCTAGTTAGAAAGTCCTGCTTTTGGGCACTCCACTCTCCATTTGGCACCACCTCCAGCCAGATAATGATTTGTTCTCCTCTTTCGTGTTTGACTAAAGAACTGATATGAATTAACCCAGATATACTTAAAACAGAGGGAATCGAAAGCTATAACAACCCTTAACATAATTCATAGGTCAGTCTGTCCAATCAATATTTTGATTAAATTTTTACAGTTTTCCGTAGTTCATATCCTTCATCTCACAATTCAAATAACAACATTTGATATGTAACAAACTAATAAATAATTCTATGACAAAACTGAAATTTTTTTTATTTAATCTCATTTTCAGACATCATATAATTGTCTTGCACATTCCTCAGTCAAAAGATAAATCGTCAACTGAATGCATAATTGAAATGAAAATTAAACTTTTCCAAAATCATCAGGTTGATCTGTTAGTGTCAAGTATAATAATCCATATTACTTAGTGTTCAGTTCCAAGATTTCGTGAATCTTCAATCTAGAATCATCTCATCTTCAAAAGAATCACACATGCTATAATCTCCAACCAAAATGTTCAGGGACATTACCTCATCCCAGACACCAACATTATCAGCTGTACATTCAACATTGATGATCTGCTGAGCTCCAGGCAAGATGCTGCCAGAAGCTGGGAAGATGCTGAACATGCCCAGTATCAATCGAACCCCAGGTGTAAGCTCTGACCTATAAGAAAAACAATAGAAAGGATAACATTGTATATGGAGATTATCATCATAAAAATTCCAAAAGTGTATTTAGAGATGTTTGGACAATGGGAAAGCAGCTGTAGTAAATAAAATAGGAATAACACTTCAGCAATTATTACAATTCTAGCATCAATCCATTAAGCAATAGGGTATGAGCTATGATTTTATAGGAACCTGCGATCATCTAGATGAGTAAGTCTCAAACAGGAGAAACTTGGCTCCCAGGAAAGGAATTTCCTGAGGGGAGGATTCACATGTTTAAACAGCACTATGCACATCACATGGAGAGAAAGCAGCACTGCATTAGAGAAAAAACAGGAGTCAGGAATATCATAGAATCTATTAGAAAACTCAAATGGCAATGAGCTGGTCATGCTGCAAGAGTGGCAGACAACCGATGGACAACATGATTCACAATGATCCCCAGTAATCACATGCCAAACCGAGGCCGGCTGAATACAAGATAGTGAGCTAGTCGAGTTCAGAAAGTATTGGCTCTGTGACACCCATGATAGCGAGGTCTGGCAGATCCTGAGGAAGGATGATGGACACTAAAAGAATGATGATGCTGCTGCTGATGATGATAAATGATTATGCTGCTGCTGCTGCTGATGATGATGTACACAGACACTTTTCCATGAAGGGGTATGGGAGGGTATATCATTGAGGCAACCCTGTTTACCAGTAAATAGTCCTTTTATATGGGACGATCAAGTAAGGTTTACATAAAACAGTTGTACTGCACCATTATCCTTTATTGACAGCAGGGTTCCAGTTTTTAAACCCCTTCATCCTTGATGAGAAGGCCTGATCCAAAGTCGGGTGGGGGGGGGAATCAAATGCCTTATTTATGACCCCAAGTTGACACTCATGACTATGCTGTCATATAGCAGTGTTACAATAAATGTTTTCAAGAAATAGAGAATACTCACATTTTCTTCACTTTGGTTAAATCTTTGTCTTTCATCATTTTGATAATGGAGTATTTAAACTCAAATTCTCCTCTGTTCTCTAATGTGATGGTCCGGCTTTTCCTTGCAGTTAACATCAAGAAGCCAAAGTTGATGTCACTCTCAGGAATGATTATGAACCTGTAACAAGAGAAAACAAACTGGTTAGTCTCTCAATGAAAACCATTACGTAGCCAACGTCTTTTGGTAGCATGCTATGTTAGGGGTCATCATTTAAAAAAATTGGAGAAAAAAAGGTGATCAATGAATAAGTTACTTCTCTCACCTTTTGTTGGGCAGAGATCACGTAAAAAAAGTTTGAAGTCTCAAAAAAAAAACAAGTATGAATTCTACTGGACTCATATTAAGGTATCAATTTAGCATGAACTTACACTGAAAATTGAACTCCATGCTAAAACCCGGGGGGGGGGAGTTTAAAAAAATCATCTTTTCTCAACATATGGAGTAAATATTTAAATTTTAAGCCGTTTAGCTCCATCCTATATGCATGATACATACATACATACATACATACATAACCAGCCAACTAGCTAACCAAACTAACATGAAAACTGAAGAAAACTTTGTTGACAGTTTTTGTTGATAGTTTCTAAATACACAGACGATACTACTCTCAACAAGACTCTATATACCTATAAGCAATAAAATCTGAGCAACTCAATGAGACTAGGTTATAGTATCAGTTCCTCAGTGTGTTACAGAAATTCATTAAAGAGATTGGACCAGAACTCCTTTAATTTATTGGAATACTTCAGGTTCTCTTAGTCGTACATGTCATAGTAATAAACTGTACATTAAAATAAGTGGATTTCCTAAGATAATTATTCCTTATAAAGGTCTCTAATTCTGATGAATAAAACTTTTGCCACCCAGGCAAAACAATATACAGGAATAGGCCATGGGCCATAGTGCTGACCCTGATTTAATACATGGAGTCAATAAAGAGTCAAGAATTAATTTACACATGAATGTAAACATAAGTTCAGAGAAGTTTCTCTGTGTCTGCTATTTGGTATTATCAACCTTAATTTTTATTTTTTTAAATAATTTTGGGCCTTCTGGAATCATGCCCCCACCCCCAGCAAATGCTCAGTGTTGTTATTTTTGTTGTGCCAACTATGTTTTGGCTGATCCATTCCATCCCCTTCTTCATGGGCCTTATCTATACATAAAGAAAGGGATTCTTTTTTATCCTGGTAGCATTGAGTAAGAAACGGTTGCAATCAGAATTTTTTTTCCCATTAGTAGCAATGTTTGAACGTAGGGTGCAGATATTTTGAATTGTTTTCTCTGTTAAACAAAGAATTCTATATTGTGTTTTTAATTAATTCATTAAGTAGCGGAAAACCATGTAGAGTTGAAATCCACACTGGTCTGACCTGAACATTTAGTAAACTAGTTGATATATGCTGATTCATTCAGTTTTCTCATTGAATATATATATATATATATATATATATATATATATATATATAAAAGAGACGCAGACAGACAAACAGACAGATGGACAGAGAATGCAGGATATTCCAAAAAATGTATTCATATTTTATCGTTCTATTTTTCTAAGATCTTTGTTTTTTCGTGTTAAACATGTTCTAACAAACTGATTTAGATTCGAATAATAGAAATTTAGCTTCTAATAATGTTCATGTTTTTCTACAGACACATAAATACATAAATAGTGATTTCGAATAAGAGTACTAATAAAATGCCTGAAGCACTTACTTGCTGAAAACAGCCTTCACAGATATTTTAATAGGTAAATTAGCCACTAGCATGTCCCCACCAGTAGGGTCAACCACTTGACAGTGGAAAATGGTTTGATCTTTGATCTGGGTTTCTTTATCAGCATTGAATACAACATTGGCCGTATTTGGTCTGTCCAAAGGAGCCAAAACACCTTTATTTGGTGTCACAGTGAACAGTGACAACAGAGACTTGTCATGTAGGTCAGGGTTGGGAATAATACTGCAAGACAAAATATAAAAGCATTAATAAATACATATCTTGAAATATAGCAATTATTTTCATTATTTCTTTTAATTTGATGAAGTATTACAAATCATTATTATTAATCTTATGGTTAATATTTACCTTCATCTTAAATTTCCTGTTGCTTATCATCACAACTAGTTACTTGTCACAGATTAATGACCTGAGTGGAATTATGATTATTAAGATAGAGGTAAATAGTAGCCATACAATTAATAATATTAAGAAGAAATACATCTTTAAAATGTCTTCTATAAATTTTACATAAAAACTCCAAAGACTTATTCTGATGAGTTGACTGATGATTGCAATTCTGAGATGAAATATTTTCATTATTCTACACTTTTTTCAATCGAAAATTTTCAATTTCGAATAGGATTTTCATATGTTTTGTTTTTATTGCAATAATCCAGTCAATATATTCTTCGGCCTTCCCCAGGTGTACGTTGTATAGAGTGATTTTCAGTTGCCACTCAGTATTTTTTTTTCCATCTATTCAACATGAATACAACATTCAAAGAGTTTTTTTGGACAATAAAAATCATTCTTTTTGTTATGTATCTCATAAAAAAGCATAGAAAAAAAGGAATTAAGAACATTTCCACATTAAATATTATGGAACAAGCAGTACTGCACATGTTGATGAAAATAGAGTAACTTACATTACAAGCATTGCCATTAGCATAAAAATTTTCTATTTGCTACCGTTTCATTGTCTTGCACAAGAGGAAAAAGAGATCTTTTTGTTCAATAAGGATAGTACACTTGAAGAAGAATGTAGAGTAGATTGGCAGAAACATTTTGGGGACAGCATAAATAGCAAAAAGAATCAGTTTAATTGTCTGGAAAACTCATTGAATCATAATGGCTCTTCTCAAAATTATAGACAAGAATACCAGTAAACTAAAGTCATGATATGAAAAAAGTATCTTCAGTATGAGGCCAGTTCAATGATAATAATAGAATCATTTTACCATTCTCATCCAAGTGAATTTCTTCAACAATGATCAACAATGGTCATGGGAACTCTTTTGTTAAGGGGGGCAGATTTGTTTGCCTATGACAGTACTGTTCTAAACCTATCAATTGCAACAGACATCTGAGGTATGCTAAAGAACATATACTCCTTATTAGGTATAGAAAAAACTTTCTTTTTAAAAAAATAAAATAAAAGGTTTTTGGTGGAGATGGTTCAATTTACAACTTTCTATATGCTTGGCCAGGCTCTGGTCATACTCATGTTCCTCAATAATTTCCAGCTTCGTCTCCAGAGACAACACAGTTATCCCTTGCCATTAATGGTTTTCCATTTGTAATTTTGATAATTTGCAGTTCAGTCTTGAATAATTCAATGGGAATATTTTGGGGAGTTTTGCAACGTCCCACGGAAAACCACATCATAGAAAATACACTGTGCAGTATAAACAAAACATGGAAAATTTAGGAAATCATAAATGTATTATAATAATCTTTGTGTTATTAGGAAGAAGAAAAATCGAAGGAAGTTTCCGATTGAAAACATATCGTGGTTGGAAATTTAAACTTGTTTACACCCATGAACCAGTTAGTCAAACAGTATTTTAGACACTGTACTGTGAACATATTGAATGATTCATTTTTCAGAAAAAGGAAGTATTGTTACTTATTTTTCATTTTTATACAATTATTTACTTTCATCTTGATACTCTTATTGTTTTTTATCACAACTTTTCTCTGATCAGATAACATTTTTAAAAAAGCAACAAAAATATTCAGATGAAGGCAAAAAGTAGCATGAAAAGAAAAAAAAATATTGTTAATGATCACTGCACAGATATTACATGAAATTTATCATTTTTGTTAATTAAGTATGTATTGTTTTTACTAGCATCAACTTTTTAACAATCTTTTGAAATGTGTTGCAATGATTAGATATTTTCTTTGAAAGTTTAATTTTGGTTATAACTGCAAGGAAATAACATTGAGTTAGTTAAAGAAAAATACTTTCGTGTATTCACAGGGAATTTCTCAGCAGATTAAGGTCATATCTAGGATTTTGACTAAAAAACATCAATTTCGATGTAATGTATGGATCTGTCACAAAAAAATGAAGTAGAGTTTAAGAATTTGAAATTTTTACGGAATGCTTTACAGTACACATTTTGTTTATTTGTACATTTACAATCAAGGAATGGTAAAGTGTTTATCAGAAGGTTTATAATACAAGATTCATGGGTTTTAAAGACAGAAAGGGTTGGAAGCTAAAAAAAATTGACTATATATATATATATATATATATATATATATATATATATATGTTGTTGAGAAATGGATATATAATCCAATAGCAATGATCTGAAAATCTATTTGAAATGATCTACGTTTATTTCACAGTGAAAGTATCATTTGGCCAAGACAAAGCAAATAGAGTTTATAATTGTTGTTTTCTTTCCTGAAAAAATAATCTCATTGAAATTCAAATAAATCCATAAATTTTTTCAAGGGTAATGATTACTTGATATTTTTTGGCAATGCTTCATTTGGAAAACGCAAATGTTATTACACGAAGATGCTTGTACGAAAAATCTTGGTATGTTGTGCAAAATTGATCAAAAATCTTTTAGATAGATATTGTCTAAGTAGATGGGTAATCATTAAGAAAAGTAGACTTACTGATAAATAATATCATATTTTCCTTTGTTTTTCAATTGCAAGGCTTGTTTGGCATCCTCAGATACACGCACAGTCCCAAAATCAAGACGCCTCTCATCATCTGCATAAGAGAAAGAACAGCGTGGAATTACAGGAATACCTTGGATATTGCAATTTTGATTGATGCTGGTTTTGATGCAGTAGAGACGAGGTATTGCTGCACAAATTATTGTAAATAAGTATAAGTTGAAAAAAGAAAACAAAAAAAAAACCCCTAAAAAACCCAAGTCTGGTTAGTCACTCAATACAGAACGTCATGTGATCCACGTCTTCTTGCATGCCATGTTGGAAGTGATCAATTAAAAGAAAATTGGAAAAAAAGGTGATCAACGAATATGTTATGTCTTTCACTTTTTGTTGGGCTGTGAACTCTAAGAAAGTAGGAATTGAAGAAAAAAACAAGTCTGAATGCTGCAGAACACAAATTAAGGGACCAATTTAGCATGAACTTACATTGTAAATTGACCACACCCTGAAAAAAATCTTTTTCTGGGGGTGGTGGTGAAAAACAAAATAATACTATATACAGCTCAGAAACTGAAGGAGCCTATGTTGACAGTGATGGTAGATGGTTTTGTAACACATTAAATTATAATAAGAGCTTGAACAGTGTGGTTTTGAACAAATTAAGCTCACTAATCAAGGTTTATCTGTCATTCACCTGACAAAATCACTGGCTAAGCTTCTTACAATCCTTCGTACTCAATCTATCTGATCAGCCACTCAACTTGCGCACCAATCATCTTGAATCATTTGCTTCTGTTTCTGGTGTTATGTTGCCTGTTTCTTCCATTGCTTCTTATATCAAATGATTCCACCTCACGAAGGATCTATGTCTCGTCTATTTCTGCGCTCTTAGATACCAAACTGCTATTTGTGATTTCCACTTATTATCTGGCATTTGTTTAAAGCAGCTGGACCCATCTTGGCTTTGGCAGTCAGCTTTCAAGAACAAGACCTTAGAATTTGGTAGTATTTCAATATCTGAAGAACACTTTCATCACCAAGAGGCTGCCAGACCTTGCTCTTCTTTTTTTAGTCAAATAGCATCACTTGTAAAGCTGCACTTTTGAAGATTTGTGTTTGTGCTTTAGGCTATTTGATTTTATTCTGTTAAAGGATGTCCATCCAGCCCTTTTCTATTGTGATTAAATTGTGATTATTTCATACAAAACGTTTGAATAAACCTTTATAATACCCAAACAAGAAGGCCCAAATCTCAATAGATGTCTTAACCGATATAGTGTGCTTCACAATATAAGGTGGAAGGTGGACCACAACAATTACTTATATTATTGACCACTCATCTAGAAAACTGCAAATAAAAACAGAATTTCCCTCCAAACATGTCAGCCTGATTTCACCCCAAGCATCACTAATAAATATATATGACCAACTGTAAAAATGAAATAAATTAGAGAAAAACCTTTCAGAAGTCAATGAATGAAATTTAAACAAAAAAAAAAAATAATAATTTTGCGCTTTTCCACTCTGAAGCTCAGATACAAGGTATCTGGAGGCGCAGGAGCTAAGGGTTCAAAGTTTCAAAGGTTCAAGTCATTGATATAAGTATTTTGTTTTTAAAAACTAAAATTTGGTATACTTGGTAATACATTGTAGTAATTTTGGTGGTATTATTTAATAGAAAACAAACATCAAAGAGTATCTTTGTTTATTTATTCAAATCCCACTTTATTTTTATACAATTCACCTATTGCCTGGCCTTGAATATAGCCCAGACCTATCCCACAGTTATCACGGGTTAGTTCTAACCAGGTTGACTTTCTTGGACCTCAACACTAGACTTATTATGGGGGTATAAGAATGGTAGATAAGCATTTCTTACCTGAAGCAATTCCTTTGGGGAAACTGATGTCCACTGCTACGTCATAAGCCTCAGCCCCAATATTGATTTGTTCTATTGTTGGCTTTACTATATTGTCCACATCTGATATCTAGTAACAGAAAGAATGAGGAAATTGAACTTTCACATTATTTTCTTTTGAGAGCAGACAGTACATAGAATGTAATTTCTCAATACATAAGGACTCAGAATCATAGGCTTTTCAGGTAAACAATGAAGATAAAAAGTAATTTCCTATAAAATAAATTATCTCAAACCCAATTCAGTCAAGAGAGAATGAACTGTCAATACATTTAATATTCCAATTCAAGATGGCAGACTATATAAGATATCATATGCTAGATTAATATGGACAATTTTGTTGTCTATATAAATAAAAAATGTAAAAACAATCTAACTCCAATAAATTCAAAGGAATAAAACAAATATTTATGAATACTTTTTGTATATCACGTGTATCAGTGTATGTATATAATCATATATATATATATATATGCATACACACACACACATTATATATATAAAGTATCTTTGTGAGTATATACATAAATAATTATATACACATTTATATATACACATGTATATGATTTTATGTATACACATATTTATATATATATATGTACATATATACACATTATATATATATATATATATATATATATATATATGCATATAGTGTGTGTGTTTGTTTGTGTGTGTATATATACACATATGTATATGATTTTATATATATAAATATATATATATATAAATATATATATATACATATATATATATATACAAACACACACACATGTATATGATTTTATATATATATATATATATATATATATATATATAGAGAGAGAGAGAGAGAGAGAGAGAGAGAGAGAGAGAGAGAGATCCAGGATAATGGGACCAATAAAGAAGCAAATTTCTTTTTATAAAAACCCATATATCATCCCAAAGAAGATGATTTCAAGTTTTGATCAAATATTTTTTTCATTTAAAATATCTCCTTTTGAATGCCTTCAAATAGTTTCCAACCATTCCATCTTAGTTGATCTCAATCTTTGGATAACAGTCTATAATTCATTGAATAATGACAATATTATATCATCTCCAAATTGGGGACCATAAATTTCCTTACCTCTAGTTTGATCTGTTTCTTTGAAATTACCACAGGTTTCTTTGCACAAAAGAAAGCCATCAGTGGATACTCAGTCAGGGGTTCCACCACATTGCTAGTGACAGATACAGAGAATTCCTCCCCAATATTTTCAGTTCCTATCAGCTTCCAAGCTACAGGCAGTTGTGTACGATTACGCAGGTAGATGCAGCGCATTTCTTCCCTGAGGAAATCGAAAAAAAAGCTATGAATATTTTACTTCTTCATCAGTAATCTTTTCTATGACTACTGTTTACCTTCATCTCAATTTTTTAGCTGCTTTTTATCGCAACTTTAGCTCAGGCTGGCTTCCTTTGGCAGTGAGTAAACGGCTTTGATCAGATATAAAGAATAATTTTCAGGAGAGACTCAAACTTACATCCCTCCTTGGAGGCCAGGTTTACACCTTCCTGCTCTTACCAATTGATATACTGAAGCCAACTAGCATGCAGAAATTCAACTCAAACCCTTAAACCCACTCTCTATACCAATCTATTGTTGGATGTAAATTTGAATCACACCTGAAGCTTCTTTATTTCAGATCAAAGCTGTTTACTCACTGTCAAAGGGAAGTAGCTTGCGTAAAAGTTGTGATAAAAAGAAACTGAAAAATTAAGATGTAAATAGTAAATAGGTAGATAGAAGTCATGACAACTAATAATAATGAATAAAAATACTTTAATGAAAAATAAATAATAAAAATTATTGCTCTATGTTACTTCTTCTTCAATATTTTTCTATATTAGTAGTATCAGTTTCTTTCATTTAGGCACCTCCTTTTAATGTGAAATCTGATATGTTCTTTCATTTCATTGATTCTTATAACTAGCAGGACATATGTCTTGCAAAGTTGATGCAAAAGTTTCCAGCATCATTTTGACAAAACCATTTATTCATTTAAATTCAAAGCATCACTATTCAGTCATCAAAGTTTTTTCCCTGGCTTTCTATTACATTGTGTCGCCTTTCAGCTAAATTATGTATTCCATTATAAAAGAATAATTTAAGTTCTGAACCAACTAATTCTTCATGGATTTTTTTTATCTTGGACTTGATCGAACTGCTGACTAGAAAGGAAAAGTTGCATTGAGTGAAACAGGTGGCCAGTCTGGAGAATACACAGCGTGTAGAAGAACTTCCCAATCCAGTTTCATGATCCTTTGCTGAATCACATTTATAACAAGACAGGTATTGTCATGCAGCAAAATCGTCAAAATTGCCCAGAAAAAAAAAACTTTTCTGTTTGAATACAACATTCAACTAAGTTAGTCGCTCATTGTAGCTTTGTACTGTAAGAGTTTGTCTGGGCTCCAGCAATTAGTAATGAAGAATTTCCTTTGCATCCTACCAAACACCAAGAAGATTTTTCTCCATCGTAATGTTGAAGACTGTCCTGAATATAGCCATAATTTTCTTCAATTTAGTTTCTTATGAATAAATCAATTTTTCATTATAAGTGACTATCTTGTTTAAAATGTTCAATGAGTGCACAGATACTACATTATGACCATTGGAAGAAGTGCTAGGGAGTAGTACATTGATCCTAGGCAGAGCGCACAAATACTATACTCTGATCATAGGCATTGGGCCAGGCAATGACACTTTGAATCTAGGCAGAGTACAAAAATACAATATTCTGATCCTTAATAGAAGAGACAGGGAGCAGCCCTTTGATCCAAGGCAGAGTGTACAAATACTACACTGATCCTAGGCGGAGGGCCAGGGAGTGTCATTTTGATACTAGGCAAACTGCATAGATATTCTGAACATTAGGCTGACTTGTTCATCCATACATAAATAATCCAATCATTTCCGATGGGTACTTCGCTAGTATAGGTAATGAAGTTGTTATTCAACATCAAAACTATTTCTCAACAAAAGAACTTCCAAATTCTTTGAGGGACATCTTGAAGTAAATATGATGAAAATCTTAGCAGATACACACTCTTTAAAAGTAGTGCCTCTTCTTCTCTAGCATTTGAATCATTTTTAGCCAATTGAGATTAAACTTTCAGAATAACCAGTAATCTACCAGGAGCGCCGTAAAGTGTATATCATTCCTAACTATTGAATAGAATAAAACTGGATTTGAATAAATAACTAACCTCAATATTAGAACCTTGTCAAATTGAAAAGATTTTTTGTCAAGTTCCAACTCGGGTCTGAATCCATCACAGCTTATTTTAAATATCACCGTTTCTGGATTCTCCTTAATGCAGCAGACAACAGCATCAGAAAAATGTCCTGCCATACGGGGACAAGCCCATACAGAAAGTTTCTTTGATTCATCAGGTGCCAAAGTCATACTTGGTGGATCAAGCATAAATGTTTCTCTCTTGTTGTCTTGTAAGAAACAGAAATGAACTTCTGCTTCCATCGGAGAAATATTGACAATGGTGAAAAATTCTACATTCTCCTGAAATTCTTTGTATCTGGGTAAAAAAGAAAATGGAATGAAGTCTGAGAAACATAAAAGGGCAAACAAAGTGTCATGTTTCTTTTAATTGAAAGAAAAGTCATCAAAACAAAATGGAGAGAGAAAAAAAAACATCATTAAAGTGAACCATTATTATTATTATTGATCTTTGACTAATATTCTTTTCCATCTTCATTTTTAGTTGCTTTACTCAGGCTGTCGATCCACGATAGTGAGTAAATAGTGTAAATAGTGAATAAAGGATAAGCTTTTGGTGAGATTTGAACTCACATCCCTTTCCCTCAGGGAAGCCTGGTTAAATGCATCAGATGCTCTTACCGACTGAGCTACGAGAAATCTACAGTTTGGCAGATTATTGAATGAAAACCTTTATACCTAATCTCCATTCTTCCCTGATCTCTCTAAATGAACAGCAGCTAAAAAATTATGATTCAAGAAGAACACTTGCTAAAGATTAATAATAATAATAATGGTTGATAATTTTTTTCATTTTTTTTTATTTTTTAGATTTTCATGATCACTGGTCAACATGTGACGGTTTCTATATAGTGACAAAGTAGACTTGTTGTCTTTTATCTTTAATTAATAAACCAAACAAACTTTGTAGCTACCCAATACAAAGAATGCTTTCTATTTGAAGTCAACTTACTTATCCGCACAATTTCCAACCAGGAGGGGCCCAAATTCAAACGTTTCTGTAGCATGGATGTATCTCTTATGAATGATATCCAGATAGGCCTTTGTCTTCTTGCGACGAGGAAATACTATCCTGTTTACAAAACAAAGACAAGGAGTAATTAGAATTTGTAAGTAATTTAGATTACAAATATGAAATCAACTAAATATAAACCTATGTTGTCAAAAAAAATGAAGAAATCAAACTCCAGTTGTACTGTTGATGCAAAATGGTGAAAACTAGAAAAAAAAAATATACAAAAATGATTATTTATATTTAGTCTATTCTTGGAGGTGCCACCCTGTATTATCAGAAATTTTAACAGCGAATACAAACCAGATGTAGTATGAACTTCTGACGCTACCTGTGACCAGCACTTTTTGAGAGTCAGTATGGAAACAGTGGGCAAAGAGACTACTTTGAAGGAGATGATGGAAACTGGAAGTGTGATTTTTTTTTCTTTGATCAATACCCAAACATCTGGGTAAGCACCTTATATTTCAGGTAAAACTTCACTGGATAAGTTTTCATTTGACATGCTTGTCTCAATGCAAACAAAGATTTATATTTTTCATTTGATTATACTTCAGTTTGGGAGTTGACTATATTTAACTAGTACTTCATTCATGATTGAGTTTTTTTTCTTCTTCTTATCCAATAATGGGACCGTTTCTTAATACTTCTTCATTAGAAATGGAAAACACTTGATTATGTTCCCTACAATATAATATTCACCATGATCAGGCATTGCAATCAACATTGGAGAAACAATGTATCATATCTTTAGTCTTATACTTTACGACTGAGCTGTGTTCACAAGTGCTGAAATAATTCTAATACCAATGAAAATGAAAAAAGATTATATTTTTACTTTGGATCCCTGCTGATGGATGGGAAAGCACAAACTCCACGGTTGAATATCTGGTATCTGCGCCTGGTGCCTGTTATCTCAAAAGTCAGGGTCTGGTCAAAATTACCAAGTTCATTTGATGTAAACAAGATTCTTAGGGTTATTTCACCATTTGGAGGAACAATCCATCGGAAATAGTTCAATCTGAAAAAATGTATATTCAAATGAAAAAGAGGATAGAGAATACAATGACGAAACATTGATATTGACTGGCATCTGAATCTTTATGCTTTTCCATCACGAGATAAAATTCTCCAATCAATTCAAGATAATAAATCTTACATCAAGGTATTCTTAATGACTACAAACCTAAATCTAACACTGTCAAGATGTTCCTTTTGGGCCATATTGCCAGTTCTGAGCCTGGTTTAAGGACTAGGATTGAATACGTGGCTAGTTACTAAACCCTGAAAAACCTACTTGTAACTAAAATTGCAGCAGCAACTCTTAATAAGGAAAATTTCTCTCCAGAAGGGCTCTTGTCATATGCTGGTAAAAACCCATTTAGATCTGATTCACTGAAGAACCTTGTAATCACAAAGGCTTTTTTCCCCACTGCTTTTGTATGAAACAGAGAACAACAGGATTGTTTGGTTTACAATAAGAGGTTGAGTCGAAAAATTATAAGTAATTGCGGCAAAAAAAACCCTGATGGATGAGTAGTGGCAATGTGATGGGGCTTTCTGCTCAGATCTTTGATTCTTGTCTGTAATTGCTGGCTCTGAGCCTCAGAAGACAGCTCAAAGCAGAGGAAAATAGTGGATATTTACGTGAGTCCCTTTGGAGAAATTGTTGGGCAAAGTTTTGAAAAGTAAAACCAAGTTTTATCATCAAGAGCGAATCAGATGCTGACTACACACCCCTGGCCCTGCAAAAAGGGGAAGCACTCAATTCCAGCAGCCAATAAGATTGCATGACACCCAGGCATTGTATCAGAGTGGAGAAATTTATTGATAATTTGAAAAAGTTTTTTCTAACAAATTCCACCAGTCTTCAGGGGACACATCCTGTTTCGACAATTGTTTGACCCAAGAAGTCGAAGATAGAGGAACAATGGCTCAGGTTTTTTTGCTTGGCATGGGAATTCAGATTCACTTGCTCAAGCCTTTTTATAGGACATTTGTAATATGGAAATATAATTTTGTTTCTCAAATCTGTGAGAAATTTGAATGTACACTCTATCCCAAATATTCATACCACCTTTGTAGTGTATATTTGTACAGGAAGTACGAGGGTGATACTGGTTGGGCATACTTGCATTCATCTTTTTAGATGACTTCAACAGAGCTGATAACAAATTAGGATAAAAAAATTGATTTTATAAAAATTTCACGTGATGCCAGCAATTTCAGTTCCTAGACCCCAAAATTGGCAATTTTCCTTTCTAATAAACGAAGATGTCATGAGGGCTATAAAACAAGCAAAAAGTGTCTTGAGATGAAAGTTAATATATGCTTGAACAGTTTTCAATATTAGTCACTGAAAATTTTAAAGATGGGATTCAGGGTGTCTAATTTAGCGAATCAGGCGATAAGAATGGCAAATATGTCATTCTTTTGTAGGATTTTAAGTCCGAAAGATCCAGAAACAACATGAAGATAGGGTCTCATTGACTCCAGAATACAGCTAGATTATATATGTCCATATGAAATAGCATAATTTTTACACTGTTCCTCTTGACAAGTTTGCCCATACAAAAAAATCAAATCCTTAATAGAAAATCTTCCTAAAATACAGTAGCTATTATAGAAATATAGGATTTGATGAAAATTAGTTAATTTAATGATTACTTGACCGGATTTTGAAAAAAGATCAAAATCTGCAAATAAAAATCTTTGAAAAAAAAAGTAGCAGTAATAGAAATATCGAATTCGATGAAAGTTAGTCAAATAAATGATTAATTGAAAGGATTTTGAAAAAATACTTACATTTTACTTATAATATAGTGAAAATACATTTGTTTACAGTAGGTGTCAATTACCTGTCAACTCTGTTCAAAGGTCAAGTGGGTATTGAATCAGCTTTCCTCATTCATTTATAATGAAAGTCCATTCAAATCCATGAGCAACTCATGGGACAGCTGAAGTATGGGTGACCAAAAATTACAAAACCTGATATCACCCACAATTGTAAAAGTATATTTCCAAGATTGAAACATTTTAGTAAAAATAATGATATTCATACCTTGCATAAATGAATCATAATAGCCCGCATGTGTACCAGAACTTAGTATCTAAAAAATAATCTAAGATTATCTAGAAAAATTGATCTTTAATCTAAAATTATCTAAAACATACCAGCACAAGATTTGGACATGGTTGGTGCGATGTGACCATAAACACACAAAAAAGTACTTTTTTGAAAGAAACAAAAAAAACATTTCTAGATGGTGTCTAGTGATGTACTCATGCAAGGTTGTAGTCCCAAATTGTGACCAGGAGTGTCCAAAAACACACGCACACAAATAGACATAGATAGATAGACATACATATTCAAAGAAAAAAGAATCTGTAGCCCCCTTTGCTGGTTAGTCGGGCCCTTTGTGCGGCTATGGTGATTCAATAATAATGTCAAAAGCATAGCAAGCAACATTAACACGAATGCTTTGAAAATAGCAATCTGAAATTATTTGTAGCAAAATACCATACAAAACATTAAGAGCAAAAGACAACAAGAAAACAAAGCGGGCCAAAGACTTTCATCTTTAGAAATGTTAGCCAAAAACAGCAGACAATAAAACAAACATTGTCAATAGATAAAGGAACAAAGCAGGAAACAAAAATAAAAAGACATTAGTCAAAAGAATTTCTTGCAGAAAAATTGGGTGTATTCAATTGTCTGAACAAAATTTGGAAAGCAATAGAAGTCCTTTTTGCAATCAATACTGATTGGATTCCTGTAATGCCAAACATCATCTTATACTAGTTCATGACCCATTACTTTACTGACGATTATTGTAAATGCACAACAATAGCTCGGCTGAAGACTGCAAGTGATGCTATGCATGAAAGCCTCAGTAGTAAGGTAGAGGAGTGAAAAGAATATTAGGTAGTTTAATAATAAAGTAGGAAGGCAGAGGGGGAGATAGAAAGAAAGTCAGGTGGTTTAATGAATAGGTAGAGAAGGAGAGGGGAGAAAAGTTAGGTTGTTCAAGGAGAGGGTAGGAAGGGAAAAAGGAGAAAAGTAAGTAAGGTAGTTTAATAAGAAGGTGGGAATCTACTACTACTACTCTGACTCTAAGTGTAACAGACATGGAGCTTATTATATATATATATATATATATATATATATATATATATATATATATATATATTTGATGTGGTTGCAAAAAGTAACTATTAGTGTCTTCTATTCTTTGGAAAGGTTCTGTTTTGTATAAATAAATCCCATCAATCATAGAAATAGTCAATATGTAAGGTATTTGCCTCCGTGTCAGATGTTTTCCTTCTTTATTGATACTATGGGTTGGCTCTATTTTCTTGTGTCACAATTGATGAGGTTTATTTCAATCAAAGTCATCTCAAAACAGGGATCAGTGGAAAACTGCTGGCCGCCATAAGAAGAAAAATGTCTCATAAGATACGAGTTACAAGAAAACAATAATGAACAAAATGTTGATTCTTCACAGTTCGAGGATTTTTTTCAGGATACAAATAACACTAAAAAGCACTCGGAGACCACATACCTCATCCCTGGGGAGAGGGGGGTGTTATTGTGTATGGAACCACCCCAAAATCTAATTAGATCTTCCATAGCCCATTGTCCATCTTTCCATGAAATTTAATTGTAATTCAATGAAACTTTTGGATATATTGTTTGGACAAACATGAAATTTTGGAGATACTGAGTAGTTTGGATGTATATCAATGACATAGGAGAGGTGATTGTGCATGGATCTGCCCCCCAAATCAGTTCATCCATTGATACTGAAATTCATTGAGAACTTTTGGAGATATCGTATGGATAGACATGAGTGTATACATAAATGGAAAAAAAAAACAAACAAAAAAAAAAACAGAAAAATATCTCTCAATCAATTCTCGGATTCAACCCCAAATTCAACCACCTCTTCTTTACCCCATTGCCCAGCCTTCCAGAAAATTTCATGGAAATTCATTCTGTACTTTTGGAGATATCAAGTGGACAGACAAACGGACGGGAAAACATGACCAAATACATATGTCTCTCCAACTTGGTTGACAATGATGAAATTAGAATAAGCAACAATCAGTCTGTTTGAAACAAGATTCTCCATTTATCATTTATCTGGAAACTAGAGTAGGCAATATTTCCTCACTGCAAAAAGGACAGAAGAGACAAATGAAAGCAAAGATGAAATAACAAGAAGCAAAACACACAAACAATGTTTTTCGGGGGTTAATCAAACTGTGGAAGTTGTTCAGACTTACTTTGGTGTCTTCGATTCAGTCAGTGAAATATTATCACCCAATATACTGAAATGAAATCAGGCACGTGATAAAATGAAGTGTTCTTCTGCTGTGGTTAACAAGCCTGAAAATCATACAATAGATGCGCGAGTTCTCTCCCTATTACAGTATGTCAGCTTGTCAGTTCATCGGTGACAGCAAATGGCATGAGAGAAGTTCGCGCATCTAAAAAAAACAACAACTCATAACTATAAACCTCGGCAGAGTGTACAGGATCTGAGCCTGCTTCAATCAACTCAAATCAGCCATACTCTTTAAAAACGGTAGCAGACTTCTACAGTCAGCTTTGGCATCTCCCTAGGATTAGGAAACTCCAGCAGAAAACCTATGACCTGAGGACTTGGTTCCCATCGCCCTCACTCAGGTGGACCATGGTATACAAACCCTTGGAAGAGGTTGGTTATGCAAACACCACACTCCACCTAAAAATTCATCATCTACTACATTACATATGAATGATGCGAAAAACATTAGCTAAAGAAAGTTAATTTGAAAAATGCTAAGTCCCCTTGCTTGCAAAGAAAGATACCTTTGGCAATCCTCAGAACTTGGGGTGACTCCTCCAGGGGGTGGAGATGGTACCTGGAATTGTGATTTTTGTTGAGGACCTTTTCTCTTGTCAGCGCTCTTCTTCTTGATGGATTCAATACTACCCCTTTGTTTATCAGGTAATCTACCTTTCATCTTTGAGGCAGGGGTGGCCCTTTCTGGTTTCTCTCTATCTTGAGATGGTACATCATCTGTTTCAGGTTCTTTTGCCTTCTCCTCAATAACTATATTTCTGATAAAAGAAAAAAATATAGATAAACAAAATTACACCATTTCATTTAAACTTTCAAGGCTGACTTATCAAGTTAGTTAATGCTTAAAAAGGTATAATAAAAAAGCCAATAATGTCTTGACTTGGTTTTATTTGATGGTTGAAGAATTCTTTAATTAAATAAAAAAATTCTCTATATTTGAAGAACTAAAATCATGAAGGGAAGTGTTTGTCCTATTTGGTATTTATTGTTTCTGATGTTTATTCTTTGTAACACTTACGCCCAAGTTGGCTGTTGAAAGAGATCTACCATCAGAATTATGTGTCATTGTAAAAGGATACAAAATTACTTACTAACTTGAATTTAACACAAAAAATACAAAATAAACAGTGACCAGGGCTCAAGGGAAGACAAAGAATATTGGGTGCCTGTTTGGATAACAATAACCAAGGCTAGAATGAGTTCTATTCCAAACAAGTGTTACCATAAAAACGTTTGCACTTGGCTGCTCCTGCTCCAAAGACAGACTTCAGTGCACAGAATTATGCACTTGCAGATGAGAGTTTTAACTGTAACAGACCATGCTTTCATTTGTTTGATTTTGTAAGATATCTAATGTCAGATGTGTTCACAATACCCATTTGTATAATGATCTTAAAGTCAACCTTTGGAAATGAAAAATGTGTAACTAATATTCAATAACTTATTTTTGAACTGAAAGAGTTGGTTTGAGGGTAATTGTAGCAACATTCTAATCTTATTTTTAGGACAGCTTCATTATACAAAAACCAATAATGACATAAATACTTTCATAGCCAAAGCAAGCCGCTCGCAATGGTTGGTAAGATATTTCATTAAATTTCTTTTGCCTGTAAAAATTTTTTGTAATCAGGATAGAACAATGATTTTTTTCATGTTGTATAGATGAATTTTTCATCTACTAAATAAAAAAGATAATTTTTATCCATCTCAATTGCAGGAGTCAGTAATTATAGAGTTTATGACATCGAATTACCTCTGAAGGTCACTTTGTTCGTGTAAGATTAAAAATACACTCATTCTATCCCCAGGGATAAATTAGGGGATAGGTATCAGATTAATCAGATATTATTTCAAATTTCCATGTATATTGGATTTTTGTGGCAATCTTGGAAAATGGCCGCCACAACCACAATATCAATAATTTTACTTGGGTCCATTGAAAATATCAAATATATCCTATCCTTGAAAGTTTGGTCTTTTTTTTTCAGCATGTAACACTGTAGTCAACAAGAAAGTGGACTATTAACATACCATCTTTCTGGTTGAGTATACATGAACATAGAGCAGTGAGTATTGATAAGTCTAGATCAGCCATTTTCAACCAGGGCTCTGCAGAATACAAGCATTCTATGAGAGGTTCTTCGGGGTTCCATAGAATTTTTATAGAAGCATGAAAAAAGCACCTGACCTTTTCTTGATAGGAAGTTCTTTGAGAAAATGAGTAGCAGTCCCTATCTTGACATTTGGCATGAGAAGCATTTTTACCCATCAAAAAAGACCAGCAGCTGTCATTTTTTACTTTCATTATGAATTTCATTTTTTCAAACGAAAAGTTCTGAGTTATTATATTTTCTATTATACAAAGGGTAAACTAAGCTTATCAATATTTTTTTCCAAAGAAACTGACTTCTATTTTATATCTTTTTTATCAAAAGTCCCTTGGGAGAGGAAATACTGGAAAAAATCAAAGTACCTTAGAATGTTCACAAAATGAACAAATATGTAAGAAACTATCTTCCTGTACATTATAGAATACTAATAATTACTTTTAGATTATGATATGTATCAATTCTCAAACACACTGATGTGTTGTTAGCAGTACATATAATATTTTCATACAGAAGTCCCTCGAGATACAAATGTTATTTCAAGGTTTTCTCCAGTTCAAAAAGGGCTGATATTGATTATAAAATTATCTCTTTCATATTTGATGACAAAAAAAAAAGGACAAAAGATGAGGTACGATGCTCAACTCACGGATCATCAGGAGAGGATGCAACAAATATATAATGTTTTGAAAGCTCCCCTGTAGCAGGAGCACGTCTCTTCACCGGGTAGGGCACAACTGCAAATAAAGCGGGAGGAGGTATTGGTGGCCCTTTTGGACCAAGTCCAAGACCTTCCAAAACCTAAAAAAAATTAAAAGGTAGAAATATTAGAAATTGTCAACCAGAACTGTCAATATAGGTTTCTGCAGTTTTCAAGTTGGTCCGGTTGGCTGTTCATGTATGTATGCATCACACTTACAGGCCGCACCAATGGAGCTAGAAGGCTGAGAATTTAAACATTTACTCTTTATCATATCTACAAAAAAACCTTTTAAAAAAAATTTACCCCAATGAATAGGTTTTTAGGGAGGGTCCTATTTACAATGTGTGTTGATGATAAATTGATCCTTTAACAGCATTCACACTGTTTTAGTGATCACTTCCCATCAGAAAGTGAGAAAAGTACTTTATTTATTGATCACCCCTCTTTTTCAGTTTTTTAATTGATCACCCCAACACAGCATGATGTCGGTCACATAACAGTTTCTATTGAATGACTAACCAGACTGGTCACTTTTAAAACTTAACCTTGAGTTTCATCGGATATCTTGAAATAACAATACTTCTGGAGATGGTTGTTGAATTTTATCAGTCCATTTTTTTTCAATCTCCTTTATTTTCCTTAGGCAATTTACTTTAATCCACTTCTAGCTTGCTAGACCCATCAAAGCTACACCAGAACCCCATTAACTGTACATCTCAGGAACATGTTCCCTACTCTGTCCACAGCCAACCACTCGATGCTAGAGGATTCGGACTTTCTTACTTTGAATTCAGAATTGTCTGACTCCTAGACTGGTTGCCAACCAAGGCTGAAGATCTCAGTCTGCCCCACTATTTACCCCTAGTTGGAGGGAAAAGAGATGGAATCATTCCTTTCTCAAAGGCATTAGGTTATTTTGGTAGTAAGATGAAACCCACTCAACCTATAGTGCAGTTTTACAGCTTGAAAATAAAACACATACACCTATTATATTTATCATTATATTAATATTATATTTATATTTCTGCTTAAGAAGGATGCCAAAGAACCCCCTTAAAAAGAATGATATGCTTCCATTCAAATAAATATCATTGCTCAAGTTGAATTCTATTTCAATAATCTATTAACATAAATCTTCAATTTAACAAAGATAATGGTTAGGCCAAAAGAAACTACATATTTTTTAAATGGGATTTTTTAAACTTTAAAAATTCTAAATCATGTACTTTTTTATTTATATTATTTCAAAATCATTTTTTCAATTATTTAAATTAAATGTAAATTTGGGAAGAAGAAAAAAATGTATATTTTAGAACATTTTGCATACTTTGTTCATAAATAATCCCATGATTTAAAAAAAATTCCCAGGTATTACAGCTAAGTATATTCAAGATTTTGCAATGCCAGAATGTTTAAATATATATATATGTATATATATATATATATATATATATATATATATATATATATATATATATATATATATATATATATATAATTAATTCCTAATATATATATAATTAATCCCAGCATCTGTTAATGTAATTCATGTCATATTTTTTCAGTATTGTTTATGCTTCATATTATAGTAGTATGTGCAAATTTTTCTTATTGGGATCATCAGTTGTTTATTCAATTAGAAAACCCAAATGGCAATGGGCTGGTCATGCTGTAAGAATGGCAGACAACCGATGGACATCACAACTTACAACACGGATCTCCTGAGATCACATGCGTAACTGAGGCCAGCAAAATACAAGATGGAGAGATGAACTAGCCATGTTCAGAAAGTATTAGCTCTGTAACACCCATGATAGAGAGGTCTAGCAAATTCTGGGGAAGGGCTATGCCAAACAACAGTTGATAAAAGACTGATGATAATGATAATATATATAGGAGGGGTTGCTCAACAGTCCTCAGGCAATCCTTATTTATTAATTTGTTTCAGATCATTGATGAGATACATATATATATATAATTACCTCAATGGCGTCTGGGAGTTTTTCTGTCTTCTGAATTCGTTCCACCAAAGGTGTGGTGTCATTATACGTACAGTCAATAAAAATGTAAGGGACTCCAATCTGAACATTTTCCTTTTCTTCTTTATCCACTTCTCCCTCTTCAATTTCTATTACTTCATTATTTCCAAGCATTTGTGAAGCTATCTGAGAACAAAAATAGAAATATGTGCACATGACATTAGATCTAGCAATGAAGCCATCAAACATATCAAAAACAATTAGCAATAGTATCAAGTATGTGTATGTGTATCTCATGGATCTTTATAGACCAATTGGTAAGGCACTATCCATGTTAGACATAATGCCAATGATGTGAGTTCAATTCTTGTAGGAGACTAATTTTTATTTCTGATGCTCTTTCTTAACAGATGTAAAATGGAAAAATGACTTGCACATTGTAATAAAAATCAATGATAAAGATGAAAGGAAACCATTAGACAAAATTACATGGCATTTCCAACTGTCAGTTTTGAATAGTCTTTTTAGGATAGTTCTCTTCGGACAGATCTACTTTTAGCTTGACAATATAGAGAAAAATACATTGTTTTCTATTATAGTAAGCTTTCTACTTTATTTTATATTCTAATCCAGAGCCCTTGGAGTAACATTAAAAAATCATATATAGGGTCCACAAAATATCCAGCTACTGAATTACTGAATATTGGGAAAAAAAATAGCTTATCTAGTGTCTTAGACTCCTTCAAAGTGCAGGCCATGAGACCTCACACACTGATCCTACAACTATTGCACTTTTCAAAACCGTCTGCAAAGTCTTTGGTATGTTCTCTTTAATCTTACCCTATCACATTCTCCTTTATCTTGTCCATGGTCTGAAATCTTTCTTATCAGTGGCAATTTTAGTTTTGGGAAAAACCAGAAGTTGCAGGAAGCTAAATCTGGACTATAGAGGGACTGAGCAAACTAGGTGACATGATGTTCTACCAAAAAAACCTTCACAAGACGTAAAGAATCTACTTGTTCTGTCACTGTGAATGTAATTATTACACAGTGTACAAGCTCACTCAATAGTGTTCCACTGCTAAATGACCCAATAGTGGAGTGTCTGTTCATGCATGTGCAGTAAGGTACCATCTGATTGGTTGTCATGTTACATCAAGGCCACGCAACCTGTTCTTGAGATATTCAAAGCAGCTGGATACTTTCCAGACGGACGTTGTAGTAATCAATCCTTTCTAGATATCTTGCTGTATTTTCAGAAATCATCAACTGAAACTGTGACCAAAACTGTCAACTTAAGTTTCTTCAGTTGTCAAGTTGGTCAAGCTGGTTGACTATATATGTATCATGTGTACTAGACACACCAATAGAGCCAGAGCACTTGATATTTAGTCTTTTTGGCATGATGTAGAGAAAGTGATCTCAATTGTAAATTGTAAAGTTTCACACCTTTGCTAACTTGATAATGAAACTCTGCTCAAATAAAAAGAAATAAGGGAAATCAGAATTGGATTAGATGCTATTATCATTTGTAACCATGGTAATAAGTATCAATAGATATATTAATGAATAATTAAATAGAAATATAAATAAATGATTAATGATTTAAAAATGATATAATTAATTTTTAAAAATAGTGATAAAAACAAAGATATTAAAAACTACGCATTGAATTAAATACTTGGTTTTGATGTTTGATTATTTGCAATTAACTATGTTCTCTTTTGACATCCATAGTTGATTTTGTCAATGGTTAACATTTATAATTAACATAAATTATTAAATGAACATAATGCAAAGTAAATTTTTAAAAAATAGTAATAGAGACAGATAATATCAAAAACTACATATTGAATTAAATAAATACTTGGTTTTAATGTTTGATTTTTTGCAGTTAATTATGTCCTCTTTTAGGCATCCACAGTTGATTTTTCTTGAAATTTTTGCATTCACAAAACATAGGATTGCAAAAATTATTATCATTATTTACAGAATTACCTCTCGAGCAGCTTTCTCTTTTTCTTTCTCCTTTTCCCTTTCTTTCTCTTTTTCTCTTTCTTTCTCCTTTTCTCTTTCTTTTTCCTTTTCTTTCTCCTTCTCTGATTCTTTGCTTTGTTTATCAGCCTTGTCTCCTGAGATCAGGTAAAGAAGATGTTTCATTTACTAAAGTAGAAATTTTCTATAGAGAATGAAAACCAACTAAATAGGTAGGAACTAATAAAAAATAACTATCATATGAGAAGAAAAATTCTCAAGAATTTAAAAACCAAAGTAAATTCAAGTAATGACTTCCAGAACATATACATATACATATATATATATATATACATATATATATATATATATATATATATATATAGACAAGTTTCCCACTATTTGATAGTAAAGTGTTCCCATAAGAACTTTCCATAAGCTAAAATGGCAAAAAGCAAAGAAACAATTACCATTAATTTATAGGGAAAACATTTTTGAGCAGTTCCAGACCCCAAAAAGTGCTTATGATGGTATTTTAGGCTGAATTGTCAGAGATTAAGATGGAGAGAAGTACAGATGGCTAGAGTGTAGGAGAAAGAGGAAGAGGGTGTGCACTTCTTCTATAATGCCGCACTGCAAAACAAACACTGAATGCTACTTTCGCTTTTCTCTTTACTTTTGTAGAAGCAAAAGAATGGCGTGAAATGAACTTTGAAAAAGCTGAACTAATTTCTCTGAAACTTTTTGGGGAAATGAAGATCCCTACCTTTGATAAAGATTGAAATATTTTATCTCGTGCATGAAAAGACTTAAAACATATGCTGCAAAAAAAAAACAACAGCAGTGCCGCTGACAAAAGCTCCATCAAATAATGATGAAATATCATCACCCCTAAGTCATAGCCCCTCCCAGTAGTCCCTGACAATACCAAGAAACTTAGTTGATTTTACATGACAGTGTCAGAACGCCACATGAAAATGCATCGTCATCATATATTCTTGTATTCGCAACTTTCCAGTCAATGTTCATGAAACCATCAACAATAATTCAATAATGTGAGATTTGAACTAACTGACCAGATGACAATGTCAAGACCCTGAGTGGTTGACATGAACTTTAGCCGGAAAGTCAAGATAATGTCCTGCATTATTCAATCTGAAATGACCGGCATTCTTCATTTTTTTGAAACTGGTAGCTTGTGCTGACAAAAGAGATGTGTACTGTGGTATTTTCCCAACATTGATTTCCTTCAATCGATTTACAATCTCAGTCAGAGATTTATACCATTGTCAACACAGGTAACAGATTTTACTGAGATGGCTCAGCACTCTTTTCTGATGTGATGACATTGATCTTCCCCCATTTTTAATTCATTGTTGAGGCATATCCCATCAGTTTGTGACATAGCAATGGTTGTGCGGTGTTGTGATCCCATTAGAAAGCACATTGTGAATCAGACAACCAGCTCTTAATACTCTTCCGCAGTAAAATTATAAACATTCCACTCCACAAGCAAGAAAACAGAGGCAATAAAATATGTGAAGCAGTTACAACAGTCAACAAACGTATATGTCAGTTCTTAATGAACAATCTTGTCTATAGACAGATTCCAAATCTTTGGCTTTGAATAAAACTTTAACGAAGACACTCTTAACATTAAGGCTTTGATGACTCGTCCACAAAGCAAGTAAAGGGTCACCTTTTCCAACTTTTCCTTTTTTGGCAGATGGTGGTGGATGGTCTTCCAATTCAGACTTTTCTGAGGGGCTAGGGGGTCGTTTAATCTGCAATGTTGTACGATCCCATAAATCCAAAGTTTCAGTTATTTCCTTTAGTGAAATATCAAATAGATTAAATCTGAAATTACAAAAGCAAAAAAATGAAAAAAAAAATACATAATGATTGTTTTGAACTTTATGGTAGGAAAACATAGCTTGGTGGTAGAATGTTGGACTAATGATAACAAGGTCCATAGATAGAAGTGATATCATAACATAGTGCTTTTCAATTATCCTCTCTATTGATCAGAGTTGTATTATCATTACTTTTTTTTCTTCCATCAGATGAAGCATTGTCAATATTATATTTTGCAAGTATTTTTTTCATGGCAAATCTTTAGTTGCTTTTTATTACAATTTACTCAAGCCGCCAACTACGGCAGTGAGTTTTTCCAGACAACCAAATTCATTCTTCTTTTTGTTGTCCCTACAATGTTTCGGCTGATCTATTCCATGGCCTCTTTCAGTTGTACAATCTGTATGTAAAGGAGGGGAATTTTCCTTCCAATAAGACTCAATAACAGTAGTAAAAAAAATTAGAGACCGTCAATCAAAACTGCCAACATAGTCAACACAGGTTTCTCCAGCTTTTTAGCAATTCTATTCTAGCTGGCTACCTATCTATTTACATGTGTGTCACATGTACAGGCTGCATCAATGGAGCTATGGGGCTAAAAAATTTGAACATTTACCCTTTAACATGTCTAGAAGAATTGTATATTTTGCTTTAGAAGAATTACTCCCAAAATAAGTTTTTTGGGAATGTGGTTCCTTAGTTTGTGTCCCGTATCATGCACACTTGTTTTCCTTTACAATTCAGACTTTTTAGTGATGCAGCAAAAGGCGTGAAAAGTAACTCATTCATTGATCACCCATTTTTCCAGTCTTTTAAGTGATCACTGTCAATAGATGTTGGTCATGTGACATTTTCTATTGTGTAACTAACCAGACCTCTTTTTTCTTCAATCAGCAACATTTGTAACATAGTTTGTAAATGTGCACAGTATCCTCTTTGGGAGGAAGTCAAAATAATAGTCAGAGAATGCTGTTGGAGGGTGTGAAAAGTCAAAGGGGCAGCATACATCAACATATCAGACAAATGCATAAGCCAGACCAATGGTTTTCAACTCAATTTAGCTTCTGCTGCACAACAGGGACACAGTATGGAAGGCCTTGTCTAACTGAGAAAAGAATTAAAAACACCTCCAACCTATGATATTGCTGATTTTTTTCTTTCAAGTTTGTTTGTCACTGTTACTTGGCACTACCAGAAAAAAGGGTCTCCCTCTTTATATATAGATAAAACACCTGAAGAAGATTGTGGAATGGATTGATTAAAATGTTGTGGAAACAACAAAAATAACTATGAATGGCAGAAAGTAAGGGTCATGTTTAGCAGTATATTTACATTGTAAATAGAGCCCCTACTTTGAAATCTTGAAAAGTCAATTTTTTTCGAAACTGTATATAAGCACAATAAATGGCATTAGGATGCACCAATTAGAGTTAGATTGGCATTGATATCTCAGAAACTGTTGAAGGAGAAGCAATGCCAAAAATCAAGAACCATTTAAAAAAGCCTGAAAGTCAGACCATTGATGCACTTGTTCGATTCCATGGTTTCAATATATTGGGGGACGTCTGTACCAATGTAATAAATGTGTCTTTAACTTTTACAATATTATAAACCACACTATATAAGGAGATATCATGGTATCCTTTTTTGGTATTGAATATTCTTTTTTTGACCATAAACTCAGTGCCCAGTTCCACATTGTAATCGTTTAGTAAATTGAACACTCCTCAATTAAGGATTATGTAACAGGTGGAAATCACCAGGTTTTGTCTTATTTAGAGCACCCTGAAGATGCATTGCTGAAAAAAATTTTTATGTAAAATGTTCTATTTTTGCTAGGTTTCATATATACATAAAGAAAACTATCATTATTATAGGGATATATTAAATTCATTTCTTTTTTTCTCTCACATCATTCTCCTCACTCCCTTTATCACTTATTAAACAAGCAAAATTTCCTTGTTTTTTTTTCTTCTCAGAAATAACAGAAGACAATCAATCAGCCAATAATAACTGGCCATGAGCCAATAATTAAAATATGACACTTTAGAACTGGCTGTTAGCCAATTGGAATACAAGATTTTAAAAAGCACCTTTTGCAACAATAGATAGTGAAAGCAACCTTAGATTCACAGAAGGAGTAGACGGGAATATCTTGTGGGGATGTAGGTAGTTCTGTTGGTATGTCAGTTTGTCAATGACCAGTATCACTGCTAGAAATGGTTAGTGCATGTAAGAATACAAATACATAGATGAGCAATAGTGTGATTGCGCATGTACGATCACATTAATAAGAGGGAATGAGTTTGGTTGTACAGAAACCTCCTTAAATGTTAATGACACTCCTCAAAATTAAAAACAATATCCTGAACATTATTCAAAATTCTTACTTTCGCATCAACAACATTTCCTCTTTACTGATATCTTTTGAAATCTCGTCTGGTTTTTCTTTGCCATCTTCATGTGGAGCAAACTTCTTTGCGGCCATCCAGGACTTCCTCTTATTTCGCCTAAAAAAAAGACATTAACCAGATTTTATGGGATTCACTCAGGATGGATAATACCAATGAAAACTCTGATTTTTAATCATCATATATTTTGAATGTGCTCTAGAAATTAAATTAATAGTTTTTAGCCTTCAGTTACTCTGCACTCTAAATATTACCCAGACTATACAAAAAAACCGAATGCATACAAAATAATGATAATTTTATATCAAAAATATATCTAAATATCTATGAGATGATTTTTTAGGGGTGTAGGAGATATTTTTATCAGCAAAATTGTTACCTTTAAGCATAATAGTCAATTGTTACAGACAGAAAGACAGATTTAAGAATACAAAAATATGTAATACTATGCAAAATAATCTAGCAATATAAGAACCATATATGCAAATCAGAATGTTTATTTGTATAATGGATTATATGTTTGGTTATCTTCTGCAAGTACTTTTATAACTTTAAAGTTTTGATAGATTGGTTCATGTTTAATGAAATTGACAGAAGTATAAATAGATAAAAGTGTTGCAATAAAAATGTGATTATCTGTTGTCATATCAACAATTATAATGTGAAAATTTTAACATGTCAAATGAGTGCAGTGTAAGTGACAGAAAGAAAATACAGAGAGCCATTGCTTTAGTAGGTGAGAACCATGCAACATGCACATGAAAGAATAATGCTGGGCCTCACATGGAGAGATCACAAGACAGCACAGTACATCCGAGAAAAGACAAGAGTTAGGGACATCATAGAATCCATTAAAAATCTCAAATGGCGGTGGGCTGGCTATGTTGCAAGAATGGCAGACAATCGATGGACATCGCGACTCACAACATGGATCCCCCGAGACCACATGCGCAACTGAAGCCGGCAAAATGTTAGATGGAGAGACGAGCTAGATAAGTTCAGGAAGTACTGGCTCTGTGACGCCCATGATAGGGAAGTGTGGCAAATCCTGGGGAAGGTCTATGTCCAACGATGGATGTTAAAAGACTGATGATGATGATGATGATGAACAGGGAGAATCATTGAGTGTGTGAGTCAGACTCTCTTTCTCCTAACTCTATCCAATTTCATCACCGTCAGACAGGTATAAGGGGACAGTTGTAAGATAGTTAGAGATGTCTCTGGCCTAAAACTTGCAGAAATTACCAAAAATAGTCAAATACAAAATTAAAAAATACTGATTGTTTAAAGTCAAAATGGCTCAAAATCTAATTATTGCCAAACCAAAAAGTTTGTGGCCAAATGCTTTTTAAAAAAGCCAGATTTGTCAAATTTGGCCAAACTTCCTTCCTTCCAAACAGCTTGAGTTGGGTTGAGAATATTTGATTTACTAAAAATAAGATAACTTATAAATTAGCTTTATGCACCTTTTTACCAATCAATACACAGATAACCCTGTCATTTTTTATGGGTATATGCTAATATAATTATGAATATATAAATTGTAGCCCATTTCTATCACAGCTTCTTCCTTTAAAAGCTCCTTCTTTTAAAATCACTTTTGTTTAGTATCCACTTCCTTTAAAATCCCCTTTCTTTAAAATTTTGTTTCAGTATGTCAGTGACTAATAGAAGCTAAATGCACCAAATAGACATTAGATCTAGCTCCAAAAGAGCTAAATTGGCAAATTAGATCTCTGTGGATCAGCCTGTCAGTCAGTGATGGTCATAGGTACTAGAGATGCAAGCACATCTACTAAGGGTTACCACAGTCTGATTATAATAATTCTTTCCAACATGTGAAAATGATACAGGTTTATCAGCAGATAGGTTGTCAAACATCACCTGGAATGGTCAATAACAAAAATATCAGTATAGTTCTATATACTTAATCCTTAGAAATAGATGAGATGGGTCCCGTCTTTCCAGAATATTCATTATTGTAATATTGTAGAAAATGTTGAGCTCACAGTCAAGTTTCACTGGGACGACTGGCTCCCAACAAATCACCAAAGCTAAGCAGCACTGAGCCTGCTCAGCACATAGATGAATGACTGCTTGTGCTTAGGAACCACAGGTTCTGTAAGCAACGTAAGGTGTGTGTGACACTAGAATGACAGGATTATTTATGTTTGGATCAGAGTAACTCTGTTCTCAGCCTCGGATCTAAGTGTTACCTCCTATCCTTCTGTCCAGAATCGATGTAGTATCTGTGAACTCTGTCCAAGTTTAAAGTGTTGCTCCCTGGCACATCTGCCAAGGACCAGAGAGTGGTATCTGCTTGCAGCACATTCTTTGGTAGCTTTGCACTGGTGCAATACCGTGACCAATGACGACTGACTGAAGATCAATATTGCTCAATGCAAGAGGCCTAGGATTCGTCCTGTGGCCTTGAAAAAAAACCCTGCCCAGTATCAGGGAATCAATCAGTAAGCCCCGCGGCTGAACCTTCACATTGCACAAAAAAAGTAGGGTCGGGCTTGCTCAGACAACTTTGCGACACCAGTTACGGGGATCAGAGCAATTTTTTTAACTTTCTATGAACGAAATGCCATATTAAACTAACCTTGTGTAACATATTGCTCTTGTGGGGAAGTAAGTAAATACAAACTAGAGTGTATAGTCTTTGTACTGAAAAGTATACATATATATATATATATATATATATAAACATATATAAATAAAGATAGATAGATAGATAGATAGACAATGTGTTTTATATACGTAGATAATGCACAAGGTGATAGAGGAGCAAATTTCTTCACTAGGTAGGCAGAATGTATCAGTAGGTTAAATGCATTCAAAATCTTAGCGCCCAGACTGAAGGTCTTATAGAGCTTGAGGTTTTTAATATTATACAGGCTTAAAAAATCTTACACCTTTAAAAAAAAAAACATATTTAATATGGTAGTATTTGATATATATAGAGTTGCCACCAATCTCTAAAGAAAAGAGATCCTCCCCTTCCTACGGATTGTAGACCTGATAAATGCTGTAAAATGGATCTGCCAAAAATTTCACTAGTTTGAAAAACTCTTGAAATAATAATGACTAATATTGAAGCGAAGTGAAGATATGCATTGATATTATTTCAAAAGTGCTGTGAGAACTTGAAGAGAGCTACTGACAATTTTGGTTGCATACTTACATATCTGCATCAACCGTCTCACTACGGTCAGTGAATTGTGATTCTGACCGTTCCAGCATACTTATGCGATGTTCTACTTCATGTTTGTTTCCCGTCATTTTGACTGATTTCTCAGCGTTTGCAGAGCCTTTTCCAGGAGGAACATTCTTTTTTGAATCTTTCTCTTTCTCCTTCTCTGATGCTTTGGGCTCTCCGGCCTTTTTGCCTTTCTTCTTTAACAACCTACAGCGACACAAAATATATACTGCACCATTATAGACGAGCAGGAAAAGGAACAGTGACACAGAAGTCAACCCAGCAGACAAATGAAATGAAAACAAAATGAAGAAACAAAAATGCAAACAAGATAACAAATGCTCTAGCAAAAACAAGAATTGCAACTAAGTTTTCTGGTTACTAGTTGCAAAAAAGTAGCATGTTTAACTGTGGCAGCACTGATCGAGGTTCAAATCCATGAATGGTTGGGATTCAAATTTTGTCACTGAAAACCTACAGAGTAATGAACAGTTAATGTTTGAAATGTCATCATCTTTCTAATCATCTAATGTAACTATATGCTGAGGAAGTAGAAGAATGAGTTCATAGTATTCTAGTGACCCCATATAATTAGTGGATATAAAAGGATATTACAAAATCTGAATCAAGCCAATAAATGGTTATTAGTTACATTTACTGTTTAAAAGTGCTGTTTCAACTAACTGACAAAAGTAGCATATGCTACGGGCTCCGCAATCAGCAATTATAAAACTTAATCCATAACTATAACACTATATTTCCTTCAACTTTTATCAATGCCTAGGCGTTTAAGGTTAGTGATTTTATCTTATCATCACCTTTAATTGGGGTTATTTTCTTGACAGAGATTAATGAGTATTCTATATGATACATATTTAACACAAACATATTTGAAACTGAAGTCATAGCTACTGCGCAAAAATCAAAACAATAGGAAATGTGCCGTAGTTGAACAGTGAAAACACATCTCAGGCTCCAGTTAGCTATTACTGAAATGTCAGACATATTTATTATATCATCAGACTATATAGCAAATGAATAATGTTAATCACTTTCCTGATCAAGTAAAAGAATTATGTCATTGAATATTTATGCATATTTTTCCAATTTAGGGTCCCTTTATAACAAATGCAACAGGCCCTGCATTAATGTAATTCAGCCCTGGCTAAATCTTCTCTTGTCCATCTTTGAGCTGATCTAAAAACAAGCAGTTAAATGCAAAACATATTTCTGGTTGTGTGAAGCATTATTTACAACAACTTGTCCTTAACTGCAGTGAATGAGTGAGAAATTAACTTCTACAGAAACTCAGGTTAGAAGGCATTGATATAAGAGGATTTCAACAACCGGATTCTTCCAGAATAGGTACATCTGTAAAATGCACAAAATATATAAACAACCATCTTATTATAATTCACCAAATGTCTATCTGTCATTGCATAACTTTTCTGTGTTTACTAATGGGACCCCAGAGCTTGTTTTTAGCACATAAGTTTTTTTTTTAAATACAAAAATACAGAATTTACTCATCAGACAGGGATAGACAGAAATTCATTAATAATTATTTCAGTTTATGGCTTTCTTCAAATGGGCCATGGCCCCAGATGAGAATGGCTATTGTAAACTCTGGGATTGGTAGTAAGCAGACAGAGCAGAATTGGGAAGATTAGAAGGATATTGAATTTTCCTTCCCACCTGAGGTCGTCAATCCTTTCATATGTGATCTTTGTTTCATGGTGCTGTGAATTATTGTAGGGAAACATTCCCTTCAGAATAGTATTCAAATGCTCTAAGTACTGACAAAAGATGTCTGCTGTAATCATAATATTGACTGGTAGCAACTCAAAATGGACCACAATAATTCAATCCCATCAAACACTTAGCAAAACTCTTCTTGGATGGAGGGTCATTTTGGATTGTGCCTTCGCCTGTTCACCTCAACTAAGCCATTGTCTGCACCGCTTTACATTCTTGTAAATTATCCATTTTTCATCACTAATCTCTAATCTGTCCCAAAATGGCAGGATGCATTCTCAAGAGAGCAAACAAGTGCAGATGTCTAATCTTGCTTTATGGTTGGCTTCTGTCAAAGCACAGAGAGAATATTTTCCAAGTTTAGGTATCTTGTTGCCAAAGACAGTTATCTGTAGAATGACTTGAATCAAATTTTCAAGCTAATTCTCCAACCATAACAGCATTATTTCTGTCAAGTTCAGGCAAAACGAGGTCATCAAGTAACTGAACGGGACCACTTATTTGTGATGCATCTTTTCTAAGTCATCTTTTCTAAACCTTTCAAACCATCTTTAATACTGCTTTCATTTCAGGAATCAATCCCAAAAATAGCATTTCAGATTGCTCCTGCAGCGTTATTGCCTCCTCAAAACATGTAAATTTTACAAGCTCCAATTTCTCAGGAGGTCAAGAGTGTAACTATGGTAGTGGTATAATACTGTAATGATTTAACATATTTGATTAAAACTGTCTAATTGTGCTAGCATGTATTGATATCATTTATTTGTCATTATATAATAGCAAAGATGTCATTTGATCTATTGCTACCAAATCTCAGACATTACTTGTGGTATAACCTGATAATTAGACTAACTCCAGTCAATTACCAACACTCTACAGTGAATAGAATTTGGTGGCTGAATTTGAACTTACAGGGTTGAAATAGCATAAAGCACAATGGAATGTTTCCAAGAAGTAAGTTTATTAGTCAATTTGCCAGTTTATTTTACAGATGTACTGCTATACAATCAAGTTGTATAAAATCAAGTTGTGTGAAAATTAAATTGAATTTCTATCAACAAACAATTTCATTTATATCTCTAGCAAAGAAATCATTCATTTTAAATGATAAAAAACACAGATGAAAAGAATGAGATAAGTGATTGTCTCCACGTGTTGACTAACCTTTCATCTTCTAGACGTCGATTTTCAGCCTCTTGTGCTTCTCTCTCTTTACGTTCCCTTTCTTCCCGTTCTTTACTCTCTCTAAAAAACAAAAACAAATAAGAGATCAAAACTGCTGAAATGAGATGCTGAAGAAAGAAGGCAGTGCCACAAGGTGAGTGCTCTCTCTAGTGAACATACTTTTGCCTTCAACTGCCACGGAAACGCCTGCATGTCCTGCATAGACATGGTTGGTCTTATGGTAAACCCTCTCAAATCCTTGTTTGTGAAATCAAGCCATGATAATAATAATAATAATATATATATATATATATATATATATATATATATATATATATATATATATATATATATATATATATATATATGTATTTGTATAGTACATGAACACAATCTTACAATCAATATATAAAATTTGTCATGGTTCTGATGCAGCATGAGCGTTCCTTCCCAGATGTATCACATCTGGAATCAAGGAATCAAGTAATCAGTACACTGATGCTGAAATACTGCAATCAGCAGACCGAGCATAGATATTAATGAGATATGGAAGCCACAAATCGGAAAGAACTGATATATGATCGAAGTTGAAAAATAAATTAGATCAGCACAATTTTCTAAACTGGAATTAAAACTATCATTTTGACTAATAATTTCTTTAATCTTAATTTCAGTTGCTTTTCATTGCAACAACTCAGACTGTCAGTGTATTGCAGTGAAAAATCAGCATAGATTGGAAATAAAGAATAAGCTCTGGGCAAGACTCGAACATGTATCCCTTTTATCTTGGGAAGCCCGCCCATGTATGGCAACTGCCTTACCGATTGCCTTACAAGAACTCAATGATCAAATTTAATCCTTAAACCAATTCTTTCTTTATTTTCCCCCCAATTGGCACCATATTTGGATTGAAAGCTTTCTTGTACCTCCTGTAGGTCTTACCTTAACATCCTTTCCTTTTTGATGATCGCCAAGAGTTTATCTACTTTGGCCTTCTGTGTCTCAGACATGGCATCATATTCTTCTTCTGACATTTCTTCAACCCTTTTCCGCTCATTTGCATCTGTTTTGTTTTTTTTCTTTTCTGAAAAAAGACAAAACTAAAACTTAGACAAAACTGGAAATGACAAGATCAATCATCATGAAGACTAATCCATGCTAGTTGAAATTAGGTCCACAGATATATTGTATTTCTGAAAAATTTGATTATTCAAATAGCTATTCATATATTTATGTATCTGTATTTGTGTATGTGGGAACACAATGAATTTTTGATTGATACAATTATTTGTGAGAAAAATATACCATACAAATTGATTTTGTATTGAATAAATAAAGTAAATTTGTTCATTGAATGTGGTTTAGTGGAACTATTTTTCTCATATTTGTTGTTCATTTTTCCCAACGTTTCAGCCATGTACTTTCCAGCCATTTTTAGGCGTTCTTTGTTCTTGAGTCTGGAACATTCATATTCCAAAACAAAGAACACACAAAGAAGGTTGGAGGGTTCACGACTGAAACATTGCGAAATGTTAGCAGTATAGTAAACTGGATTTACGGTTCTAGTAACTCTAAGTTCTTGTGCTACCAAAAAACAACTAAGATGCTATTACATACAACAATCAGTCCACCAGAATTACACTTGATTAATACGGGGACAAAGAAAAGCAGCAAATGTATCAAATTCCCGTAAAATTTAATAAATACCTTTGTATTTGTAGAACCAGCAATACTCATACAACTATTATTAAAACAAACTCTTTCTAATATTGCTGTATAAATTCTTCTATCTTCAAACATTTCTTCAAATCTAGAATTTGTAATGAGAAATTGTTGAAACCAGAAGTGGAAATAAAAACATTTTTTTGAATTGTGATTTTCAAGCGGCTGATTGAAGTTTACCTTCCTCATCTTCTTTCTTTCTTTCACGATCCTTATAGACAGAATAATCTAACTTGAGGCTGATGAAATAAATGTAACGTCTGTTGTTAAAAGCCTTCAGAATCACTTGTACTGTGTTTGCAAAACTGTAGCAGAAAAAGTTTTCCAGACCATCAAATACAATGCCTTTGTGACAGTCATTCAACTAAAATGAACAGAACAGAAAAATATCAATAAATATTGATATTTACATAAAAAAACATTTTGAATTTTCAGAAATAAATTATGTCATTGCAAAAGTTATTCAGACAAATGAATTCTTTCCTATTATTATTTATAATGTTCCCACAATATTTTGGCCAATCCATTCTACCGCTTTCTTCTGGTAAACTCTCCATATGGAAAAAGAGGGTCTATTTTCCCAAATGGAAAAGAGAGTCTATTTTTTCTGTATGGAAAAAGATGGTCTACTTTTTACATGGAAAAAGAGGGTGTATTTCTTATATGGAAAAAGAAGATCTATTTTTTATACAGAAAAAGAAGGTCTATTTTGCCATATGGGAAAAGAGGGTCTATGATTCTTAATGTGGAAACAGAAGTTTCATTTTTCTATTTGGAAGAAAAGGTTCTATTTTTCCATTTGAAAAAAAAGGGTATATTTCTTTATATGGAAAAAGACAGTCTATTTTTTTGGTAGTGCAAACCATTGAACAAAAGCAAACAGATAATTCAAAATGTTCAAAGCAACATTTCCAAAACAGCTTATCCCATAATTCATAAGCAGAGATGTTCTCGATTCTTCTTTGATTAAGTCAAGAATGATCTGTATTGTAGATTTCTTTTCCACTCATAAATATATACTTGTTCTGATAGTCCATTCTGCTAACAAGAAAGTAATGTTTAATCAAAGAAGAGGGTATCAGATAATTAATAGTATCAGCTATCATCTAGTTCAATATAGTTTTCAATAAATAAAGATAAGAGTTCATGACAAGTAAGGAATAACTAGTGTCGTCATGTCTTTTATGTATCAATATACAAATGAGTGATATATTTTTATCTATTAGGAGAATTAACATAAGAGATTGTACAATCAAATTTGTATCTACCTGAATACGTTCAGCAATGATGTCCACAAGGATATCCTCTGGTATGGCACATGTCAACAATTCGTCTTCTACTCCACTGCTGGAGGTCAAGAATTTTGGGCTCAAAAAGTTTGTTGGAGAAGGACTTGCAGGAGCCTTGAATACAAAGAAAGTTTTCTTTTCATCTAATTCCTTCCATTGTATTTGATGCATATTTATCCTTTAAATTTCTCTTTGAGGAGAAAAATTCAAGTCAGAATCCTTGAATTGATTGTTGTCTTAATATGACAAATATTACTATGAACGTTTCCTTGGATTATCTTATGGTAATAAAAATTTGCTTCAAGTGACAGAGGTAATTTTTCTCCCTGAAAATCATGTTTTACCCCAACAAAAATTATCTATGCTCTAGATATTTCACTAAGGCAGGTTTTACACTATATTTCTGAAGCGTTATGTGATTTTTGAAGCAAAAATGGATTTTTTGCCAATAACTGATGTTCATAATTTAAAAATATAGAAGCCATGAAAGTTGTAATCAATCAGTTTTTCATTGGCTGATATAGCTGTATCTTAGCAACGACCAACTTTGCTCTTTATGTTTACATTTATCATAAGTGTAAATTGCATTTGCAAGTTGCATTTTCTTTTTTATTGTGAACTGATGTGTGTTGAATGAATACATTAATTTTTTTAATTTTTTCGTTTTTGAGAAATATCAGGTTTCAGTTTTATGCCTTAGTACAGTTGAAATATTAACCCATACCAAAATACTAAACTCTGATTTAAAATTTTTAGAAAAATTATAAAATGCAAAATTGATATAACTGATATTTAAAATGTATACAAACATTCATTGTACTTTGTACAAATATTACTATCAATACATACAACTACAAGCTGCAGTCACTAGTGACTGCTGTCTTAGTATTTAGACTTATTTCTAACACGTCAATGGCTGAGTAGTTTAGATGACCAACTTCTGACTGAAGACCCAATCATAGCAGAATTATATAGCAACAAAAATAAGATGAGAGAAAAACTAGTCAGAAATTAATCATAATGAAAAAATCAACAAAAATGAGATGAGAGAAAAACTTGTCAAAAATTAATCATAATAAAAAAGGCAACAAAAATAAGATGAGGACTAGTCAAAAATTAATCATAACAAGAAAGCAACAAAAATATGATGATAGAAAAACTAGTTAAAAATTAATCATATCAAAAAAGCAACAAAAATAAGATGAAAGAAAAACCAGTAAGGGATGGATCATAACAAAAAAAGCAAAATGAGAGAAAAAAAAAAATTTGTCAAGAAAGAATCATAACGAAGATGAGTAAAAAAAATATTATTACTATCTAAATACATATCAGTTATCTGTCATTCAAAGAAATTGTTCCTGTCTTGGACAACACACAGCAGAAAAAACATTTACATTTTAAATATTACAAAAAGAATACAGAATGGAGTCTATTGAGTACAAACAAATAAACGTTTGCTTCAGTCAATTGCATATGAGAACATATAAATGAGAATACAATCAATAAATGATGTTAGAAGAATTTGATCAATTAATGAAACTAGCTGAAAACCATCCTATGGGCTGGTTTTCCAGCTAGTTCAAGCCAAAGTCCTAAATGGGGACTTTGATACCAATAAGAGACTAAGCGTACCCCAATTCTTCACCTCGGGCTATACAATGTACGACTTTGGCTACTTAGACGTCATATACAGATAAACAGAATCAAACTTTTAATGTTATATAGATAGAAAAATAGGTAGAAATAAGATAACTATTTGACCGGATACTTTCATACCTTTTTTTCTCTAATTTTCAAAAATAATATACTAAAACATGCTCCAGTATCCCATTTGTAACCACAGAAAATCTTATGGCCATAGCTCTGGTTATCTTTGAGTGATGTGAACATAGACAGATTGGCAGACATTTGGTAAATTATAGTATATTATGAATAGTTTTACAAGCATGTTTCTCATATGGTCATCATTTTGAAATAATCATTTAGCTACGTTATGCATTCATGTGCAACAATGCACCCACACACACATACATCATAGTATGAATGGTCAATGAAAAAATATAAAGACAATCTGTGAAATATATGGAATATTCCAGTAAGTACTTCAAATTTTACTTCTTGTTAGTACTCCAAATTCAACAGAGCAAAGAAAAGATGAATAAATCTGTGTAAAATAAATGCTATTTTTGTAATTAAGCTACAGACTTATTGACTAATTTACCCACTTACTCACTTATAGATATGCATACATATTTACATTCATATATTCATACATACATACATATATGCATACTAGCACTTGAATTAAAATGTTCTTGCCATCAAATACTCATTCACATACCTGATTTAATGGATATGAAAACAACAAAAAGTAGAAAATGATTTCCACACCTGATTTTGCACTTGTTTAGTCACTGGCATGGTAGACCCCTTCCGCACACTGGTGGTTATTGCTGAAGGAACATTGTTAACTTGAAAGCAAAGACAAAAAATGAAACTATAAAAGTGAGTCAAATTGATTTACAGTTTATAAATGTCTGACTCATTCCCTCTCTTGAAGCAAAGATGAACTGTATTTATAACAGCACAAAACTTGCTATCTGTGACCAAGCATATTATCATGCATCTAAATGCTAGCAGAGTTAACCTAAATGATTGGTTTATGTAATTATGAGGGAAGAAGGCCGTCCATTTGTCAAAAAAAGTTATTTGTGTCCAAAAATATACATAGGTGTTCAGAAAGTAATATTGTATTTAAAATATGCAATTTTGAAACCAACCAATACTTCAAAATAAATAACGAGACCTAGATTTAGTTTCAAATCTTTATTATAGACTGGGCATTATTTATAATCTATGATGATATTTAAACCCAACTGAAATAAAAACTTTGCAGAGTGTCATGTCTGCCATTCCCAGCATGAGCAAAGAGTGTGGGGAAACTCTTCATTTGGACAAATTTCCCTGTGAATTCAGCAGCTAACTGGGGACTCTTCAGGCTGTGTGATTAAAGTAGAGGTATCCCTTTGGTGGGCTTGCATTCTGCCAAGAGGGTTTCAATAAAAACTTACAAGAATAACTAAGCTGACATGCAAAGGAAAACCAGAACTTTGTCAGCAGCTGTTTATACTCCAATAGGAATTGTCTCCTAGAAGGTATCTGCCATTGGATACTGTAAGAATTCAAGGTAAAGTTCAGTGACTGTGCTTAAATATCAGCAATAACAAGACTAATTTAAAAAGGGTGACTGAGATTTTTCAGATAAACCTTTCTCTGGAAGACCAACAACTTTGGATAATGATCTTTGGATAATGATCTTTGGAAGGTATCTATTGAAGCAAATTATCATCAAAGCACCAGAAATTTAGCAATAAAGCACAATGCATCATATTCTATTATACATGATCTCAGGCATATAAAAAATCAGGAGGAAGGAATTTGGGTTCCCCATGAACTCTCACGAGAGAATTAAGCAAAATGTTCAGCCACTTGTGACAGTTTGCTGACAAAGAATGGGCACCTCACTTTCTTTCACTGGAATGTTACAGGAAATGAGAAATAAATACTCAATCACAAATGCAAAAAGCAGTAATTATCACCCTATGCCGAAGTAATACCAACATTATCACTTGGGCTTTATCCACAGAAGTTTTTGCAATGCATTGGGTAACAAGAATCAGGTTCCTGGATAGAATACCACTGAAGACCTTTAATGTCAACGACTCGTGTGTATCAGTCATGCATTACACCAGAAAAAGGCAATTTTGGTTACAGAGAGAGTTTCATCCTACATCATGTCAATACAAGGCCCAACTCAGCAAAACAAACCCTAGAGTTAATAAAGTCATAAGGCTGAGAAGTTTACCTCATCCTCCATATACAACAGACTTCACACCTTTTGGATCATCATCTGTTCCAACCACTAGAAAACTTTTTTAGAGCCAGGACATTCAGAAATAAGGAAGTCATCTAATCAGGATTAAAAGATTTTTCATCAAAATTTCTAAATTCTGTTGGTTGGGATTGGAAAATATGTCTTACAGTAAGGTTACTGTAATTGCTAATGACAGCGATTATGTCATTGATTAATAAAATTCAACTTAATTCCATTAGTATTGGTTTTAATATCCTTGAAAATGCAAAATCACTTCATGAACAATCCATTAGGTTGTTAAATATAAGATGTTTTTTTTTATTGTAAGACCAAGGAGGATATAAACAATAGAAAATGGTAAATATCTATTCAAAATATGACCCAATTGAATCAATAATTTTTCCTCTTATGCACTGGGCCCCATCAATGTTGAATTAGGCCTTGATAATATGTCATCTCTATAGAATTTTTTAGATTTAGAGATCACAATTATTTGAAAGCACAAATTATGGCATCTCTATTATTTAACCTCTTATTATGGATATATATGAGATGAGCTCCTGAGATAGGGGTGCTTGAATCTCATCTTAAATCACACCTTTATTGCAAATGTTCATGATTCAATTTATTTCCCAAAAAATGAAATGGATAAAATGGTTATTACAATAGCAACACACAGGAAAAAAAAATTCAATACTACTACTAATTATATGTTTTATAACACATTTAAGGCATTATAGATTTTACAACTACCAATAGGTATCAATAAATGATACAACTACCAAACTAATACTCTACTTACCTGTAGGAGGATTTTGTAGCACAGGTACTTCAGGAATAGAAGCAACCGTCTCTTGTTCTTCCATCATCATCATCTCATCTTTCTTCTTTTGCGCAGCTTCAGCACAAATTTCACGTGCTTTCACAGAGGCAGGAGACGTCCCATTTATAATGGCTTCAGTGATGATGTCATCTATGGTTAATAATGCAGCATCATACATCTTGGATAACTCGCCTGATACCTCAGTTTTTCCTAAAAAATAAAAAATTCATTGTAATGTGAATATTTATACACTGTATTTTTTTCCACCTGGAGTATCAGATTTTTCAGCCCAATTATGGAATATCTGTTTTCCATTCAAATTTATGCCTCAAATGATGGCATTAGATGACAGTTATGGAAGCAAAAAAATGGCATCCAGTGCTACAAGGCCTTCATGGTTGAAATAGATATTTTCATTAGTGTCAGAGGTTAGTTTTCAAGCCCAGGTAAAAGAATTCAGGATTTCAAAAGCTGATTTTTTAGGTTTCCACTTAGACTACTATTTCTTTCTTTTATTTTCTAAGACTATTATTTTCTTTCTTAATTTTAGTAGCTTTTCATCCAGTCAACTGCAATTAATCAACAGCTCAATGAAAAAATATTGAAAAACCTGCTTTGTTTTGCAGATTCTGATGCCTCTAAAATCAAAATTTAAGATCTGTAAACTTTCAGAAAGTGGGGTACAGAAATGCTTTTGTCAGTAAGAATTGTTTTTCAGTCCAGATATTTCATGTATGTTTTACTAAATAATGCAGTTAGATTCTTTGGTGGTGGAGTGCCTCTTCCTTCAGTCAGTTAAAGCTTCTGTTTCTCTAAAATGCAATGAATGCTTGTCTTCTGAATGTTTAAATAAAGTAAGCTTCACAGGATTGCATTTAGAATCTTTAACATGTTTTCACAGAGAATCTGTTTTTCTATTCATACAACTGAGGGAAATGATCCTTGCTTGGTTGAACTGGAAAACTATTCAGAAAATATCCAGCACTAAATAAATATGAATCAATACATCCTGACTATTTTATGTAAAATCTAATGTCTTGCAAGCCAAATAATAGGAAAATCAGGTTTAACCTTCCCTGTTATAATTCAGTCAAATTCTCATAATAGAGTTTTTTCAGCTTATTTTCTAGCCTTTTTCTAGCTTATTTCATAAAACTATACTTCTTTTCCTAAAATAAACATCAATTCTGCATGTATCTTGTAAAAACTGATACAAACTTGATATACAATACATAAAAACAAAGACTGATACAAATGGTGTCAATGGATTTTACTGATATTCAATAACAATACAAAATTTTTTGTGTAGTGCATTCAATAATTAAGGAGGTGTGGGTGCCCTAACGGTTAATGCCACAGAGAATGAAATCAGCTAAGTTCAAAATCTGGCTACGACAGTTCGTGTTTACTTTAAAGTAAGAAAAAATGTCCCAGCAAAGACAGAGATATTGTGAGCAGTAGCTTTCTTCATTCCTCCAAGACCAGAAGTTAAATGACAAAAAGTAGTTTATACAAACAGATAAGAGGAAAACATCAAGTTTCAGTAGTTGATAAAAATAGGTGACAGAACATAAATTTTTTCTGTTGAATCAAAATAACTGCTGAGGATAATTTTGTGATACTCTGTCTCAGTCTTTAAATACAGCTTTCTTAGCAAGCCTTGTCAGTAGTTATCAAGGCTACCAAAGTTGACATAAAGTACTCATACCATTAATGCTTATTGCTATTACTTGGTTCATGTGTTCATTTGTTTATTCCTTCATACACTCCAGCAAAGAGCCTGTTTATTGTTGCTCAGGAAATTCAACTTCCTTCACTTAAATTTCTAATACTCATGTAGCTAGGAGGTTTAACAACACTTGAAAGTTGATGCTATATATATATATATATATTTATAACTCATTATTTCTAGGTATGTATGATTTATAATGATAAATATGATATGTTTAGAGGTTTCTAACCTGAAAGTGGTGATCCATGCACAATGATAGCCACACCTCTTCTGTTACGAGCTGCTTGTCCTTCTGGAGATAGGTCAATGCCCATATAACGGGCAATAGCAGCAGATACAGGTGTATCTTCAAGCTCACCAACCCCTGGACTCTCATCCTCATCTTTGATTTTGTCTACAAGAAGAAAAATGAAACTCAGAATTGACAATGAAAAGATTAACTTGTAAAAGTTTAGTTGTTCGCTTATATGACAAATGTAGTCAGCACAGGTTAATATTCAATTATGGGAATCTCTTGATTGTTTACATTTAATTTCTTACTAGTCAAGAATTTCAGCATCTTCTCATGAGTGGCAAGTAATGGAGGGTGTCTGTTTAAGCTGTCCATTTTTTAAATTACAATTAAATACCAGTTTCTTTGTTACAATATACCTCGGGGTAGAAATCTAAAGCAAAGTAATATCTGGAAAAACTCATAGGAGTTGTCTGAAATGACCATCCCGAAACTTGACCAAATCTCCCACTCAAAGAATTTCATAGATCAAATAATAGAAGTAAAGTAATCAATTAGTATTATGATTTATTTGATTAAATACAGGGTTAGCTAATATTAACAGAAGTTAAGTAATAGTGATTTACAAAAGGATTGGCTTATTGGTCTCGTACCTGAAGCCTTGTATAAAAGCAAAAAACACCTAGTTTTTAGTATCTTCAGAGTACTAGAGGCTCTCCTCGATTAACATTGTTTTGTTATTATGTTATTTTAGAATTTTCACATATTTTCACAAGAGTTACTTTGATTTTTAAGAATAATTAAATCTTAGTATCATGTCTAAGTTACGGTTATTTGAAATTTTAAAAGCTGAAAGAAAAAATTGAAACCCAAAGTGTCACTAAATATTCATATATTTTATATATGCTATCATCTAGCTAGCATGTAACACTTTTCAGTATCTATGAATTACAAAAAATATTGGTGACAATAGTTAATTTGCCCATCTATGCATTGGAATAAAATCTTTCAATTGTTTTTTTGTATTTCTATCTTATTTTGCTTTTAGTTCAGTTTATCAATCAGGTAGTATTAAACATAAGAAAATACTGAGCAACATAATGTTTTTGATATTATAAAATTAGAAAAATCACATAAATATCGCCTTTTGCCAATCATTTTTTGGTGGCAAGGGTGAGAAACTAAAACAGATAAAAACATTGTTGGTTGAATTGTGAATAAGTGATTTTTCTGAACAGACATTACAGTTTTATGTGTAGGAAAGAAGTCAAATGCAATATTTTTTTCATTTTTAAAAGTGATATTCCTTTATCAACTTTTAAATACTGTATTAGCCATAAAGTAAGATGAATGGTTCACACTGATATGAGGAGGACTACCACTCACTGCAACTCATCCGAGCCCCATAACTGTACATATCAAATTTCTGAAAATGGCCACTTAATCATAAGAGCATGGGATGCAGGGTTATATTTGCATAGTATTTCTTCAAAATTATACGTCCATCTTGAATACCCGCAAGTATGATATTTATAATCTCTAATTTAAAAAAGACTTTTAATAAAGCCTTAAATAAAGTGTATTTGGATTGTGAAGACATGTAAAACATATCTTTATCATTATTATTGGATAAAATATTGTAACACACTATTTTTTTCATTATTGACATAGAAACAATAACATGTATTGAAAGTATAAAAACATCTAAAAATTAAGATGAAAGAAAAAACAAGCCAAATTTTTTTTTTTTAAATGATTTGAAAGATATATCTTCAAGTTACTTTGTAAAGTCCCATTTTAGCTAACAAATGCAAAATAATATTTCAAGAAAGTTTTTGAAATGAGCACCAAGCAATGTGCATATATAGTTGGAGATTTTTGGAAAACAAAACTCTTAAGAAGGAATAAGAAGTCTAAAGACTTGCCATGGTCGATTTCATCATAGATGGAATTGCATTTATCTCCATTATCATCGAGGTCTATATTTGAAGCATCATCTTTGGCACTGGCACCAGGATGGGTCAACTCTGTCAAGTTCTCTAAAGATTCTGCTAGATCTGCTTTGGTATCAGCATCCTCTGGGTCAGAGTCTGGGGGAAGAATTTCAGATAATTTATTTCAATTCTCTTCTCTTAAGAAACAACAAGCCAATAAAATATTCTTCTCCATAATAAAAAAAATGTCTACAATTAATCTGTTAGTCAGGAATTATTTTATCATTGCATATAAGATGCTTTTGGAATAGTAAGATGAAGGATGATATAAACAACAAAAACAGTAAATATTTGATCAGAATATGACCTTTTGGAAGGAATAACCTTTTCCAAATAATCCTCTAATGATACAATGTCATTTCTATGAAATTCTCTTGTTTAATGGTCACAAATTCAGTAAAAGAACAAAATATGGTTACTCTGTGATTTGACCTTTTATTATGGATACAAAGTTCAAAATGCTTTAAAAGATGTTAATGTGTTGGAGAAATATCAAGAGAATATGGAGGATGCTGCAAGACTTCATATTCCAATTCTCTAAGCTTAGACAAAGTTATCTAGGAGGTATGGGTCTGGTACTGTCATGGAGCTTTTCATTCAGTTCATGTGAGAATAATTTTTTCAACTTTTTTAACCTTTTCGATTGAATCGAGATGATATACCATGGTCATATGACATTATACCTAGTGCGTAGCTTTCAGAAGTAACTAAGATTGACGGTTAGTCACAACCTTGATAAGGATTTTACAAGAGTACCCAATAAACCTAAAGTACGTTATATATATTAACAATGACGAGATCACAAAGGCCAGTATAATAATAAGCGACTGACATATATTTTTACAATGATGACATCAAACGCCAGATCAAAATCAATAGACACAACAAGACAATAGCTTTATAAAAGGTCAACTCACAAAATGGTATATATAGAACTGATAAAAGAAATCAAAATATCACTGATACAGACTATGAAGAAAAGGCTGCTATTTGTTGTGACAAAAGGCTTGACTTGGCTATTCCTTGCTAAAATTGATTCCTGCTTTCCTTCGCTTTTGAAAATACTTCCATCCCCAAAAGAATAGCCCATAGAGAAAACGGACAGTCCATCAATCTTTATTTATTGACCAAGTACCTCGGGGAAGGTTAACTTGAAGTTTGTAATCCTAGAGCATTCAATAAAACACTTTTGTTATTATCTAACCTTCATACGAGTGTTCTCTTTAATTCTTAAGTTTCCAAGGTCTTTGGTAAATTCATTTTAAGACGAGACCAGCTCCAGCCCAAAACATTTAAACCAACTATATGGATCCCCAAGCACAACGTGGGCATAGAAGACATTGGCAGGGTGAGATCAGTCCAAGCAGAGGGGTATCTCTCATGGTCGCTTTCCAGAAAGTGCCTGGAACATTGTTTATGGATTGTGGCCACTACACTCTATCATTAAGAACAGGCTTGGGCCTCCCTTGAGGTTTATTATTGTTATTAATATTTCCAGACATAAACATATTGAACCAACCCTGAAAAGTTTGCAATGTAGTAGTGTTCACTCCAAATGTTTTGTTGAAGTTATCAGCAGTTTGAGCAGCATTAGGTTCTAATTTGAAATCATACCTGAAAAAAAATACTAACTTTTGGGGTAGACACCGTTGCTGTTAAGGATCTCAAAAGACTCCAATAATATTAAATCATATCTCTATTAACATTGAGTCCGTAGAAAAAATGCAATTACGAAGAGTGACTGATAAATAAGGTTTCCAATCCTATAAAACAAGTTTTAGGCCAGATAGTATAATGAAACTACTATCAGAATGAAGTAAATTAATTTCCTTTCTATTTCAATAGAGTCACCATTTAGTGCTACACATTTTCCCAAACAATCTATCCACTTATTCATTCTGTTCATGAAGTTACTGGTTTATTTTTGATCCAATTCCAGTCAGGTGAAAAATGTTGACTTTTCAACAAATCTTTCAATTTTGGGAACAACCTAAAGTCTGATGGTGCCAAATCAGGACTGTACAGAGGGTGTGAAACAACTGGACATTTGTTTGCCCCATTTCTTGACCCCCACCAAGAAAAAGAACACTCATCACCAAATTTAGATAAGTAAACTCTACACTGTTTGTCTATCCAATAACGTTTAATCAAACCAACACATAAAATGAACATTTCCCTACCACAATTTGAAATCACGGACTAGTGATGACTGATGAATATTTCCCTACCACGATTTGAAATCACAAACCAATAATAACTGGGTAGCTCTCTAATCAACTGAACCTCACTGACAACTAACAAATATTGGATTAAAGATCATTCAACTAAAATAAAAGGGTTCATACAACCAAACAAAATATTATTGCACTATTTGAAATTACAAACCAATGATTACTGGACAGCTCTCCAACCAACTGTGGCAAACTGACAACTTACAGTTATTGGAATAAAGACCATTCAACTAAAATAAAAGGGTTCATACAACCAAAAAAGAACTATTTCATTATAAAATGAACATTTCCCTACCATGATTTGAAATTACAAACCAATGATTACTGGACAGCTCTCTAACCGACCGAGCCAAACTGACAACTTACAGTTATAGGAATAAAGACCATTCAACTAAAATAAAAGGGTTTAAACAACTAAACAAAATATAATTGTATTATAAAATGAACATTTCCCTACCATGATTTGAAATAACAGCCCAATGATTACTGGGCAGCTCTCTCACCAACTGAACTAAAGTGACAAGTCTTATATATCTACAAATTTATCAATTATATAAACATTACAAAAGTTGCAGTCACCATCTTCAGTTGGAATAGAAGTAGGAGTGAAATTCGGCATTGCAGCAGCCAGGCTTGTCATATTTCATTTGCTTATTTGTTTTAACCTATTCTGCATAAGAGCTTTTCATTTTCCATTATGCCAATATAAATCAATACATTGATTTGCTAGTACTAAAATCTTCATTCTTCTTCTGAAGAGAAAATAATACTGAACATTTGGATATAACCAAGAGGTTTGAATTTTTTCATAAAAGATAAATTGTCACTGCAAAATTTTCTATAGAATGTAACAAGGAACTTCAAAGAGAATTAGAATGTCTATCATCTATACATGAAGCATCAAGTAAGAAAAACTATGACTTCCATTTTGCTTCCCAGATCTACAATAATATGAACAACGTAGGTGACCTTTGAGCCAAGTTGATTTATTTTGATTAAAATAATCAATTCTTAATCAATAAATTCACAGGATTACAGTTATTGGAGTAAAAAATCATTCTACTGAAATAAAAGGGTTTCTACAACCAAACAAAGAACAAAGAAAGAGAAAGCAAACGGGACCCAGAAGCTGATGGGAGAAGCCTTACTGAGAGGCTGAGATTAAGTCTGAATCCCAAAAATGAATTTTATTACTTTTTACACAAAAAGTAGATCCAGATGCATCATCACTTTGGCTGAGGAACACTCTTCACAAAAAAAAAATCAAACAACTTATTTTTCAACCTATCAGTTTTAACTGAGCTGAGCTGGCTGGGGGATCCTATATATGTTTATTTAAAGGATTCCAGATTTAATAGTCATCATTTTGTCCCTACAAAAGACTCAAACAGAGATATCCCTGCCAGTTGACACTCATACTGTCACAACAGGTTATTTCATCTCTGCTAGACTTCTTTAACAAACACTCTTTCTAGAACCATCATTGCTCTTATAGTCAGCTCAACAGACAATTTCTCTCATTTTTCAAATGGCTACCTCCAGATTTTGTCAACTTTTAACTCACCCCGTGAACTCTATTACAGTTACCAGTTCTCTTGTTTTCATTATAACTCAGTCAGAAATTAACTATTTGTACTATTTTCAATACTTTTATAAAGAGCAGCAACAATACTATTTGTGAGTTACTAGTCCATGACCTGTCGTTTATCATAAGCGTACACCAACAGGCTTGGATGATGGCTACTATTGATAATAAGTGTATCAGACATGGTAAGAAGAGAGAGGGAAGAATAGAAAGTTATGTAGTGTTTAGTTTAATGACAGGGTGTAAGGGAAAGGAGAAAAAAGGGGGTCAGGTGGTTTGATAAAAAGGTAGGAAGGGAAGGGGGGGAGTCAGATAACATAATGAGAGAGAGAAGGGAGAATGGAGGGAAAATTAGGCAGTTTAATGAGCTGGTAGAAAGAGAGGGGGAGAAAATGAAGTTAGGTAGTTTAATAAGAGGATGGGAAGGAAGAGGGGCTGATGGCAGCTATTGATACTAGTAGTAAGACATTACATCAAGAATAGCAGTTTGACAGTAGGTGCAAGCATGTTTCCGAGTTGTGACAAGGAATGTTATACATTTTTAATCAACAGTCAATTAAAGTTCTTTTCATATAAAAATGATTTTGGTATAATGGATGAAAAAAATAAAAAAAATAAAAAATGTATTTGGCTCTCTAGATGAATAACTTCAGTTTCAACCCAGCAGAGAAGTCTGCCTTCTTTTAAAAAAAAAGAAGACAACAACAGTTTAAATACTAACCGTCCCTACTATCAGCTTCAGGATTTACATCTTCTGTAACAGATGACAGGACAGTGGGCGCCGGTTCCTGTGGAATTTTTTCCATTTCTTCTAGTTTCTGCTTTTGTTCTGTCAAAGAATATATTACAAATATTAAACATCCAATAGAAATAACAATATATTACTTGCAAGGTTAACTAGTATCTTGAGGGTTAAAACGGCTTCTGGAATCATCACTAGCTTTAGTAGGCTAATTTAATATTTAAAGAGTTAATCAAAAATAAAACAAAGAAAAATAGTTAATCAAAAGAAAGAGACAGAGTAGAACTTATGATTAAGATGGACAATGCAGAATCCACTTTTCTTTATATCTGTTTGAAATTGGAGCGTAGTACCTATTATTTTATGTGAAATATAAAAATAGATATGTTAACAATTCTGCTTTGCTAAAAAAGAGAATAGCCTTAAATTTTAAGAGTTTGAAACATTAAAATAATTTGTCAATTCCTTAAATAATTATTTGGAACAGATGAGATTTCATGAAAATTATCCAGGTGCTTTTAACATCTCGTATATATGAGAGAGAGAGAGAGACAGACAGACAGACAGACAGACAGACAGACAGACAGAGACAGAGATAGAGAGAGGTTTCTCAGCTTTTAACATATGTAATATGAGAGAGAGAGGGAGATACAGAGAGAGGGGGGATAAGGAAGAGAGAAAATGAGTTAAAGTGAGAGAGACAGAAAGAGAGACAGGAAGAGAGATATACAGAGAATACAAAGAAAAAAAAGTATAGATATAAATGCCACTCAATCAACTATGTTAAAATAGACTTTGATTAAATGAAATTATATTCCAATGGAAGTCTTTAATAATCTAGTCAATAATTGTCTTGGCATTATCATCATTCATTTTTGACTAGCATTTCTTTCATCTTGATTTTAGTTGCTTTTCTTTGCAACTACTCATAACATCATTCTCTATCAATCAATAAACACCACAGATTAGAAATGGAGATAAACTTAAACTCACCCCTCTTTTGCCTCTGGAAACCTGTCTTATCATAACAGCTGTTCTACTACTTGAGCTACAAGAATCCTTCAGGAAACAGATCAAATCTAACCATATAAACCCATTCTTTATTTTTCCCCTGATCACTTGCTGTTCATCTATTGTTTTTACATACACTAGTAGTATTAGTAGCGGTTATATTATCATGAATCCTTTATTAGAAGAAGTATTGTCAACAGTTATAGATTTTTGACTTATAGTCCTTTGATCTCAATTTTATTTACTTTTCCTGGCAACAACTAAGACCATTAATCTATGGCCATTAGTAAAGAAAATATGGTTAAAAATGAATAAAAAACGTTCAGCAAGACACAAACTTGCATCTCTCTCACCTAGGAATCCCTATCTTAACAGTAGCTCTCAAATGGAAGAAGGATGCAAGTTCAAGTCTTGCTGAGAACTTATTCTTCGTACACTCACATGACTATGTTAATAGACCATCAAAATTCTTCCTACCTTTATAAAAGTCCAAGAGTTCTGGCGGAAGTTTCTCTCCAGCACCCCGTGGTGGGAGCAACAATGTATTCAAATCATCGTATCCCCGCATTAGTCGCAAGATCTGCCAAAAAGAAATACATTGGTATTAGTAATGTTTATATGATATATTAGGACATATTTCTCATATGATAGTGTTGTTTGTTTTCATCATTTATACAACAGATGTTACAAGAAACAACGATGATTATTCTAAGTCTCCTTTAAGGTGGCAATGATAGTTAATAACTAGTTTATAACATTACAGGAAACAAAAACAGATCTTGTAGTGTCTATTTAACCAAGAATGTTAGACAATATTGAGAGATTAAAACGGATAAAATTTTGAAGTGAAAGAAGTAGGAGAAATTGAAGGATCATAGCTGGAGATTCGGGAGGATTTGTAGTCCAGGGGGCTCGGCATCTTGAGAGGCCTCCTCCAACATTAAGTGGGATTTATCAGTAAAAATGCAGTAGGTAAATTACTTATTGGGGGAAAGGGGGACCTAAATTTTAAGTTCCAGGGTGTTTTCAAATACCCCCCTCCCCACTTCACCTCAGCCACGCTTCTGTTAACCTTATTTTGAAGTATGAAAGCTGAGGACGTGCTGAGTGAAGTAGCAGTTCCAGAATCGGTGAACTGAGGTCAAGCTTTAGCCAAGACTGCTTACATTCATTTCATATTAATGTCCTTGGGAAAAGCGAGAATCAACCTCTACACTCAACTATAGGCAAATAGCAGGGAAGGGTGGAGCCTTTAGTCTCATATGGCAATTCATCTAAGATAGGTATGGCACCTTTTTTCTATCTAACTGGCCACATAAGAAATTTTTCCTCTTTATTCTGGCCACACAATCACTCCAAAAATGTTGATCATATTATAGAAAGCATACATAATTTCTATTTTGAACATAAATATGAATTACAATTATTGTATTATTGATTTGCAAAGCCAAAACAATAGTAATTTTACAATATAAATTATAAAATTGATTTTCTAGGAAAAATCATACAAGATTCAAAAAAAAAAAATGCCCAGATTGGCCACAGGCCACAAAAAATGTTGCTACGGGCTAAATCTAGCCTATGGGCCAATGGTTGCCCAAACGTACCATCTAAGAGAAGGTACCCGACAGAAATAACTTATAGCCGCTTGGTAGTTGCCATAGCTGATCCCAAGTCAGGGTAAAGGATGAACAAAAAAACTACTTTCCACTGAAACTCCAGCAGAGTGGTGCAAAGCGATAGAACAAGAGAAAATGAGTAACAATAATGGATCACTGTATAGCACTGAAATAAGATAAAGAAGGAAACGGCAACGGAATCAAGAGAGAAACTTCTATAAAAGGTGGAAAAATATACCACTACATCTGTCCCATAATAGTTTTTACATACATGATTTTATATGCAAATAAAACAGCTATTATGGGACAGGGATAATATCTGTCAAAATAGCTAATTAAATTTTTTCCTTCTCAATATCTATTTTTTTTACAAAAGCATATTTACTTTTTAAAAACTGAAAGAAACATATAAATGTATCACCAGCTTTTCAAAAGTTTGCTTTATGTCACATTGATTTTACAAAAGACCCACACTAGTACAGTATTTTAAAAGGCGTAAAACAAAGAAGCAAGGAGTGTAAATTTTTTGAGCATTCTCAGACCCCCAAATAATTTTCTCTTCCGTCTGCCAGCGCTGATCGCGAAGGTTGAGGTTCGGTGTCCATTCTGGCTGATGTAGAAGGCTTGGAATACGACAGTATGCAAAACTACCTAGCTTCATGCATTTTTCTGACGTAGTTCCTTGTAGGTACTCAAAACATCCTGCAAACTTGCCTTAAACCTGGGTGCACTTACAGAATTTAAGTTATACTTTTCTGCAATTATTGCAAGACTGACAATTTGGGCGGAAATCCATGCAAGATCATTTTTGAAGTCTGGGAACGCTCAAAAAATATAACCATGTAAATCGATGGTAATTGTTTCTTTACTTTATGCTATCTCAGCTTATGAAAAGTTTTATAGGCAGGCTCCACTTTCGGATAGCAGGGGAACCTGTATTGGTCTCTTGTCCGAGACAAGACGTACATGATGGTCTTTTCTATAAGATCAACAGAATTAGTCCTCTCCTCTTTTCCTTAACTTATGATTCCCTCTCCCTATCTACAATGTTAAAAGGGCATCTGAAATTATAGAACTGGCAGGAGAGAGAAAGAAAGAGAGAGAGAGAGATCAATTAGAAGAGATAAAAAATGGAAAAGAAATTTAGAGAAAAAAAAAAAGGAATATGAGAAAAAAAAGGATAAAACTGATCTGATTAAGATGAGATATTTTTCTTACCTTTTCCTCTTCTAAGTAGTGTGTATCAAAGTCGACACTGTAGAATTCAATAGGGAAATCACAAGGATTCTTGACAATGACTTCTTTCTCATCTCCTGCACTGTGTGGTAGGATAGGGCCATAATTGTTCATCTCTTCCAAAAAGATCAACTTCTGTTCCAAGCCCTTTCCTTTACACAGCAACATTATTCGATTACAGCTCTGGGCTAGTCGAATCATGATCCGGCCTTCATAATATTTCTGGATATGAAAATGAGCAAAAAACAATTCCTGGTTGACCCTTCAAACTTTTTTGCTGATCATTTCAAGTCAGAAACTATTAGCTCGTTACATTTGAAATGTTGTTTTTTCTATATTATAGAGAATTTTAAAAAATAGTTGTTTTTTTTTTCCAAAATAATTTTTGAATGAAGTATTGCTACATTATTATTAATTTTAACTACTTTTTACTTTCATCCTAACTTTCAGTTGCTTTTTATCAAAACTTTGAATCATGCCGTAATTCCACGGCAATGATTAAACAGTTATTCACCAGATATTGTACTTTCAAGCAGTTCTTTCCTGAGAACAATAAAAAGTTCTGGGAGGATGGAATTACAAAGTGACCAAAAAGATGGCAGATCATAAACAAATAGCAAATATGTTGTTCAATACAGTTAATGTCAAAAATAAAAAAATTGTCTGTTATATTTACTTCGTAAACCAAACAAACTTTTCTGTCAACCCAACATTAACACATACTTGTAACATACGCATTTTTCATAGCATGACTCGCTTGTATATATACATACATAGCTAAACTATAAATAACTACTAGTATATATCTGCATCTACATATGCATACAATAATTGTTAATTCTTTATTAGTATTAGTACTTGAAAGCTATGCAAAGAGATTGCTTTTGGCACTAATCAAACTAATAATCTTATGAGTTCTCACTTGAGCTAAACAGGAAGTTGTCAGATGGAGAAAGTAATACATGATACAAGATTATTTTTGTCTCGGTATTTGGATTTAGTTGGAGTGTATCCTTGTCTTAAAAACAGAACAATGACAGAACTGCTTTCGAGCAAAGAAATGGATTCTTTTCAAATAGCCAGAATAACTGACTACATAGACACTGACCTCCTCAGTCGGCATAAACTTGACTTGTACGTTGAGTCTCTGTTCTGGAACTAAGATACCAGATGATGGTAACATTTCAAAATTCTTGAGAGCATTTCCTTTAGTTTTTGATTTCTTGGCTGAAACATTCTCTTTACCAGGCTATAAACATACAAATACAATAATAAATTTTGAAATTATCAGAAATACTGAATTATTTGCATGGATATTTGGCTAAAAGAAAAGCTTTTATTATATATATCATATGCAGCAGATACAACTTGAATTTTTGTAAGTATTAATAGTATTCTTTTGGGGTGGTAGAAATCAAATATATAGATTAATGACATTCTTGGACAGCTGTAAAAGAGGGGCCCAATACCTATGATTCCAAATAAAGTTTCATGACACAGTATGTAAATAAAATACATTTTCATTCTACGATTTAACACAAGATGTATTACATTTGTACACATTCAAAATGAGTCGATAAAAATATAAATAAATTTCACCAATTATTCAATGCTAAATCTTAATAATAAGACTTAGTAATTAATACAAGTTTTCAAAAATATCTAAAAGGTACAAATTGGATTATTTCATTCATGATGATCAATGATTTATTGTTCCAAAAATAAAAATCTTTATTAGCTTAACACATAGAAGAGTAATAGAGTCGCAAGGAATTGATATTCTGAATTATCTGTAATTTCAAGAGCCATTAACACTCCAAATTTTCATCAGACAATCGAATCTCTTCTTCACATACTTGATGATGTCAACACAACGTTTCAGCCAATCAATAATTTGGGCTAGTACAGATTTCAAGCGGATTTCTCAATGAAGTAGGTGTTGGGAAACTCCACAATTTATAGTCTCGAATTGCCTGAGGTCAGTGGTATATCTGTATGTAAACTTGCTGCTGCTCAAATCAATTGATTGGGTTGCTATATTAATGACCATTTTTCCTTCACCATAATAGGCTGGATAAAAAAAAGGTTTACCCCTTTTCTCGAATTATACACTGGACAAGGATTAAGAATGGATCAGCCATAAAATCATGCAAAAAAAAGATTTAATCATCCAAACAAAATTTGGAAAGATTAATATTCTGAATAGAAATAGATTGTAGCAGATTTTGGCTTGTTGAGTCACAGGTAGAGTTCAGCAAATAAATCCTTTAACAACAGCTCTAAACAAACTAACATTCTGCATAACCTTCCCATGGGTTCCATGAAAAAAAGTGACATTTTAGCAATATATTAGATAATTCTTCCTTGATATACAATTCCGTCACAGGTTTTACATTTGCCTTCAATTCTTTATGATGTTCTCAACACGTTATGACTCTTAACTACTCAAATACTTATTTTTAACAGTTATGTTCAACTTTAAGAGATCTTGGTTATTTACAAGACATTGATGCTGTTCAGTCAGTAGTTGTTCATACGTCTATTTTTCCTCAGTTAGCTTTGTTCTTACTTTTCTATTTGGATGTGTATTTTCTATTTTGGTTTAAAAACATTCAGATAATTCCATAAACAAAGCAAAAATCCAATACTTACATACATGTGTCAATATATACATATACATATAGAAGAGAAAGTTGTTTTTTGAAGGGGTTCCCTGGAAAGTTGAATTTTTGAAAAAGGTTCCCAAAGTAGTTAACATGTAAAGACCACTGCTTTACAACCCTGAGAAGAACTGCATCTATTTTTATAAACATTAAAATGAAGAACATTATAATCTTCCAACTTCATACAACATAAAGTGCTTAATCATGTGAGATCATAAGCAGGTAAGAGAAATAAATGTTATTTGAATTTCAATAAATAAGTAAATAGTTTTAATTACAATCAAAGAATCCTTCTTCGTTTCTGGTGGGACTGAGCTCCACTCGCAAGGCACCTGGCGGTGATTATAAAGCTGGACTGTGATCATTTTGCATTCACCACACCTGACATCACCAAATTCTAACAAACTATCATCGACCATCATGTCGGGCATGGTTACTTTAGCAGAAAGATTGACCACTACTTGAGGACCATTCACAATCTGCAAAAAATAATAGAAATAATGATGGCATTTCTATACACAACTCTGTAGATTTGTGACTCTGAGAGATATTTTTTTATATAGACATGAGTTAAATTCACATATAACACATATAAACACAGGCATAAAGAAAATCTTTATGTGGATGTCTTTTCTCTCTCTTCTCCAAAGAAGAGAGGCAAATGTTGGTTATCACTTGTTATGCAAGGTTTCTGCTATTTGAGATTATATTTGTGAATATAGTTCTTGGAAATATTTTATATATCTTATATATATTGAATCACCTGGACCTCCAAAAATGGCCTGACCAACCAGCCAAATGGGCTATAGATTCTTCTCACTTTGAGCTTCTGTGTCTATATGCCTACATATGTATGTGAGTGTGAGTGTGTTGTGCGTGTGTGTGTTGTGAGTGCATTTGTGTGTGTGTGTGTGGGCACACCTGGTTACATATTTGGGGCTACCATCTTGAAAATTTGCATGAGAACACCATTATCTAACTCTTTTTTTTTTCCTGAAATAATGCTTTTTGGGGTCTCTATGGTCATTTGGGGATCAACAATGCCAAAATCTTATGCTGGTATTTTTTCAAGATTATTTTAGATAAAAAATCTAATTATTTTAGATAATTTTAAATAATTTTTTGGATAATTATTTCTGTTACATGAGTTGGCCATAGTTATTCACTTGTGCACAGATATATAATATAATACTAGTTATCACCTTTGAAGAAATTGAATTTCTCTGGGATGATCTTATTAAAAAAACACAAAAGCCACTCAAAAGTTTAGGTAATTTATAAGCCATGCAAACCCAATGTTTTTGCCACTAACTTTTATGAATAGTGCCCTCCTTTGCAAGTCAGTGTGAAAAACTGTAGCCTAGGAACTACTTTGAAGGAGACAGTGGAAACTAAGTATTTGTTAATAATTTTTTTAGAGTCAGATGCCCTAAGCTTTTCTATTACACTGCACATACACAATATCAGTACTTATATCAAGATTGATTACATTCGAAGTTTACTAGATAAAACGTAGCTTTACGCCTAATTCTTTTTTCCAATCTCTAATGTAAGAAATGCTACGTAAAAGTTTTGGCAATTTGAAATTGAATCTAATACAGAAATTTGCCAATGAGTTATTGGAGAAAAGGAGAAAACATTTTGATTGTTACATACATAATATTTACAAGTGAGAAATAAGCTAGCAATAATATATCAAAATCTGAAAAATGGGGGATTTTATGATTATCGTGATTGGATGTTGGTTAATATTTGTGGCAATCCCAGTTTTGTAAGAGACAAGTAAAATCTAATCACAAAAACTAAATTGATTCCATAGGATTGCTATAAAAGTAACTGTGTTAATTGGGACAAATATAATGATTTATCACTAATCAACATTATCAATGACAAAACAACAAAAAAATAGAAAAGATTTATCCTTGTAATTCATAGAACTTGGATCATTTAAGATTCCATTAATTTTTTCAAATGAATTTTTCAGAAATTTTTTCCCAAAACACTTGATCGAAGTTCCTAAAAAGATTAAAGAACTCACGTTCATGAGGATCATCGTTTCAACAGGGCCAAGAAGAAGGTCAGCCCCCCTGGGATTGAAAGTCACTTTAAATGTGACAGTTTCCTGGGGGGGAAGTTGCTTGACATGACCAAGATCAACCTTGAAACCCCATGCTGCAAGATGACTCTGCTCCATCTTGAAAGAAAGAGCCTGGTATCCGCAATTAGTGATGCACACATCCTGAGTACGGATGACACCCAGCACAACAAAACCAAAATCAAGTTTATATGAAGGAAGTCGAGGTCTGAAAAGGAAAAAAAATCAGATCTTGTAAGATAATATTTTGATATTCAATTGATAGAAACAGGGAAATATCAAGTTTACAGGTCTAGTTAATCACTCAATAGAAACTGTCAGGTGACCAACACCTTTTGGCAGCACACCCCATTGGGGATAGTCAATTAAAATATTGGAAAAAGGGTTGATCAACAAATAAGTTACTTCACTCACCTTTCATTGGGCAGTGATCACAAAAATAGACTGAATTTTAAAAAAAAAATAAGCATGAATGCTGCTGGACACAAACTAAGGGACCCATTTAACATAAATTTACACTGCAAATTGATCCCCACATGCCATTAAAAATTTATTTGGGGGAGAATTTTCTAGTTCCATTTGTGTAGTCTGTATGCATGATACATACATAGCCAGCCAGACCAACTTAGATACAGAACCAAACCTATGGTGACAATTTGTTTGACAGTTTCTAATATATCATAAATGGCTTTGTCAGACAAATGAGGGAATCAAATTATAACTTAGCACAAGATAAACATACACACACACTCTAATACATACAAACACACAACATACACAAATCTTGTTACAAAATAGTCAACAAGTTAATCAATATTATTGACTGATATAGAATTTCCAAAGTAAAAATGTAATTTTAGAATGACATTTTAGACAATACAGACTTTATTTTCGTAAGCTGAAATGTTAGTAAAAACAAGAAGAAATCACCATTAATCTATATGGGAAACATTTTTTGATCATTCCAAATGTTAAATGCTATTTTCAATTTTTGCCTTTTTGTTAAAGTGAAAAAAGTGGCATAAAGCAAATCTTTGAAAAGCGGGGTATACCTGTGCAAAGGATGAAAGTAATTCGGAAAAACATACTTGTAATTAATCAATATTTGATTAGAAAGAATGTGATTTATTTTTTTTATATTTCAATGTTCATTTACATCATCCTTATAAGAGGGATCATTTGGTAAGGGCATAGTAATCAAATCATACAAAATACAATGGGATAAATTCTTTCATGTTTTAAGGAGAAATTATCTCATTGTAACTCATATAATGGAAATCAACAAATGGCTGATCAAGACCATCTTTCTGCATTTGCTGGCCTACCAGTGTCAGATGTGGACGCTGACCAAAGCCCAGAAGAGGAAAATCACTACTTCCTAAATGAGGTACCTTAAACCAGTAGCTAATAAATAAAGGAGGGAGATGATTAGCAATGAGAAAATCAGAAAAATTGTCAGGGACAACGATAGTCCACTAATTCATCAGCGCCATAGAATTGAATAGTTTGAACATCTGACAAAATCCAGCGCCAATAATCTCACAATATCAGGCATCTGCACTGAAGGACGATCTTGCAGGTGTTACATTGAGAGTGTGGTAGAAAAACCCAAGTCCCCTGGCCTCTCATAAAGGCGAAACACCAGGGCATTGACTACTATCTCCACATCACAACAACACCCTGTAGTATACAGGAGATTTTTTTCTCCAATTTTTAAGGAAAATCAGATGAAATAAATCTAAAAGCTAGCATTCTAAGCAAAATTATGAATCACCGCCACCAATATATTCTGCTTTTTACCATTAAAATCCTACCAGTATGGTTTGAATCATAAATTTATGATTAAAATAATAAGGAATACAGATGTGGTTAGCAACATCAACAGCAATTAAACCAGTCTGTTGTGGGTAGGGGTGAATAATGTAAGAGATGAGAACAAGATGAAGAGACAAGCTTACTGAACATAAACAAAAGTTGAATGCCAAACCAAAACTCATACATTGCTGGAGAAAAGATAAAACAATCCTCAAGTCAGCTTAACTTGTCACTAATATGAGAGAAAGATTTTTAAGATAGAAAAAAATATTCATAGCTATTTAATTTCACAAATTTAGATCATAACATGAAAACCCTCAGAGACCTCTGCCAATGCCATAGTCACTAAAATTGAACAATCAATTTACAGATTTCAGACTATACCACAGCATATGCTGATAATCTTTCATCTGAGACATCCTTTTGAATTTTGATTCATTCCAACACTTGATTATTTTCCTTAAACTGAATGACTTTGTCATCACTGTGTTATTATAGCAGAAAAGACAAAAAATTTCACAATATTAACAAAATCACAAAGTCCCAAATCGGACCAAAAATTCAACCAATTATTCCTTCGCCCTCAATAAAAATGTCATTGATATTCATTTAAAACTTTTGGATATATTGTGCAGACAGGCAAACAGACAGACAAACATGGATGAATACATAACCTCTATCTAACTTTAGTAAAGGAGATAAAGTGGGCTTTAGATACACAGGTCGCCATTTACCTTGCTTTCCATCTTTTTTCAGAATCTCTCCGTGATCGTGATGTGCCAAGAGAAGAAGATGATTGATCTTGAAGGAAGTTTGGCTTTTCCAAGTCTCCTGGGTACAAACATTCGTTTTCTTTATCTCTGGCATACAACATAACAGCAATTCGGTCAATTTCTTTCTCCAGTTCTTCTTTGTTGACAACAATGTCTGAAGTGGCCTAAACAAATGCATGAACAGAAGATTCTCCATAGGATAAGCAAGTAAGTTTCTCGGCTGTTTAAAAATCATTCAGCAAATGTATGTTTGCATTGACAGAAACACAAATTTCAAATAGACTAATGAGCTAACAATCTATCTCAATGGTTGGATTCAACAACTTTAGGATCTGGTTCTATTTTTCTTACATTTCTAAATTAACTGTCTATGATATGAGGAACCCGTTCTCTGTTTCTCTTGGGCCTGTGCACACTACCCGAGAAGACCTACACAGGCTCAAGCATACACTTCAGTTATCAATGAACAATACTTCTATATTAGCATACTACTTATATACACACTCTCATCATCCATTTTCCTTTCATCTGTTGCATGTTAAAACCTAAGAATAGGCTTGAGAAAATATCAGTTCTATACATGCTGTCATTTTTTACAAAATGGGTAGATATAAATTTGGTTTTTACTCAACACTACAGCCTTATTGTTTTAAAATTAAAAAAAAAGAATGCTAAACATTTTGTAATTGCCTGCATTATTTAGTTTACAATACACATATTTTAGCTTTTTTAAATGAACCTGAAAAAAAGTTTTTTCTCCAAACCACACGTTGAAATTCCTAACAGTTGATGAAAATGGAATAGCGAATTATGTTTCAACAGCATTTCACTAAATATAGTAATGCTTATAAGCTAATGTACTAGGAAATTCAAGAACTGGTTTTATGAACTTCAGTAATTTTAGTAACCAATGCAAATTCCTCAATCCAATCACTGATCTATCTCCTACTGAAATTATATCATACATCCATTTCTTAATAACATAATTGTCGTATTGAAAGAAACAAATAGAGCAGATATAGACTGTGAATAAGCAAAAAATGAGAATTTGGAGTTGAAACAGTTATTCAGGCCTTTTCATTACTGGCTGTTGTATAGCTTAATGGTAAGAATAACACTACATTGAAGCAGCTATCCTATCAGTTTAAGGTTCGATTCTTGCAGCCCCATTTTCTTTGATTGTTTATTCTATTTATGTTGTCTAAGCCAAATGATACATTCATGCACACACAAACATACACATACACACATACTTATGCCATCTTTGATTTCAATCTTATTTTGCGTCATTCTAGAGTGATTAAAACAAAAAAGACTAACCTTAGAAGCCTCTTCTTCTCCAGACTTAGGTACAGTACTAGTATTTTTTGAAAGATTCTTTTTAGCCATTTCCTTAACTTTGGAATAGAATCCATCTCCAGTGTCGGAGCGTGGTAGATCCAAAGACATGTGAGGGAAAGTGCCGACACCAAGAAGTTTAATAACTTCCGGTCTGAAGTGAGTAATTTGAATGCTGAAACTGGAAGAAAAATCTTCAGGAATACCGGGAAGGTATTTCACTGTCAATATTTGTTTCTCCCCTGCTTCAATATGGCCCTGGAATTACAAAGACAAAGATAAATAAAAGATTGCATTATATTTACATTACTTGAACAATTTTCATGGTCTAATACCCTCTGACAATTAAAACAAGTCATCTGATGTAAGAATAAAGGAATACCTTTTGATGAGATTTGAACTCGCATCTTATATCACAGAAGCTTGTCTTTCATGGATGACACCTTAACGAATACAACCACAGAAGCTTACTGCTTGATAGGGCACAAATCTTCAGTCATATCGCCACCTCTCTTCTTTAAATCTTCACACCATGATGAGGCATTGCCCATGAAAGACAAGCTCCTCTGATATAAGAAGTAAGTTCAAGTCTTGTCAAAAACTTTTCCTTTATTCTTATTTCATGCTTTTTCAATGATCAAAGGGTTTTCAACAATTTTAAGACATTCAAAATATCTGAATGAATAAACATTATCCTGTTTATCACCTCATAAGCCTACACTTAAAATCTCAGGGAAATACCATTAGTTTTTTAAAAAGTTGATATTTAGTAAATTCAGGTTAATATGGAGCAACACCAAATAAGGGAGAATGAGCGTATGAAGATTGTCTTATGAAGAGAGTACACCTGCCTAGAAAATCGACACTTGAAATCTTGCTTTTATCAAGTTTCAAACACTGATACCAAACAGAAACATATATTCATTTCAGCCACCAAGCAGGGAACTGGTAATTCTAACATCCTCAGGGCTATAGACAGAATAGACACAAACATACTTTTGGAAATATTACCAAACTATTTTATTTCAAACAATGCTGTTCTTACTTTGCAAAATATGAAGTATTATCTAAAGATTAAATGGAAATACAGAATATCATTTAGTAAATAATGCCAGATTTAAGCCAACTCAAAGAAAATTTTATCTGAACAAATCTGAATGGTAAGCACGTATCCGCTTTTTTGTGTCTGGTTCCATCCATGGATATAAAAGATAATACAGAATTTTCAATCAAAATCAATGTAAATCGATGAAAATTGAGAAAATTCAGGGATTTTTTTTCTTTTTAACTACTGACAATATGACAATATAAATCAATAAATATTGAAAATTTGAAGCCCTAATTATAATCATTTTATTAGATTATTTGAGATAGCAGCTTTTTAGAAAATTTTCATTTGAAAAACTGTAATTCATAACAATCGTAAAAAAAATGATAGCCACTTGACAAGGTAAAAATTCTGGAACTCAAATGAAACAAAAGTCCGATCCTTTTTTTTCATCACATATAGAATGTGCACAGAACTCTTAACAACCTCTCATGGAAGCCTAGAATTCTATAGAACCTTGGTTGAAGAAGGCAGTTCTACTTACTGTATTGGGAACCACAATCGGAGTGCAAGTGGGAATTCTTTTCTCTTCTACATTATCACAATCAATGGTGTTGAAGTCAAATCCCACAAGACTTGTATTAGTCAGAGATATCACTGCCTCCGCCACTTGGTCATATCTCTGTTCAAGATGGAAAGACGGAAACAAAAAATACATTAGTATCAGACAAGTAAATGAATGAGTGCATTGCTAGTCATGTGATATAGTACATGCATTCCATCAAAACATCAAAAGTATTTAATTATAATAGTTGTAGTATTAGTCAAGATTCAATCTAATCAATTACAGTTTCATTTATTGAACAATCAACTACAATTTTTAGGGACCGTCAACCAAAACTGTCAACATAGCTTTCTTCGGTTTTCAAGCTGGTCTGACTGACAATCTATGTATGCATGTACCATGTTTATAGGCCACACCAATGAAGCTAGAGGGCTGAAAATTTAAACATTTACTCCTTATTATGTCTAGAAAAAACTTCTTTTTTCAAAATTCCCCTTTAAATAGGATTTTAGTGGGGGTTCAATTTGCTGTACAAGTTCATGTTAAATTGTTCCTTTAGTTTATGTTCAGCACCCTTCACTTATTTTTTTTTAAATCAGTCTTTTTTAGTGATCACTGTCCAACAAAAGGCAAGAGAAGTAACTCATACATTGATCATCTCCTTTTTCATTTTTTGAATTAATCACCCTCAACATAGCATACTGCTAAAAGACATTGGTCATATGACAGTTTCTATTGAGTGACTAACCAGATCTGTAATTTATTGATTTACTTGTATTAATTATCATAAATACAATTAAGAACCCTTGAAGTTTTAATCACTGTTATTTCTCCCTTCATCCTTGTATTAGGTTGTTACAAATGAAATGCCAGTTTTTGATCAGTAAAATAAAACTGATGTAAGCAATAGTGAGAATATTTAATCAAAATATGACCTATTTGAAGCAATAACCTTTTTTGATCTAAAAACTAATGACATTATGCCGTCTCTATAAATTTATTCAGGCTCAGTGGTGAAAAATTCAGTAAAAGCACCAATTATGGCTTCCCTATCTTTCACACTCTTTATCATGGATATGAAATACAAAATACTTGGAAAAATGATAATCTGTAGAAGAAATGTCAGGTGAATATGGAGGATGTTGGAAGACATCATATCTCAATTTTCTAAGCTTAGACACAGTCAGCTGAGTGGGGTTGGGTCTAGCACCATCATGGATCATTACATTCAATTCATGTGGGAACCATTTTTTCAACTTTATAACCTTTTTTATTGCCTTGAGATGACACAATATAGTCACTGTTAAAGTCCTAAATTCTCCAGAAAGAGCTTGAACCATTGTTTGGGGGAGTTTAAGCCATTGTTAAGACTAATTCTTCATAAGAATAGATTTTAGCCTCCCTAAAGATATATTACTGATATCCATACTTCTACATCTAAACATAATGAACGAATAAGCCAAAATTTGAAACTGTACTTGAAAATCAGTCAAATTTCTTGGGTAGACACCATTGCTGTTAAATGCTAAAAGATCTCAAATAATAATGAATTACATATCTACTTACATTGAATCTACAAAAAAAGTGCAATTTAGTGAATCTTTCCCATTGAGCATTATTCTCTGAGATATAAAAAAACATATTACAAATGTGAATGCTGCCAGACATAAATTAACAGTTAATAGGAAAAACTATTTCCAATTCTCTGAGTTCAGGAAATTGAAAGAAGGGTAGGGTTGGCCAAACTGTCAACAGCACCAAAAATAGAATCAGCAAACCTACTTCAAATTCCAGCTGAGGTAGTTTATTCACTTCCCACAAATGTCCATGGGAAAGGCATGAATCCACCTCTCCCAGTAGGTCAGGTTAAGTATTGCTCCCAACACCTGGTATCATGTAGCCCAGTATAACATGTCATGTGTCACTTGGAGAGGAGATGGGCACAGTCAAGTAATCCTTATTGTCTCAAGGTCATGGGATAACTTGCTTGATTTGATTTGAGGCTGTTTAAGGCACCAGAAAACACTTCAATGTTATCATGGGAGACTTCAACGCACAAGTAGGACAAGGAAATGAACATTGCGTCGGCAAATTTGGATACAAAATACGCAACGAGAGAGGAGAAGATCTTGTAAACTTTGCAACGGCTAATGGATTCAAAATCATGAACACCTTCTTCAAGAAGGGACCCAGTAGGAAATGGACTTGGAGGAGCCCCAATCACGAAACAAGAAACGAAATAGATTACATCCTAACGGACAAAAACGATATCGTCAAGGACATCCAAGTCCTAAATCAAGTCAATGTAGGCAGCGACCACAGAATGGTACGATGTAAAGTACAAATAAACACCAATAAAGAACGCAGGAAAATGTTCCATACAAAACCGCAGCCTCTAAACATACCAAAAGAGCACGTTCAATCTTTCAAGCTCGAATTGAAGAACAGATTCAGAATTCTTACTGAACAAGACAGCACCAACATCAACGAACTAAGCAGCAAAATGACAACGTCAATAATTGAAGTAGCCTCTACATTCAAGCCAATGGGCAAACAACCCATTAGCAAAATCTCGGATGAGACTAAAAATCTCATGGAAAAACGCAGAAACCTCAAGCCACCGACAACAACGAGGGAGAAAATTGAAGAGGCTGAACTAAACAAATTAATCAAGAAGAAACGAAGAGAAGACAGAAGGAGATACACAACGGCAGTCATTGAATCAACTCTTGAAAAAGGTCGGGGCTTCAAAGCTATAAACAAACTCCTCAACTCGGGACGAAGGCAAATAACTAGCATACTCGAGGAAAATGGAAACCTAACAACAGACAGAGACAGGATTGTCGAACGCGCCAAAGAATTCTACCAAAAACTTTATTCGTCCAAACAAGGACTGCAAAACAATGAGCAAGATACGCAAGACACGGGCAAACAACTAGAGGACTTCCCAAAAGTAACCCCGTGGGAGGTGAAGGAAGCCATTAAACAGACAAAGAAAGGAACTGCCCCTGGACCAGACAACATCACCATCGACCTACTCCGAAAAGCAGGTAAAACTATCAATAGGAAACTGGCCGTCCTCTTCAACCTGTGTCTAAAACACAGTAAAGTCCCAGACGATTGGAATACTGCTATAATAATGCTATTATATAAAAAAGGAAACCCGAAAGACCTCAACAACTATAGGCCTATAAGCCTACTCAACTGTGTATATAAACTTTTCACAAAGATCATCACCAACCGAATCACAAAAACACTCGATGAAAACCAGCCACGTGAACAGGCTGGCTTTAGAAGAAGCTACTCGACCATGGACCACCTGCACTCGATAAATCAACTGAAAGAAAAAGCAGCAGAATATAGACTACCACTTGCCGTAGCATTTATCGACTTCAAAAAGGCGTTCGACTCAGTAGAAATCCCTAAGGTCATGGAGGCCATCAGTCGGCAAGGTGTAGATCCAGTATATGTTGAAGTGTTGAAACATATATACAATCACGGCAGCTCATTTATCAGGCTACATAAAGACTCGGACCCCTTCCAGCTCCAGAAAGGAGTAAGACAAGGTGATACCAGCTCACCTAAACTCTTCACAGCCTGCCTCGAGATGATCTTCAGAAGGCTAGACTGGGAGAGTAAAGGAATTAAAATAGACGGCGAGTATCTGAGCAACCTCAGATTCGCAGACGACATAGCCCTTTTTGCAGAGAACCTACACGACCTCCAACTAATGATAGATGAACTAAATGAGGAGAGCAAGAAAGTCGGCCTGCACATGAACTTCAGCAAGACGAAGATCATGTGCAACAACCACATTGGAGATAAGAACACTAAGATCGAAATCGAGGACACAGAACTCGAGAAAGTAGACCACTACATCTACCTAGGGCAACGAATCTCCATGAGACCCTCAAAAGAAGAAGAAATCAAGCGAAGAATCACACTAGGATGGCAAGCCTTTGGCAGAGCTAGCTCAACCTTCAAAAATAATAAGATCCCATTAATCCTAAAGAGAAGGGTGTATAACCAATGCATCCTCCCAATAGTCACTTATGGAGCTGAAACATGGAACTTAACCAAGAAACAGACCCGTAAGCTGAGAACCATGCAACGTGCACATGAAAGAATAATGCTGGGCCTCACATGGAGAGACCACAAAACAGCACAACACATCCGGGAAAAGACAAGAGTTAGAGACATCATAGAATCCATAAAAAATCTCAAATGGCGGTGGGCTGGCCATGTTGCAAGAATGGCTGACAATCGATGGACATCACGACTCACAACATGGATTCCCCGAGACCATATGCGCAACCGAGGCCGGCAAAATATTAGATGGAGAGATGAACTAGACAGGTTCAGGAAGTACTGGCTCCGTGACGCCCATGATAGAGAAGTGTGGCAAATCCTGGGGAAGGTCTATGTCCAACGACGGACGCTAAAAGACTGATGATGATGATGATGTGGAGAGATTCTGATTTGAAAAAGATGTATAAATATTCCTGAATATTCCATACCTGTTGTCCATAGTTGATGACTTTTGTATCAAACTCGTAGCTTAACAGCGAGGCTTTTCCTTTTATGGGTAGATGGTAGGTAGGGCCACCTTCCACTTCACACATAGCAATCACATGGGCTTCCATGTGAGTATGGCCAAAAAATGTCACTTTGATCTGATCACTTTCGTTTGGTTTCAATGTCCCATCCATTGGAAACAGAATGAAAGACTTTAAAGAAAAAACAAATGAAATATGTTTACAATAGAACTGATACCAACCATCATTATTAATTTTTGACAACCATTTTCTTATGTCTTATTACCAAAAAGAATGTGAGTTTAAATCTCACTGAGATCTTAATCCATTATTTCAGATCTGCAATGTTTACTCTCTACTGTAGATCAATAATCTGAGTTGAGTAATGATAAAAAGCAGCCAAAAAATTAGGATGAAAGAAAATGGTGGTCAAAAATTAATAATAACTGGCCATCATGGTCAATAACTGAATAACCATAGCATCAAAATTTGAAGTCATGCAAAAAAATTCATTGAAGAAAAAATATGGTCAGAATGAATTCTATCTATAATGTACTAGTGTTTTCTACAGGAAAAAATCTAAAATACAGTGAAAACAACATCTAGAAACATTTAGATTCTGGAAATTCAATGTTATTATTTCAATAAGAAAAAACATAAAAATAGAGTTTTAAAAAATAATCTAGAAACATCTAAATTCTGGAGAATCTAGATGTTATTGATGAACCTGTCAGAGTGAGCCCCAAAAATGGTCAAAAAAGCTTTTTCCCTAAAAATAATAAATAAAAACATTTTTAGAAGGGGTATAGTGGAGTACTAATGCCAATTTTCAAGTTTGTGAACAAAACAGTATGGCCAGGCACACAGGTAAACACAAACATATGCACAAATAAAAAGGATAGAATTCTTCAGCACCTCGGTGGCCATGGTCATTCAACAGTTGACAATGTTTCATCGAATAAAAATAAATAATGAGACTATAATTGCTTTTCTGATACCACTACTGTAGAAACAAGAGCAAACATGGTGCTTAGAGATCAGGAATGAAAAGTAGGTTTCAAGGTTTGATTTGATCGTCTGCCTTCAGCAAGTTATCATAACTTAGTAGGCAAGAATAGCTGGGAGTTGAACAGAATTCCCTGAGGCAAAATGACATGAATTTCACCTAGAGCTTATCCGTTATTTCCAATCAGTGCTATTCACTCACTGCCATAGATCCAAGTCATTTTATAAAATGATTCAAAAAAATAATGAGAAAACTCAACCAAACAACTTGTGGAATAATAATAACTAGCTAGACCCATAGAAATTCAACTACCCAACCCTTCCTTTATGCTATTTCTTAAAGCTTAACATTCAAATGTAGATGGGAACAAACAGAATAATATCATAGATGACTCATCTCAAAATGTCAAACAATGCAAGCAAATTCGATCCAGTAAGGAATTCCAGAAATAGACCCAAAATGTTTAAAAAATGGAAGAATACTGAATAAGTAGATAGATTAGAGAGCAAGAGAGCATTTTTTATTTCAAGAAAATTACGAGGAACATTTTCTTGGCTCAAATCAAAAAGGATTGGCTTTTAACAAAAAATCAGTTGCAAGAAAAGTTCTGTCCATTATTTTTGGAACCGATAGTGCTTGAAGAAGATAATTGAAATGCCATTCCCATCTTGTGGTAACAGTCAGGGAACTTACAATGGTTTATGGCAATTTAAAGAAACTAGACAAAGTGTCAAAGGTTAAAAATGTGTCCCACATTACCTGTCCATAGCAAATTACCAGCAATATGCAGGTTGTTATGAGTTCTCCAAACACCTTTTTTGGACATAAGTGTAACTGGGGATAGTAAATGAGTAAATGGATCCTTTTTTACAGTTTAACATGGTCATCAGTGGCTTGTGACAATGACAGACCTATGCCCTACCCAAGAGGGTGATTTGAGCTAAAGATCTTATCAAGTTTTAGATATGAAAAGAATCATCCATTACCATCTTTTAAATGATAACCAGTTGCAGCTGAAGTTTACTGCCAACAACCTTAGTGTTTAAAAACAGCTTCGGACAGAAAACATCTATCCTCAGTGAATAGAAAAAGGGTCATTCTTCATGATGATAATGCATATTCTCCTACTACTCAAGTGAATGAAAATCTCAAGGAGGCATTCAGCTGGGAAAAAATGATTCATGTACCATATTCTCCTTGCCTTACTCCGACCGACTATCATTTGTTTAGGAGTTCATAGAACCATGATTGATGGACAATGACTCATTTGAAGAGAAGAAGTTGGAAATCAGTTAGTCTCTCATTTCAGGTAAAAATCAAACGAGTTTTACAAATCTAGGATAAAAAACCTGTTGATAAATGGAAGAATGTTATCGAAATTGAAGAAGAGCATATCGATGATCGAATGAATCTTTTTATCATTCCTATATTTGTGTTTCCAAATAAATTGAAACATCGGACAGAACTCTTATTAAAACCTGATAAATACACAACTTACTTGACATGGCTCATCTGGGGGTAATTCTTCCATTTCAAATCCAGTAAGAGTCAATTCAGATGACTCCCCTTCAGCATTACACTTTTGAAAGAAAATTATATTAGACTATTTAAACATACATGCATACAGACATCTCTCTCTCTCTTTCTATATATATATATATATGTGTGTGTGTGTGTGTGTGTGTGTGTGTGTGTGTGTGTGTGTAAGTAAGAGAACAATGATAAAACATACAACAAATGTGTGTATATGCATTAATGTATTAAGTAGATCTTAGTGCTTAATATCATCAGTAGAGCAATTATAGAATGAGTAAAGATTTTCTTCAATGATTTATTACAGATTGTACATCCTGTTTCACATAAGAAAAGGTTAATTTGAAAACCTTTTTTATGTGGATTAGAATTTTCAATCTGTAATGAACCATTGCAAAAAAATCTTTACTCAATTTATATATATATATATATATATATATATATATATATATATATATATATATATAAGCCTAATTTGATTTTTGCATAATATATTTTCAATAATATAATTATTTGTGATTATAGGTCTGAAAATAAATTCATTTGATAAATACCAAATTTAATTATTTGTACATATTTGAAATCTTTAAAATCTATTTTATATTTATGTTCTGTATGAAATGGGATTTATGGCTTTTAGATTAACTGCTGGTCTCTGCAAGCTCAAATTTGAACATATGAAAGCCCTAATCTTTCAGTAACACTTGCATTAATTCATGACATAGAAATTTCCCTTTTTTCTTCATGTGCAATACATTTCTATAATGAAATCATTCGCAACTTATTTCTGTCATAAATGCTTGTCTATTACGCATACAATAGTCTCATTCAGTCAGTAATGCTTGCAAGAATTCCTGACCACTGACAATCCCTTTTTTTACTTCATTTGCAATGCACAATGTACAGGATGAGAGCTGAAATTTGCTAAAACCAATTAATTAATTCAAGCTTTTCCCTTAAGAAGCTCAGGTACTGGGTGTCTGAAAGCATAAGCATCAAGAGTTCAAAGGGTCAAATCATTCTTTTGGGATTTCAACAATCAGGATTGTATCTTTCCAAATTATCACCTAACCCCCTAAAATGATACTAAAAGCCATATTCACCTCCTGATCATTTTCGGTCGTCGCTTCCTTCCATCCAATAGGACTGTTCAGTGGCACCAGTTTGCCTTGCAGACTCTCAGAGGCCGTCAAATTTTCTTCCGAGTTCCTGGAAGAGAGGGCAACCAGGTTCTTGGTGAGTTTCTTCTGTTCCAATCCAAACATGTTCCACTTGAAGCTTAAAGGCATTGGACTCTTATTCAAAATGCTGATGAATTTAGTCTCCCGGCTGTTGTTCATAATACAACCAAAATCCAATTCTGTCACCTCAAAATTCAGGTTGGGCATATAAACTTCTCCACGGAGAGAAATATAATCCTAAACAAATTTAAAAAAAAAAAACGATTGTTTATTCGTGGCTGAGGGGATAAAAGTACAATTTGCATTTAGGAGGATTAGTACAAGAAAGGTTAGTTTGGGATTGGACTGAATTTGAGTATTTTATTCATACAGTTGAGCAACCTTTATCTGAAACTCTGAAAACAGATAAATTCCGAAATTCAAAACTTTCAAAAGCCAACAAGGTACATAACTCATCTTGACTAGACTAAAACCTCAGTTATATTCTTCTAACTCTTTTGTAAAATTCTATTTGCATTACGAACGGTGAAAGACAAATAAAGTTCCAATTGGAACAGATTATTATACCTGCCAGACCTGCACGCATATTTTTTGTTCATTCTTTCATAAATCACTAAATTTCTGAGCATTCTGTTTTTATTGAAAATGCCAGGAAAAGCTGCAGCTACCTATATCAGTAACAGTGATAAGTGAAAGAGAAAAGGCTTATGTTTATCTCTAGCATAGAGAGAATACTTGTTCTGCTATTGCATATAAATCTGTACACAGATAAATTAAAAGAATTAGATTACAAAATAAATCTATTTCTTTACTTTATCCCAAAAGCAAACATTTATGATGAAGAATCACTAGTAAAGATATTTACTGTTTGAATTTCTGAGAGTGGATATAAGCTTTAAGTATAGGCATTTATGTGGTGGTCAAGAGTTCAATCCCTGGGTCAGGCAGTGAAATTCATATACTCTGGTTGAGTGAAATAAGTAGAAGTGAGATCACAAGGTAAAATCAACTGAGAAGAATTAGCTGATACAAGGAAAGTGGAATGTAAACAATTGTTGATTGATGGAAAGGTTTGGTTCAAAATTCTGAGACGGTTACCAAATACCACAGCCACCTGAATAAGGCCGAGGATACAATGGCTGAAACATTGTAACTATAACAATCAAGAGGAGGATATCAGTTAGAATAAAGCAGAGTATAATTATTTTACATCTTTAAAAGACACAAGTCAGCAACAGAATTATTTTTAAAAAAGATGTTTCTATTTATCTGAAGGTTATGGTCTTAATATTTCAGAGTTTATTCACATCATCCACAGATCTATTCAATTGAATATGAAATCTAAAAATGAGCACGTTTCAATAAAATGCATGTGTCCTTCCATTGGGCAACAATTATAAGTATAAATTCTTTCAGATACTCTAAGATATTAAACTCAGTTTTGAAGTTCCAAAAATGTACAAAGGCACTGGATGTGATGTGTTTGGGAAAAATGCACATGCCTCAACAGGACAAGGTTCAACTGACAAAAAAAAAAACACTGACATCTAAGGAAGGCCCAAGTGTACAGTGACAGAAACCTAATAACTAGAGAAGAATAAAATCCAAAATAATTAATCTAAAAAAGGCAATACAAATAGATCACTAGGTTTGAAAACAGACAACAATTTCTAGACATTCTAGAAAAATCTTGACATCAAGATATAAGCCAATATTGCATTTTCAGGATTCAGGGGAGGATACAGTTTATTTTTTCAAAGAAATTATTCTCATATCTCAGGAAAAAAAAAGAAAATATCAACATAGAACTGTTCTTAAGAAATGAATGCTTACAAGATTTGGATGTTCAACATAGCTGATTTTCAGAGTCTTATCTATGGTGCGGCTGTATAAATCATTTTTGTAGCATGGATCAAAAAGGATCTTCAAACGGCATGCTTCCTCAACATCAATTGGAAAGGTCTAAAGGAAAGAATTTGTAAAATATCAGAATTATTTTTTTCTTACCTGACCTTATATTTTGAATGTACAACTTACAAAACAAAATACTGAGAATATAGTCTTTTCAAGTATATAAGAAACAAGTGTCAAAGATTTAAGGTGACAAAAGCAATTTAGAGGGAAAATCGCTCTTAAATCTACCTTGAAAAATATTTTTTTATATCTGTAGTGCAACTTGTGATAATATAGTAATATGTCCTAAGATGCTAGCTGCTCTGTTTTAAAATCCTAATATATATCAAATTATTATGGACATATTTTATGCTTTAAATCATTCAATTTAATGTAGAATAGGATTTAACATAGGTATAATCTTTATATTGTTTTTACATTGAATATTTTAACACATAGAAACTTAGATTTAAAGTTATCCTAATCTCTAAAAACTAGATCAGTAATGTAATGAATTCTATTCATTTAAAAAATGTTCTCTTACAACTTCTGATGTAACCTGTCCATCATATTTGACCCTGAAAGGCTCGGGCAGAGTGCATGTGACTGTCAGTGGTAGGATGGCGATGTTGGTCAGTACAAAGTCATGATACTGAGTCTCAAGCTCAATGTCTGGAGTCTAAAATGTAAAAGGGTCAACAAATAAAGTGGATAGAAACAAAAAAATAAATGAATTGGAAAAAACATCAAATGAGCTAAGAATAGTTATATATATATATATATATAGTCTGGAAAGCTTTACAATTCTAAATACTAATCACATTAAAGAACTTTTTCAAGGACTTATTTTTGTGTCACTCCAGTCATTTATTTCCCAAAGTCTGTCAATGCAAATTATGTAATTTTCTGTTTTACATATACTTTGTTATTATGGTACTTTGAGTGAACTTTTTCCTTGTTGGGCTCATCAGTTGCTTACCGTGTAACTGTTTTGGGGAAACTACTGATACTATAAATTTGACAGACACGGTAAGAAGGGAGAGGGAAGAAAATATAGTTAGAGTAATTTAATAAGAAACTAAAAAGGGAGAGATGAGAAAAGGATATTAGATAGTTTTATAACAGGGTCGGAACGAAGAGGGGCTGGTATTAAAAGAGACAGACAGCTCATTGTATTAATGATGATTATTTGGGATAAAAGAAAGTTTGGTTGTTTTTAATGAGAATAAGAAAATCCCATTAGTTCTAAAAAGAAGAGTATACAACCAATGCATCCTCCCAATAGTCACCTATCAAGCTGAAACATGGACCCCTTACCAACAGACAGAACCACGAACTGAGAACCATGCTATGTGTGTTATGAAAGAATCACGCTCAACAAGATCATAAGACAGCACAACATATAAGGGAGAAAAAAGAAGTCCGAGACATCATAGAATCCACTAGAAAACTCAAATGGCAATGGGCTGGTTATGTTTGCAAGAATGGCAGACAATAGATGGACATCATGACTCACAACATGGATCCCCACAGATCACATGAGAAACTGAGGCTGGCAGAATACAAGATGGAGAGATGAAGCAGACAAGTTCTGAAAGTATCAGCTCTGCAATTTCCGTGATAGAGAGGTGTGGCGAATCCTGGGGAAGGTCTATGTCCGACAATGGACGATAAAAAGGTTGATGGAAATGATAATGATGAGTATTACAAAAATAACATAAAATAGCTGCTTAACAACAAAATGATATAATAATTGAGAGATTTGCCTTCATTCCAGTAGAAATCAATAGTAGAAATGCAATTACCTTATCCACTCTGAAGACAATATTCGTAGAAGAGAAACTGAGCAAAGGGTTGATGAATTCAGCCCGTACATTTACTTTCAGCAGCAGCTTTTTACCACCTTGTTTGCCAATAATGGAGTAACAGTACAGTTCTTCATCCACTTTAGAGGGACTGAAATAAATACAAATTGTTACAGTAACACAGCAGATACAGCACATTGTAGCAAGATTTTTATGAGTATAATATCATTGACGTGCTCTTAGAGATAAAGCAATTTCCTGACCAATTTTCAACTTTATAATAATAATAATAGTGTGAGGTCTTAGTCATGCTTACCAAGTTCTCAAGAGAGATAACTCCAGGTATATTTAATGCTAATTATAGAGTAATTTGCCTTATTCATTTATTCATTTCCAAATAATTGTAATGAAAATTCTGTGATAATGCTTAATGGCAGCCAAAGGCATCCTTTAGGCAAGTCTACCATTATTCAAAATATCTGTATCTTTGTACCAGCAAAACTTTAAAGAAAAACAACTTGCAATGGAAGACACAGAGAATGATTATGTCTTTCTGGTAGAAATAATAGTAAAGGTTACAGATGGAAGTAGTAGAATAAGACTCTAAAACCCATAGAACAACATTAATTGGTTGGCTCATTTTTGTCCAGAGAATAAAAGGCCTGTTATTGCTACGTCAGAATTATTCACTGTAAATGCATTTTTTGGCTCAAAATCAATGTCTAGTGTGTTCTACTCAGATCAATAAACACATCTGCACTGATTTGAAAGCCTTAACTCCTTCACATCTTCATTTAACCATTGTAAATATCACTATGATAAAATCGCATATTGTGGTAAAAATATATATTGCATTAATTGTCTATACCAGCTATTTTCAACCTTGTTTTGGCCATGGTCCCCTCAAGAGCTCATTTCAGGTTCCACAGCAACCTGTCAAACTAGAATGCAACATGAACAGATCAAAATTCATTTATTATTTCAGTCTATGGTCTCCTTAAACTGTGCCATGTGACCCCCCTGAGAATAGCTCATTTATATCAGTTTGGGTACTTACCACTGAGTGATAGCCAGCAAGCAAGTCTTACAACCATTCATTAGTGTAGTGAGCCTTGTGCTAGACTAAGCTAACTTTAGTAAATCTCTTAACAGATGATCTGGACATTAATACCAATGATAACTTGCCATTCCATACATATCAGTAGCAAAGGAATATATATATATTGAGATACGTAACAAATAACTATATGTCTTTGAGTTTTTTTTTACTATGTTTACAGCTACATATGTTTAGTTTTGATAGTCTTGATATTATGTTAGAAAGAAACAAACTTACAGAGATAATTTTCCTCCATGTACAGAGTTAATGAACAGAATCAAAAACAGAATTTGAAAGTAACCAGCCTTACGTACACGTCAATGAAGCCAATAAGGTTAACAGAGATTTCTTCCCCTGGCATAAGTTTGAAACGGTGAGGAATCAACTGAAAGATTGTATTTGTATCTGTTGGAGAACCACCATTCTGCAAACAATCAGAAAAGAGAGAAAATCAATTTAAAAATGTTTTTCAAAAACTGGAAAAAAAAACAACAAAGGAACTAAAAGAAGCAAGGAATGTAAATAAGTTGAAAAAATAAAGGGTTCCTCTTCCAAAATAAAAATGAATTTTTGGTACATCACTGTCTATAAGAGTCGTTTTGTACTGAACATCGTTTTGTATTGACTAAGATATAGAGGTTGAAACTGACTTTTTGTCGTCTCTTGCAAACCTACAGATAAAACATTAAGCTGAAGTGCACAAATTATACTTAGTATAAAATAGTAAATAAACAAAAGTATTGAAAATAATTGAAAAATATGTGTATTGACCAAAACAAAAGCCAGTGTTGCCAGCACAAACTATCATGCTTTTTATTCCAAACACAGATGTAATCATTATTGATCATGATACATATATTCCAATCAAGATAAAAACCATTGCTTCGCCAAAGGCTGAATGTCATGTTGAGGATGATCAATTAAAAAATTGGAAAAAAGGCTGATCAGTGAATGAGTTAATTCTCTCACATTTTGTTGGGTAGTAAATATTTTTAAAAATGCCTGAATTCCCCCCCAAAACAACCATGAATGCTGCTGAACACAAACTAAGGTATCAATTTAGCATATACTTACATTGCAAATGAAACCCAAAATTGAAAATCTATTGGGGGGGGGGATTAAAAAAAATTTCTAGACATAATAGGGAGTAAATGATTAGATTTTCGGCCCTCTAGCTCCATCAGTGAGGCCTATACATAAGACACATACTATAAGCCAGCTAGTCAGCCAATTTGAAATCTGGAGAAATCTATATTAATAGTTCAGGTGACATTTTCTAATGATATGAACTAGTGATTGATATTGAAAAGTTCACACGGTTAATTAAAATTATCCTCACCTTTTGGTTCTTGCTCGTATAACTTGAAGCATTTATTTTTGGCAGAACTAAGCCTGAATTTCTCTGCGACACTACCCAATTCACTTGCTGATGACGACGGCCTTTGTTTGCAAAGACAAACTTCTTGGAAAGTAAATGGTTGCTGCAAAAGAGAAAAAAAAAGTCATTTTCTATCTTTTAGAAAATGGATTCTAACCAGGAGATTTTCAATCTTTCAAAATGTATTGATACTTTTAACAATTTTAAGAAGAGTTATCATCACTCCAAGAGTTATTTGGACTATCAGATTCATTTTTTGTATTGATTTTGTTTTACCATAAAATTTCAGTCAATCCATTTTATAGCCTCCTTTAGATAGAAAATCTGTAAAGAAAGATAGGAGTTTCTTCTCTCCCAAAATTGGCTGACAAAAATTAAATGGTGGTGCAACCTTCAAGAAAAAGGAAACCACATGAGTCCTAAAAAGAAGCGTATACAACCTATGCATCCTACCAATAGTCACCTATGGAGCTGAAACATGGACCCTAACCAAGAGACTGGCTTGCAAACTGAGAAGCATGCAACGTGCACGTGAAAGAATCATGCTCAACCTCACATGGAGAGATCACAAGACAGCACAATGTATCAGGGAAAAAAATAGGAGTCCAAGACATCATAGAATCTATTAAAAAACTCAAATGGCAGTGGGCTGGTCATGTTTGCAAGAATGGCAGACAACAGATGAACATCATGATTCACAACACTGATCCCCACAGATCACATGTAAAACTGAGGCCGGCTGAATACAAAATGGAGAGACAAACTAGATAAGTTCAGGAAGTATTAGCTCTATGAGGTCTATGATAGAGATATCTGGTAAATCCAGGTCTATTTCCAACAACAGACGATAAAAAACTGATGATAATCATAAATATCGAGCAGCAACAGTGTGGATTTTAGATTTCTTCACTCCGCAGAAAGAAGTAAAATTATAGAGCATCAATGTGTATAAATATGGAATCATGTGTGTTACAGGGGCCGCTATGAATGGTATCCATGTAATGGCTTGCATTGCTGGGAATGAACCCGGCCAGTCAAAATATTAATCACCATTCACTGTTCACAACCTCAGACTCCTCTTTCCTTGAGAATGGTATCAATATTCATTTATAACATAGCACAAAAATAAACTTGGACAAAAATATCCGATAGATTTTTTTTTAAATCAAAGTGTTCAAAAATATTTGTTTGAGAGTAAAATTTATCAATTTTCAGTAATAAACCTTTGAACTATTGAAGTGTAGAAGGCATTCAACAGGCTTACTTTCAGTCTCTCGCAAGGTGTATATGGAGGATAGGCGGTTGCCCATGCAGCAAGTCCCCCTTCTGCATGCATCAATCTTGTCCACGGTGAAGGTAAGACCAATACAGCTTGGCACCAGTGTCCTTATGGGAGTTGCCAAAGTGAGGCTGAAGACACCTTCAGACTAAATTAGGGACCCTGCTCCTAGTTTTGAATTCAGAATTGTCCTTTTCTTAAACTGGTTGCCTCCCTAGGTATTAAACCCCAGTCAGCCCAGTTAATTCACTCATAGCTGGGCAGGGGGCATAAAAATGGATTCAAGAATTTCTCAATGTCTAGTGTGAAATGAACATAAACAGCTTTGGCTAATGTTTGAACTCGACTCACCAATACCATTGTCTTTGACATTAACCATTACCCCACTTGCACTTCCAGATTATGTTTGACAAGTGAGCCACCCGAGGAGTGGAAGGCCACAGTTAAAATGTCTTGGTTAATATCCAACTGGAAACTAAACAGATACTTTATATCCCTAAATATGTCACATTATAAAGCATAGGTCTCTAATCATTTCTTTGAACAGAGATCTCTATCATATAGATTTTTCTTTTACCTGAAATGTGGGCCAAGATCCAAGACTGAGTAGAGAGGAGGGTCAGCTACTATGGTGCTACCTTCACCAAAAGCTGTTACAAAAATGTATTGGTTGGAACTGCCTTCAAATACTATCTTCACTCTATCTTCAAATCTGTAATGAAAAATGAATAGAATTGTTGAACACATGCAATGGATGAATAGATTGATAGATAGACAGATATGATTTTCGTGTATGTGTGGAAAAAGGGTTTCAATATAATAGGACTTAAATAAATTCAATAATAGGAAAAGTAGACTTATTTAGAATATTAGAAAGAATATAGTAAAATATATGAGAATGAAATGTTACTGAATAGCTGAAAACCCCTCTTAGCCACAGCAGTAAAACCAACTCTCAAGAGTGGCCTCCCTTGTTTCCCTTGATACAAAATAATTAACTTTCACCCTAGAAACCCCTCCCTCTAAAACCTTTCAAAAGGGAATTTGTTGACGACCTAAAATGTGTGCTAAATTTGATTATAGTTTTATTTTTTGTCTGGGATGCTTGGTTCTTGAGTTATAAGAGTACGAACTTACGTATATACATACATACATGCATGCACCACAACTTTAGATACATAGATATGACTTTGACTTGGCCTCCAGCCACCCAAACTCATCTTTCTGAGTACCTTTTTCCAGATGTGAATGACTGATGATAAAGAAGAGCCAAACAAGCCAGGAAG
>OY735238.1:15683189-15803189 GCA_963457665.1 Thysanoteuthis rhombus | reverse complement strand
TTTACACAGAAACTGGTGGCCTGATTGAATCCAAAATTGCTTCATTCTTCAAGTTGAAGCAATTAAACTATTTCACTAACAAAAATTGCACTAAGATGTGCTGTTTTTTTTGTGTTATGGTAAAATGCATAGAAACACACAACAAACATTTATTCACCGTACTTCCCAGCATCAAGGATGCTCTAGCCTCAAGGACATACCCCAATTGTGACTTGCAAAATTTTGAAAAAAAAAGTGAATGATTGTTTGATCATATTAATCTTGTTAATATAAGATTAACTAATAAATCCTCGTCACATATCATTACTTCATATCATTTATCATTTAATAATGTTCCTTCTAAGTCTAGTTCATTAGGTATGATTCACTGCAGCCGACTGATATGAAAACAAGCCAGCAACATGTTCATAAATAAAAAGCACAAACTTCGTGAAATATCAATGTTATTACAAAAAACATTGCAACACAGAGAAGAATCACTAGAGAAAAATTTAGATGTAAAAATGTAAACTAAGTGAACAATAATATATTTGTTTGAAAACTGGCTTCATGCAAAAAACGTAAGCTATTGAACTACAAAATTTATGCGTAAATGTATTTTTGCATAGATTACTTTTCTCTGGAGTAATGGCTGATGAAAAAGTATCCTTCTGTCCGTAAGAGGCACATAAATTTCTTTGACTAATTTCAGGGAAAAAATAACATCCCTAATGCAGGGAAATATAATAATCAAAACTATTGTTGAAAATTATCACCATAATAAAATTTCAAAAAAACCTTTTTTGCAATATAGAATGTGGTCTTAAAGGATGTCTAGTCAATACAAAACAGAAAAGAAATGAATTACCTAGCAATTATAGGTAAGGATAATACCTGGTCAGCCACATCAATCACATCTACCACAAGAACCGTTTCATACCATGAGACTGAATTGGGTACAAAATTAACAACAAGTTCAATGAAACTGAGGGCATCTACAGTGCCTTCAGCTGGAATTATCTCAAATTCTTTTGGAGGTAAATTATTGTCTGTGTGCCTTGGTGGTATTTCCACAGTAGAGCTGAGTATACTGTTGACAATGCCATCGCCCGGTACATGCAATCGAAAATGCATGGACACAAGGGAGGTGTTGTGTAGCTTCAATTTCTTTGTGTATAAGAAACCTGAAATCAAAGAACAAAGTATCTTGAGAAGGATACGAATTTACAGTAACTCTTGGAAGACCGACCTATTAATTTCCCTTAAATTTCAAGTGTGGCTATTAAATAATGAGACTGTGTTAGTTGATCCATAGCATGCAAGTTCAAAGTATGTGTATACATTGACCAATGGGCAAGTATAAATAACCTCTGGAAGTTTCAATCTGCTCGTGTTTGCAGTTTACTGAAATATATTTGCTTGAAGTTGACATGTTTTTCTAACATGTCATAAAAATGGTCAGTTCAAAGATTGAGCAACACATTAATTTGAAAATTTTGGTTAAAATGGACAAAACAGTCTTTTGTGCACCAACTGAAGTTTATGGGGAAGAATGTGTGTCACATGCAAATGTGTTTGAGTGACTCAAGAGATTGATGTATTGCTTGATCTTTGAACTGACCATTTTTGTTCTTTGAATTTTGTAAAAAATCATTAAAAACTAATTCTGAAAATATATAAGGTGAATTATTATACTCTGATTTACTAAGTCTAGTGTCTCATCTTGGTTGTTATAGTCACAATGTTTCAGACATTTCACCAATTGGGCTTCTTCAGGTGTATGTCATTGTTGGTAACCATCAGTGAAATCCAAACTAAACCCTTCATTCAGTTTCATTCAGTTCATGGGGGTAGATTTTTCTCATTTAGCTGTCCATTCTAGATGATATCCAAGAAGATTACCACCATTACAGACAACCAAAAGAGGCTGGAGTCACAACAGACAAAACATTGTGACTCTAACAACCAAAATGAGGATACTAGTCTATTTAAATCAGTGTATAATAATGATAATTTCAAATCTCAGAAATCAAACAAAAATCCAAGGTGAAGCTTAATAAAATATGCTAAAAGTGGAACCATTGAACAGAAACTCAGCTCACCATAAGAAACAGTGCCAAAGTTGAGTTGGGTCGCATCAAAATGGAAAGTGGGTCCTATCACCGAGCCTCTGTAAGAAAAAGATTTCATTATTTCATAATGGCCAAGCAAAAATATGAATATAATTAAAGACATTCTCTTGGGTGAATCTATATCTGATTACACAGGCTGATTAGAAGATTCTACATAAGTATATAAATAAGTCCACAACCTAATGATGAAAAAGCATATTCATTTTTCAAAATAATCCCATTCTTTGTTAATGCACTTAATTCAGTGGTGAATATTCATCACAAAGTGATCATACAGTGACAATTTCAGTGGAATATACAACCAATGCATCCCCCCAATAGAACTGAAAACCATGCAACGCACACATGAGAAAATCATGCTCAATATCACATGGAGAGATCACAAGGCAGCACTGTAAATTGGGGAAGAAAACATTAGTCCAAGACAATGGCGATGGGCTGGTCATGTTGCAAAAATGACAGACAACCAAGGGACATCACAACTCACAACATAGATCCACAGAGATCAAATACAGAACCAAGGCCAGAAGAATATGGGATTGCGAGTCAAACTGAACAGGTTCAGAAAATATTATTTCTGCAATGTCTGCGATAGAGTTGTGGTGAATCTTGGGGAAGGTCTACGCCCAACGACGGACAATAAGAGACTTATTGATCCACTTTCATGACAATGATGTTGAGAAGAAAAATCAACATGAAGAACTTAAATCAGTGTCAAAATGGAGGAATTCACTGCTCCATTTTGCAACTGTTATTTCGTATTCATATATAAGGTTAGATAGTATTAATAATCACCTAATGACTCTTAATGTAACAATTTGAAATATTTAATTAACACATGCATGTACGTATATGTATTTCACTGCTAATGCTCTACAACACACACACACACTTGTCTTTTTACAGCCATATACTTCTTGTGACCAATCCTTCACAGAGGCTTACAATGAAGGCAATATTTTGCTCAAACAACTGTATAAACTTCTAAAAGCATTTTACAACTAAGTCTCTGAAAGGTGCTACATCTTGTCCCAAAATAAACTGTGAAGGCAGGTGTACAGCTTCGAAAAAAAAATATGCATCCAAAATTTTTGACATAACCTGAACTCAATCTGTAATGGGTCAGGTAATCCTTCAACATCGAAATAAAAAATTTCATTGAAATCTCCCAGGCATGAACTTTTGAAGGTGATATGAATGGCCTGATAGCATTTGGGCAAAATACAACGTTCCCCAGGATCAAACGTGAATGACATTCCAAATGCAGACTCCTTGGTTTGAACTTTGTACACAGCATCAATTTCTCCCTTATTGGCCAACACAACTTCATAATGATGGCAAGATCCAATGAAGATAGGGCCAATGTCCATGGAATCAACAGAAAACTGGAGCTCTGGACCTTTCCCATCTCCAAGAATTCGCAAAGGAAGACGGATCTCTCGTCCAGTGATCTCACAAAAGGCAGCTCTTTTGTAGGTCCTTGCTTCAAGGGGCTTAAAGATGACAGTGATCTCTCGTGAAGAGTTGGGCCAAATTTCTCCTTCCACAGGATCAATCTTGATGACATCATCGATATACAAGCCCTTACCATCCTCAATTATCTATAAACAAAGAGAGAAAACATGAATACATACATTTGAAAAGAAAATGACAAAAGAAATGTTTTTTTAGCTTGGATAATCTCAGATAACCAAACTAATATGTACTAATGTCTTGCAATTTTCTAATGTATGAAATGATGTAATTTTAACATTCCCACATGACTAGGGAAATGGCATTGAAAATTTTACATAAACAGTCATAATTTCTAACAACTAAATGCCCTATGTTTGTCAATAAGTAAAAATGCCTTAAAATGGTAGAGTTTAGTTGATGTTAGCAAATAAAAAATGTTTACAATCAAGGATTTTTCTTTCTTTATTTAACATTTTAGAGATTATGATTAAAAATTTTCAGATCAGTAACCCTCATTACTATTTATTAATAATATTGGAACAACCGTAGCTATCAGAGAAGGCGAACTGTTCTATCCTTTTTTGATATGTGTGCGTGTTTATTTATGTGTTTGTGTGAGCCAGCATTGCTAGCAATACTATTTGTCTACAGACTAGAAAATTGGCATCAGAACTGCACTAGACTAAAAATGTTCATTTTTATCTTAGGTAAAAAAAGCTATTTTGACATTTTTTAAGGTCTTATTCTGACAGGTTTATTAATATCATCTAGATTCTGGAAAATCAAACTAAACAATTTCAGAGCTTCAGAATAGAACTTTTTAGCTGTTTCTCTGTTCGTCAACCACTAAGATGGGTATTTGAGTCAAGAAAGCTTACTTACTTTTTGTCTGTTCATGAAAGATCGGTTGAGCACTGACATATTGGTACGAAGAATTGGATCAAAAATGCAATCCTCTTTCAATTTCATGGCTGCAACTATTTTCTCTTCATCTATTTTTGATAGTTTTCTGCAAATAGTCATGGCAAAAAAGGAACAGAAAAGTAATTCATACAAATCAAATAGCAGCCAATGCTAAAATCATCTTAAATATCTGTAACCTTGACATGTTTTGCACAACACTCAAGTTTCAAACAAATATCATTTCATTTTTTTCCTTTGTAAATTCTTTCAAGACTAACCTATTAATGCCTGAATTTTTAAAAGGGTATAAAAAAGTAAGAAAAACATTTTTTTTTCTTATTTTATGGCTAAAGAAAACTTTAATAAAAAAACCTTTAAATTGAAAAACCGAAATTATGATATATCGGTCCTAGCAGATATTTACCCCAGGACAGATGAAAAGCGTGAAATTAGCAGGTCACTTTGCCTTAACGTCATTCCTGTTCAGTCATGTAATACTAGGTAATTTCTCTGTGTGTTACATACTATGATGTCAGTGGTTTTAAAAGCTGGGAAAATCTTATTTATTTCATTTTTCATGACACATAAGTCCCAGTAGACTTCTACAAAAGATCTATAGGACAATATATCCAAGCAGCAGTCATAGAAACTTTTGAGTATACACGTCCCAGGAATCTTGAAAGGGTCAAAGAAACTGTTGACTGAATCAGAAAAATTACAAAACATGCTTATAAAGAGCTAAATGAATATTGGTAGTTATTTATAATAGATAGTAGAAAAATACAATAAAGTGTTTGAAACCATTTTTGTTCAAAGGAATCATTATCATTATACACTGATTTACTTGGACTAGTGCCCGAATCTTGTTTGTTATAGTCATAAGGTTTCAGCCATTGCACCCCCCAGCCTTCTCCAGGTATCTATCATGGGTTCTAATCTTCTGGGAATTTGACACAAACTCTGTATTCAATACACTTTAGTAGATTATTCTCATTCTGCAGCTCATGCCAGACAATATCTCATATTAGTTCATTCTTTCAGAGGCTTATCGACTGATAGACACATAAATATGTCTGAAGGATATAATGGCTGAAACATTGTGACTTAAACCACCAAGTTGAGGACACTAGTCAGTGTATGATGATTTGATAAGTTGCTTAATTAAAAGACATAAAAGTTGATAAGGTTGAACAATAATTTTTTAAGACAAAAATCAAAAGGTTCTTGTACAACCATTTTCTACAAGAGAGATCTTGCTAATTTTTTTCAGTTATTCAGTGTGAAGAGTTAAATTACCAACAAACCATTCAGTGATGTTCGCCTTTTTCAACTTTTAAGGACATCAGAAAATAAAATTTTTCAAATATTGATATGTAACTGTGTTCATCAAACAATATGATAATAACCAAGAAACTTTTTCTGATATCCCTAAAAACCTGATAAGCCATAACAGAATTTTAATTAAAAAACAGGAGTGGAAAATTTTCCATACTTAGCTTCTATTAATTTCATTAGTGTTCAAACTCAATCTATTCACATACAATAGTTGGCTCTGTCTGTTTGTCAAAATGTCTCTCCCTTAAACATTGGCATAGCTCAACCAAATTTGGTATGCATGCTTACGAGATCACGGGGAAGGACTATCTGGTTTTTTAAAAGGTTTGGGGGGTTTTTATTAACAATCTAACACTTATCTTCTATATACATGAAACAACTGACTGTCTGTTTGTCATTGTACCCCCCTCCCCACTTGAACATTAGCATAACTTGACCAAATTTTGGACACATACTTAACAGATCTAGGGGTAGGACTACTTATTTTTTTTAAAGGGTCTTAGAGGGGGGGTTCCACTAACAATCTAACTTTAATCTTCTATTCATATAAAACAACTGTCTATCTATAAATGCCCAACCCCTTTGAACATTGGCATAACTCAACCAAATCTGATATGTATGTATAAATTGATCAAGGGTAGGACTATTTGTTTTTTTTTTAAAGGGTTTTAAGGGGGGGGGTTCTATCAAAAATCTGACTCTACTCTCAAAACAAAACAACTGACTGACAGTTTGTTACTGCCCCATCACTCTTTTACATTGATGTGACACAACAAAATTTGGCACTAATTTGGCGTGCATATTCAATTGACCTTGGGGAATGTTTTAAAGTAAAGCATTTTGATAAAAAACATTTTTCAAGGATTCTAGAAGGATTATATTTAAAAAATGAATATTATACTAAACTGAACCCTTACTTTCTATTCATGTACACCTACTAGTTAGAAACTGTCCAATGAGGCGGGTTTCAGCTAGTTAAATATTAACTAACATATCTGATCATACATAATAAATCTAAATCTATTCACCTGTGCTTTTCGTCTTCTTCTTCTGCACCTGTTGCAAACTTGCTCCATTTATATTTGGCAATTATGTTTGATCTATTGTGAATCAACACGTTTCTCTGGTTTGCCAATGAAATAAATGTGCTCTCAATGCGAATAGTGTTTTTGTCAAGTCTTATATTAACATCTTCAGCCACAGCATGAAGAGCAATATAAATTGATTCACCTGAAAGAAAAAACATCAGAGAAAATTGTGAAAAGAATTTGGTTTGAGGTTCAAATGTTATTAGCTGAGGGGGTACCTAAAAAATAACCAGAATTATAGACTCATATCAGTCACAACTCTATAAAGAAAATTTTGAACTTCTTCCCTCAAATTGTAGTGCATATTCAATGAATTTTTTTTTTTTTCTCTGTGAGCAAACATGGCACAAATTTTGCTGAAACACATTTCATTTTCAAATCTTCAGTTAACATTCGTTGACATGAAGTCTAAGATTAATCAGTCATCTCAGATATTTCATCAATGGTCTAACAGCAATTTTCATTTATTGTGTGGCAAACTTGTGCAAGATTTTCATCATTTCGGCAAATTGAGAGTCAACAAGGTCATGGTTGGTCTAACAGTGACATTTCACCCCGTTTGAAATATGAATACCATGTAAACTCATGTTTTGCCTAAAGCTCTTTGAAGCTTTGCAAAACTTTATATGTCCTCCGCAACAACACAATCTCGTCACGAGAGAAACCAACAGCAATTACTATTCTCCCCTCATACACATAGGAGCCACAAATAACTGATGACCCTGAGAACTATATAGATCCAACACAACTATATTAGTATGGCATAAAAACAAACTACTAGAAAAAAATTTATAAACCTTACGTACCATAGCAAGGAATTATTTCAATAATGGACAATATTAAAGGGACTTCCATATATATGGATTGCATAAAAAGATCATAAAATGATGAATTTTTAAAAAAACATATATCAGGCTACTATTTCTTGTCAATTCATTTGGCACACCTATGCAGTTTTGGAAAATCTTTGACATTTAAAAAATGTAATTGAAATGTTTCGAAAATCATTCTCAAGTTTTTTCTGGCACATCTTTGTCTGACCATCAATTCATTGTTGTAAATATATAAGTAAATATCTTTTCTCAAATACTGAAATTTGATATACTTTGGAATCTCTTGCAGTTATTTTGGTGGTACCAGTTAATGTGAAACATTAAAGAACGCTTTTTTTCATTTTATTCAAAATTCTATTTTTTACACAATGTTAGCCATCTTTACTTATCACCCAGCTGCAGTTATTGCCAGGATTGCTAGATTCATTTTAAAGTATGCATTTGAAATTGAGTCAAAACATCTAAAAACTCCCTGGAGCATCTAGATTCTCCAGATATATATCTAAAATCTAGGATATATATTACACATTATCGATAAATTAAATGTAACTTCAATCTTCAAAATCTACTCTATTATTTTATTACTGTAAATTGAATGAAAAACATTTGATATTTTATTAAAAATCATCTAAATAGCAATTTTTGATATTTAGATTTGACCAAAATATTTAGATCTGGATGAAAATCATTTGAAATGTTATCACAGCCCTGTTTTAATATGCTCGGCTTTCTTGGACTCTAGCACTCGCATCATAACTGGGGAGGCCTGTATTACCTTATTATTGTTATTGCTTTGAAGGGAGGAAATCTTGTTTTATTTGTTATTTATTCTCAACTATATTACCATTTTCTTGTTAACCTGCCTCTTGGTACCAAATATATAATTATTAATAAGTAATCTCTACTCACCAGTGTCATAATGCAGTATTAAATCATCTTGGTAATTGCCTACTTTTTGAGGGAAAAATTCCACATTCACTTGGCAGTTTTCATAAACTTTGACATTACCAAAAGGAGGAGACACACTGAATGGGCTGAAAAAGACAAAAGATAAGCATGATTACACTATTACAAGTTGGACCCATGGAGATTCCACAGGTACTGACAACTAAGATTATCCATTATCTTATGCCTCTGCTCTTCTCAATTTGTACGCTGTCCCTTCCAACACTCGTTGCCTGTCCATGCTCGTATCTAAATGTTATACCAACATGAATTAGTTTCATAAGCAAAAGTCTTCCTACTTCCTCAGTAAACTACCCAACTTTCTAGAATAACAGGTCTGGATAGTTCTCAATAAAAACTGTCACATGACCAACATCTTTATTATTGTTACTAGGACTGTTTTATCACAATTACCAAGACAACCTACAAATACAGAAAATTTGTATAGACCAGCCTTTCTAAACCTTTTCAGACAGGAAAAACCCTTGGAATAACTTCCATATCTCAAGGAATCCCTGCATGAAAATAATATATGTACAGCTAACAGGACATCAGTGTGTTCAAAAATTTATATGTATTACATTCTCAGAATAATAATCAGTATTCTACAGTGTACACGGAAGATAGTTTTCTACACATTTGTTCATTTTGATGAACATTGTAAGATGATCAATTTTTTCCAGTCCTCTTCCACTCAGAGATAATTTAAGATGAAGAATATTAAATGGAAGTCAGTTTCCTTGAAAAAAATATCGTCAAGCTTAGCTTACCATCCATAAAATTAATGTTTTTTTTTAATTTTATGTACTTAAAATTAAAAAAATACAGGAGCTCAGAATTTTTCCTTTAAAAAACTGATACTTATGACGATTGTAAAAAATGACAACTACTAATTTTTTTTCAGTCGGTAAAAATTCTGGTCTTTCAAGTGTCAAATGTCACGATAGAGACCATAACAAACAAACTCAAATTGTTACTGAGTGATGGTGGAGAAACTTCAAATGATTATGAACACCAAAATAAATCAATAACGTCTCCCTTTACTAAAGATGTTTTTATTCTGGTTCAATTTCTTGTATATAGATTTCACAAAGAAAGAGATTGGAAATGTCATATCATCAGCCGTGACTAACTCTGATTGACTCTCCCCGACTTATTCTATATCTCTCCAAATTTTCAGATCCATGCATACTGTTCTAAGAGCTGATGTGTGTCCACATCAAATAAGTGATTTCACTATATGTCAACACTTATGATTCACTCATGATTCGCTTGTCTATGTATCTATGACATTATTTGACCTTTGTTTGTATTCTGTCTTAGTGATTATTACTGTAAACATATATTCTGCATGAGTAATATAATAAAAACTATGTTGAATTAAAAATCATTTTAAATACTTCAGGCTTTTTGGATACTCTTGCAAAATCTTAAAGTCATGATTGACCTTCATCATTGAATTTGGCAGTCATAGTACTCACTATGATACTGATGGGATTTGACCATTATCTATGATCCATAATTCAGTCATCCGTCATCTATATCCTAACAGCAATTCAACACATATACATATCCAGATCAGAAAACTTAAACTTTTATTTCTAGAGGGAGTCAAGTGACCCCCATTGATAACATTACAAAACGAAACAAAAGTTAGGCACTTTTTTTTCATGTATATATATATAAACTTTCAGCAGAACCCCTGATGAGAAAGGCTGTATTAGATTGCAGAATAATTCATAAAGATGTTCAGTTGATACAAGTTGACAAGAATAGAGATATCTTTCAAAAAAGTAATTCTGGTAAACTATTGCACTTGTTTTAAAATATATACCCATGCTGATAGACTCTATCCTTACCGTTTTGTTTCAAGGGTAAATTTTGCTTCTTTATTTCCAAGATTTGTCACCAGAATGGTTTTTGTTGATGTCAGTTTCACAGGACACACTGGAAAATGAATATCATCAGGAAAATCCAGAATACCTCGGGCTCCAATTGCTTTGATAGGAACCACGTATTTCTCTCTCTCAGAAATACAAATGATCTCATGATTGTAGTCCTGCAGGCAAAACAAAATAAATCTCTCCAAATGTTAGCTGTGCCATGATAGCAATTATCTGGATGTAAAATTTTTCTTCCAAAACTTAGAAATTGCTACTCAAACAAAATGAATTATTTTTCAGAAAACAATGATAGCTACAATCAATATAGTAGGTTGCCAAACAGAACAAGTGCAAATTAATCAAAAGAGTTTTTTGAAAATGTCAATTTGAGTTAACCACTCATAATTTTTACATCAAAGTTGGAGAGGTATATGTATTTGATCACATCTGTCTGTCTGTCCACACAATATCCTCTAAAATGCTCAATGGGGCAAGGAAGAAGTGGTTAAATTTTGAGGCAGAACTAGGAATTTTTTTTTAATTAACAAGTATTTTCCTTTTTTCCCCCATACATTTATGCATATGTTCATGTCTGTTCAAACAATATCTCCAAAAGTTCTGGAAGAATTTCAATTAAATTTTGTGAAAGGGTGGGCAACAGAAAAAGTGATAGAATTTTTGGAAGATTAAAGCCATAGAGAATATTGATCATGAATAGGATCAAATAACCATTATATTATCTTCATATAAACTTCATATTAGCTTCATATAAATTTCATATTAGCTTCATATAAACTTCATATTATCTTCATATTCTTGTATAAATTCCATATTTCATCAAATTTCATCAAAGAGAAAATAACTCATGATTTGCTGCTTTCATGTTTTCAATGAATGCTAACAATATGAGCAAAATTAAATTGTGAGTTTAAAAATAAACATTGAGTTTATATATACCCCATGGATAAGGGGGCAACTGAATAGTAAGGAATGATTATTTTAATATGATTTTATCATTTAGATGAAATTTTCCTGAACATTTGAAAATTACCAGCAATAACAAATGTCCCCACCTCTTTATTGTGTTGTTTCCTCTCCTCTGGATAAGAGACTTTAGTATAATCAATATTTTTTGGTTTATGTCATTCATAAACAATTTTTCTATATTTTCTATACATAGGTACACTTTGATTAGCCCTATTAATTCTTTCCAAATTTTTCAGTACTGTTCAAAACCACTGTTCAAGGTCTTACTATATGATTAAATATTTTTTTTCAGCTTATACTTAGTTACATTAATTTATATAGCAATACCTTAACTCTACAACATCAAAAACTGTACTACATCAAAATCTGTACAAATCAAAACCAGTATTCCTGTATAAACAAGAAGATTGGTCCCATAAACATTTGTTCACTACAACCATGATAAAATTATTAATGTTGTTGAAATATTTTCAAGCCTTAATAAAAGTATATAATGTGTCTATAAAGGAAATCATAGATCTTACCTTATTTTCTTCAGGGATAAATTGGATTTTAAATGTGATTGACAAGCCTGGGGCCACATGATGGCTTGCCACAACTGGATCAATGATTTTAAAGTAAGGTGTATCCTCCTGTTGAACTTTGATAACTCGTGGTACCTGCCAAAATAAATGACCATACAGAAACTAACATAGTTACCCCAGTGGTGAACCAAAGTGGGGGAAGACACCCTAGATGATACCATCAGAGGGGTAACACCATGATGACTGCCAAATTTTTTCAATTTATTTTTTAATTAGTACATTTGGTGATTTAATGAATTAAAATTGACTTGTCTCACTTAACTCTGGAATGATGTACAATAATTTGCTTTGTCCTTCATGAACCTTGAATTTAAGCTTTTGTCAATCCTTCAAAACTTTTATATAGGGGGCCCCAGAACCATGGGGCCAGGAATTGAAAATTTACTTCTAATCATCACTGAATAAATTTTTTTTTATAATCACAAGACCATTTTCACAATAGAATAAAATTTCTGAATTATTTAGGTTCTCTATACTCTGTGGGTAGAAAATTTAAAAAAATCAAAAACTCTATTACTTAAATCTATAGACCAGCAAACCTGTTTCATCAAATTTATTTCCTCTCATCTCAAAAACAAACTGTCATCATCGTCTTTTGATCTTCAACTGGAGCTACAGAATACAACAATATTCTTCCATGAACTTGATCGAAAAGTTACTTGTACTGTTGTAGATGACACAGTGTTGCCAGACTACCTGTTCTTTGGCTAGATCTGGTAGAATTTTTTCCAATTTATTCAATGAAAATCTTTGAAAATAATCAGTAAGTTCAATAAAAGTAAACATTTTATTCTCATTATTGATTTGTTTTGGAGTCTTAGTTATTCAACTTGATAAGTGAACCTTGAATGAGTAATATAAAATATTTCTAGCAATAAAGTTGGCCGGAAATGGAAGACTTCAGCCATTTCCAGAGATAGTTAAAAAAATTTGCACTCCTCTAAAACTTTCTTTAGCCCCGCTGCTCAGCTTTGCTCAATTTATTATTTTATTGACAAATCTATATTACTGTTTGTGGTTATATTTTTTAAGAAACTGCCATTTGAGTTGATAAAAAAGTTCTTCAAATTAAAGGCAACTAGGAAAAGTATCAAAAAAGTGCTGTCTTTGAATCTTTTGAAGGAGGCAGAAAACTTTTCTATAAAAGATTAAGGATTTCAATACCCTGTACTAATAAGTGAAAACCTTCTTAATTTTTAATATATTTAGTGTTAGTGAGACAAATAGTGCAATGAAAAGCAAAAAAAAAAATAGGAACCTAGGAGTAATATTTTTGAAATTCAGGGATAAATATATCTGTGTTTTTTTTGCAACACATTGAAAAAAAAAAAAGGATAACTTCAATGTGTGATACACAGATAGCCAACCAGCCAGCCAGGCAGACTGACTTGAAAACAGAAGAAATCTATGTCAAGAGTCCTGGTAACAGTTTTGATTGGTGGCTTTTGATACTTCAGGTTATAACAATGGTGAAAAAAAGAAGCAAAAGCTAACTACCTTGTCATTGTTCTTCAGTACCAGGGGTACTTCATAAGTTTTAAATGGCTCATATTGTTGGAAAAATATTTCTGATGGATATGGTTGAAACAGAGGCTCGTCAACACTAACACCAGAAATCTGGAAAAGAAAGAATTTCTCAGTTACGTTATCATTAAATAAATAATGTTTCTTCTTTCCTATTGACTACACTAGTTGGGTATAAGAATCTGTGCCCCACTCTATCCCTTAAAAACAAAAAGATCTGATTAGATTGTTGCTAATGGGTAACTTGATTTGTGAAACTGATTGTTGTTTGATTAAAGGTGAAATCATAAATAAATCAATAACGATAAGCTAGACCCCTGGAAATTCCAGGGGTGTTGACAACTAAGATATCATAATTACTCTTGCATATATAGTTTTATAATTAAAGTATATATATATATATATCAATTTACAACCAATGGAATGTATCTATATCAAATATAACATTATAGTATGCAAAGGCAAATGAAACTAATATATCTATTGTTGATGATGATGCTGATAATGTTATTATTAAAATTACTACTACTACTACCACCACCACCACCACCACCACTACTACTACTATTACTACTACTACTACTACCTAATCTGATTATATTCCAGTGATCCACTACTACTATAACTTGATTTTCAAGCTTTCGACTCCTAGGGAGGAGTAATGAATGATGACTTAAAGTGGAAGTTGAGTCTATTTGCTCTCATTCAAGCATGAGCACCCTCTTCCATTTTTACTATTTCATTTCAATACCAGAAGAAAAGAATGCAAATTCAATGAAATATAGTTTAACTTCTTACACACAATAGAGTATTCACTTGACGTGTACAAATTCAAGAAGCAACAAAGGGAGAATCACAGAGCATGCCTTTTATTCAAATCATGCAGACATGGTAGTAGAAGACTACAAATATTCAAACCTTTTTGCCAATGGCACCTAATTTTCGTGTTTTTTTTGTCAACTTTATTGTTCCTGAAAAATCAAGGAATTTTCTTCAAGTCCTACTGACATGACAGGCCCCCTTCTAGTATTTGGTGCCCTGGGGAACTTCCTATACTGGTAGTACCTAGAGCAAACCCCATTCAAGTCACTACGTATCTTTGTGATTTTATGGTTTTGAAAAACCCTTAATTCAAGAAATTCAGACAATGCATGGAAAATATGCAACGCTTGATTGAAATCAGTTCAAACTTTTCAGAGAAGAAATACTCTCAAGCATAGAAATTTTATATACTTGATAATCCAGCTCTGATGGTGATGAGAAAATGGATTTTCAGTTGATATGGAGTAGCACAAAGAAAGCAAACTAAAAACTGTCATGAAAAATTGTACTTTTTGATAAGTGGTTTCTCCCATGTCAAGGAGTTCTATTTTCTGGGGTATCCTCATGGTGTGCGTGTTGGCCAACCTCTGTTTTGTCGTCATAGAAATCATCTGGGAATAGGTACTTGGGATGAGCTGCAAAAGATAAACAATATTATACTTGAGAGATGAGATAAAATAAGTTCTCACAGCTTTTTAACTGTTACAAATTTATTCTTTAATTTTACAATTATATTATACTAGTCCATGACTCGTCGCTTTGCTGGTGGTTATCATAAGTGTGCAAATCAAAATTTATGCAATATTAGGCAAAGAATTATCAAAACTTGCATATTGTATAAGGGGTGATTTAGAAAGAGTTCAACTCTAATCCAGCAACACTTCAATAACATCATGTTAGTTTAAATGATCCTTATCTTTAATCTATATGTATGTACAAGAATATACCCTTCCAAAATGACAGGGTCATTTATGCATGGATTGGTTCATTGTTATATTATAATAGGAAGGTAAGTCAATTATATCATCCCATTTGAGCGCAAACAAATAAATAAATGGAAAAATCAGCATATAAACTCATTATATACATGTACTAGAATATACTCATTTAAAATGACATGATTATTCATGTATGGATCGGCATTAAAGAGCCTAAAGCTATTTCATTAGGTAATTTAAGTTCAATAATTCAAGTATCCTAATTTTATTTCTCTTTCAAAGTCTCAATTCATCTGAAGCTGTTTTAATGTGTGATCAGATCAGGCATGATGTCTTGAGAGTTTCTGACATAATATTTATTGTAATGTCATAGTAAGAAGGTAGTTCAATCAATGAGATCACCCCATTTGAAGGCAAACAAACAAATAAATGTACTGAAGAAATAGCATATAAGTTTATCATATGATTAGATTAAGCTATTTACTTACATACATATTAACCTATTATTTCTTTGCAGACAACATTTCTTATTAGTTTCCCTCTCTCTCTTCCACATTATCATGTTTATGCATTCCTTTTATTCAGTTTATATATTTTGAAATGGTCCTCTTAAGTCAAAGAGCACAGCTCTCATATATTTTACTAGTTTAGGAAATATGTGGATTGCATTTAATCAGTGATGGTGCTCGGTCTAACAGTGACCACCTATTTTTTTCTAAATGATTTTTTTACATTATTTTTTAGATTTTTCAGGGTTTCCCCAGATACATTGTGCCCCAGTTGCAGGGTATGCAGATCCCATTCTCTGCCTCTGATTTAAAAAACTTGGATAAGAAAGATTTGTATTGCAATGGGGTTGGAGAATAGCATTCTGTTGACCACAAACAAATGTTTAGTATTTTTGTTTTTACTTTTATTATTTTTTAATTCTTTTTGTTTTAATTTTTTTTCCAATAATTTTTATTGATCTTTAAATACAGCATTTTTATTTCATCATTAGAACATGAATGAAATTCTATTTTACAACATCAGTTCCCAGAATGAAATTCTATTTTATTATGCTATTTGCATCTCTTAGTGTGTCAGAAGACATCTGCACATCAGTTATTATTATAAGTGTGGATTATAATAAAGACTTCTTGAGTCAACATGTGTGACAGACATAGCTCTAATTTCTCACAGTGCTCCTATTGGCTACCACTGATTGCTTATGATGGTTGGTGTTGCCTGGCAAAAATAGGCTCCGCTGATTTTTGCTACTGATACAATGTGTGATAGACAAAGCTCTTACTAAATATATGATTTTCTACCATGAATGAAATTCTATTTTACTATGTCAATTGCATCTCTTATAGATATGCTTTTTTACCATTAATAGCAATCACGCCATGTTCTTTACATTCTTTCACCATTTTTCACTATTTGGGGAACATTTCTGATTAATTGCAATTTGGAAATCAAGCCAAACTTTCAAATATTCATACTCTTCAAGAAACTATTGATCAATCAGTCATTCCAAATTAAATCACCCAGGGCTCCCCAGGTCATCCTCTCAGATTCCACTGGAAAAAATCATAGTTGCTCCTATACCAAACTTTCGGTAAAATCCAAAATATTACTCACATCTTTGATATCACTAACTATATCTAATGTTTTTGAAATAAAAAATCTTTGAAATTTCACTTAATTTTATGCATTTTTATGCAGAATTCAGGATTGCAATCAGGTGTATCATATATACTCTTCTTCCTCTAAGGCTCTGAAAAAGTCCAAATATCCCACAACATAAAAAGACAGCACCAACTTTGTGACCTTCTCACTCACACAGTATGCTAGATAAAGCACTTATAGTTTTTTTCCTGTCATTTATAACATATTAGGTCACATGTATGAAGTAACCATATCTATTACTGTCTTATGAGTGTCAGAATGATTGTTTGAAATGTGCTTGATTTTCCAAGATATCAAAATTGCTTATTTCCATGTCTTCATTTGACCATGTGACCATTTAACCACCATTTCCATATTTTCACCAAGCATTCTCATATATCTGAAGATGGATCTGACAAAATATTGGTGTTATTGCTGAGTTGTTTTTTTTATTATGATTTTCAATGCTTATAGGGAGATGATGAAAAGTTTTTGGCAGGAGAAACAATGTTAATGCTCGCCCCTACCCTTTTCCCAAAATCTGAGTGTCATTTTATCACTGTAGCTGGAGAGTGTGTTCTTTTATATTGTAAAATGCTAATTTACAGGATCATTGCATTCCTTAAAAAATTTGCTTCTAGGTCACACCTTTCTTGGTTGGGTTTGGGAATTTTCAAGCACCCCCCCCCCCCATCTAAAATGTTCAAAAGTGTATCAGAATCACAAAGTGACTTATGCAGAGAGCAAAAACTATTTGTTTGCTGAAATATTTATAAAATATTGTCTGTGAGATTTATGCAACTATTCAACAATCAGATTCAGTTCACATTTACTAAGAATCATCAAAAGTTTTCAGCATGAAATCGACACCTGAGGAAAAAAGCTCAAAGCTTGTATATAAAAATAATTCTGTGGTAAAAGTTGGACAGAAAAGCTTGTTAGGCAAAATGCATAAAACTGAGTAAAATTTCAAAGATTTGAACCATTTTTAACATCGAGTGAGTGAAGGTGTGAAATTTTACAATTTTGTATTTGTAATGGTGTAACAGCTATGTAAGGGACATAACTCTATTTGCATCAGGCAAGTTTTCTAAAAATAGGGTATCAGCAAAGGGACCACAGGTACTGAGGAGCCAACCAAACCAAAGCCTTCAATAGACTGAAGGAGAAATTGTCAGGTACACCTGTATTGTGTGATCCATTCTCTAATGTTCTTCTACGTCATAACACGTCACCAGATGCCATAAAAATTTTAGCATGAATTAGCATGTATATCATCAACCCCCAACCCCTCCATAAAAAATAGGCAGGGGGGTGATTGAGGTTTTCAGGATTTCAACCTTCAGGCCTTCAGATATCTTGGAATTTCAACATTTGAGTTTATGGATTTCCGGATTGTTGTCTTTCCGGATTATGACCCAAACCCTTTATTGATGTACTTACATACCAGTGGTGTATGGCACTTTGTATCTCGGGTGTGCTCTGTGCTATAGTTGCACAAAAACGCAAAAATATTTTAGTGTCTGTAGGAAGTAATGGACAGGGAAAACCTTTTTGGTTCAATGTAGAGAAGGTGGTCCCAATTGTAAATTGTAATGTTTTGCACCCTCACTAATTTGATGTTACAAATAAATTAGGAGAAATAAGAAAATTAATGAAAGTCTTTTGATAGTACAAAATTTTCAAATTCCCATGATCAGCATAGTAAAATATAAAAGAGGATGACGAAAAAAAAAAGGTTTCACAATTGTTTTTTAGAATAAATCCTTCAAAGCTTCTTTCAATCGACTATTCATCAAAGGATGACCTATCAGAAAACATTTACAATCAAAACCATCTCCCCTACATTGTACCAAAAAGGCTTTTACTGTCCACTGCTTTTTGCAGACACTAAAAGATTTTCCTGTTTTTGTGCATCTGCAGCACATAGCACACCTGAGATACAAAATATAAGATAAGCTACTGCTACATAGGTGTGTGAATCAAAAATTCTGTGCTCAAGGAAAAGTATTGGTCATGCCTGCAATTTCTTCATGTCTATTAACTTTTGTGGTAAAAAAAGAAATAAAAAGAACTTTTCCTTGAAATTATGAAAAGCAGTCTAGAACATCAACAACTGCCCAAAGATATACATTTAAAGTGGGGCTCAAGAGAAGATGGAAATGAAGTTGTAGATATAATTTAAAACTTCAAGAATTTTTACTATCTAGATATTTTAAAATCACAAAAATATATCGAATTCTCCAATCCTTTGCTAGATGTATGCATTTTACTAAGAATAATTCAGTTCACAAACTTAGTTATTATCATAAAATTTGTCCATACAAAATCAAACTTTCACCAGTGGAAAAAAAAAGTCACTACACGACCTATACAAATGCTGATTGATGTAAAGATACTTAATTTATCTTGATACTCACTGGAACATCTTCTGGTTCTTCTTTCAACAATTTGGGGTTTCTTGGGGGTGTCACTTTCAGGAAGACTGTTGGAGTAGTGTAATCTTCTTTTCTTTGTATTTCAATCGACATTCTGTTTGATTTTGTCTTTGAATCAAATCAAAATCTGAAAAAATAATAGCAAAAGAAATTCAAGTCTGGTCCATCTTCATAAATCAATATTATAATAAGCACCATGTCTGCACATTTTTGTTTCTCACTCTCCTGTTTATCATACTTTAAAAAAAGATATTTGATATTGAAAAGGTTGGTGGTAAAGAAGAGGTTCTCAGAATGGATTCACAACACAATGACCACAAAAAAGGCAGGGAGAGGGAAAGAGAGGTAGGGTTGGAGTAGGTGAAAGAGTTGGGGCCATTAACATAAAGGTATTCACTCAAAACTAGAACAGTCAAATTTGGATGTCAAGAAAAAAAAAAGGCAAGAAAGTGAAATGAGGTGGAATTGAATTCATGTCTGTGAGCAGAAGATTTTGTCAAGTGCCAGGGATGGTCATTTCAGGTAACTCACATGAAATTTTCTAGATACAACAATGCTTTATATTTCCACCCTAAGGTATATTATCAGCAAAGCAACAGGCATCTACCAGCAAATTCATAATTTTATATTTTTAGGCTGAGATTTCACTTTGAGTGTTGGTCAGTTTTCTTAGAACTACTTTCATACTAATGACAGTTAAGTTTTCCTGAGATTCTGAGATGAAGTATTTTCACCATGGTAAATATTTAAACTATTCCTTTTATCATTTGCTGTTGTTTTCTTACCAGGGTGTTTTTTAGTTATTCCTCTTTTGATTGTTTGATTAAAAAGAAGCCACTTAGTCACTTGAAAGAAATTATCACATAGCATGCCATGTTTGGAGTGATCAAATAAAATATTGGAAAAATGAGTGATCAATGAATAAGTTACTTCTTCCAAATTTTGCAGGGTAGGGATCAAAAAAGTCCAAATTTTCAAAAAACAAGTGTGAATGCAGTTGGGCACAAGCAAAGGGATCAATTAAGCATAAAATTTCATTGCAAATCAAACCCCCAACTAAAAACCAATTTATGGGTATAATTTTTTAAAAAACATGTTTTTTCTGGACATGACTAGTAGTAAATATTGAAATTTTCAGCCCCCTAGCTTCATTTGCGTGTCTTGTACAAGTGGTACATACATGCGTACATATCCAGCCAGTTAGACCAAACCAAAAATTGAAGAAAATGATGTTGACAGTTTTGTTGACAGTTTTGTTTGACGGTTTCTAATTGAAATAGATGGAAAAAATAGTCAAAACATTTGTAATAACGGACAAAAGTCTACATGTTTTTACAGTCCTTGGGCACTTGTAATGGTTCTGAAGGGGCTTGCAAATAGATTAGATGAATTGGAAATCTAAGGAAGAATTGACAAATAATTGAAAATCAACAAGAATACTGAGGAGAATGCTAGAGTATTGTGGAGACTTGCTGTCATTTGATCTCCAGTCGCCAGATACTTCAGGCATGATAACTCAAGAAGTACAAATAAAATGAGAAACTAAAAGGTGTCCTGGAAATAAGAAAAAAGCAAATTTCTTTTGAACTTTGAAATTCAAATAACCCTCCCTAATCTAGGCCAGGAGACCAGATCTAGTCATTGTGAACTAAGCAAGGAAGATCTATCTGATAGTAAGTGTCACTCTTTCAGCAGGGCACAGTGTAAAATTGAAAGAAAGTGACAAGGAAAAAATATCTGGATTTTGGCAGAGAACTGAAATTGTGAAATGTGAAAAGTTATATCCATCATTATTGGAACACCTGTAACAGTTCTGTAGAGGTTAGGGAAAAAATATTAGAAAAATTAGAAATCCAAGGAAGAATTGAAACCAACCAACAGCCCTTTTTAAGAGATAACTAGAAGTTGTCACTTCCATGTCCAAGATCACACCAATACAAAAAGCGGCAAGTTTTATGACAGGTCATTTCTAGTTTCAGGTGACCAAGTTAGTTTCAACAAAAATTAAATTAGCACTAAGTCACCCACACAAACTCACACATCATGATCCCAACCCAAAAACACTTTATTCAACAAATCATAATTAAACAATTGTTATTTTTAACCAATAACAGGCCATGAAACAAAAAAGAAAAAGATTCGGCCCAAATGAGCCTATCTGAGATTTCACCAGGCTATACAAACTCAAACAAGCCAAACCCTGATTGCCAACACCTTCCGCTGAGAAGACAACTTTTACCAACGCTCAACTCAAGAGAAATATCTCTAGTATTTTGAGGGGGATTTTTCTATTTCTCTTTGAAGAAAAGAAATATATAAGTTCAACTTGCAAGTATCTGCCAAGAACTAACACAGCTCATTATCCAGTACTAAAGAAAAAACTTAATTTTTTCTTTTACATAAACACTTATCCTCACAACTAAAAAAAAACTTTTGAACAATCTCTTTTCATTTCTCTTGGTATTATAGACATTTGGCATATTTTGAGTAAACTACTACTACTACTACTACTACTACTACTACTACTACTACTACTACTACTACTACTACTACTACTACTTCATCATCATCATCATCATCATCATCATCAGTAGTAGTAGTAGTAGTAGTAGTAGTAGTAGTAGTAGTAGTCTTTTAACGTCCGTCATTGGACATAGACCTTCCACAGGATTCGCCACATTACTCTATCATGGGTGTCGCAGAGCCAGTATTTTCTGAATTTGTCTAGTTCATCTCTCCATCATGTTTTTTGTCGGCCTCGGTTTCACATGTGGTCTCAGGGGATCCATGTTGTGAGTCGTGATGTCCATCGGTTCTCTTTCATTCTCGCAACATGACCAGCCCATTGCCATTTGAGTTTTTGGTTTCTATGATGTCTTGGACCCCCATTTTCTTTCTGATATATAGTGCTATCTTGTGATCTCTCAATGTGAGGTTGAGCATCATTCCCTCATGTGCATGTTGCATGCTTCTCAGTTTGTGGGTTTGTCTCTTGGTTAGGTTCCATGTTTCAGCTCAATAAGTGACTATCGGGAGGATGCATTGGTTGTACCATTCATAAAATTATTTCAAACAAAGAAACACTTCAAATTGACTCACATTCAATTCTTTTTGGGGAAAAAGTGTTTGTAATGGGTAGAAGGCTCAATAAAAAAAAAATTGTACATCTGTTCACACAAAAAAAAGTTTCTTTTCAAATATTGTAATAAATATTTGTTCATTTCTTCCCTGGGATCTTTTCACTCTAATAGAACTTGTTTAAAATTTCGCGCTCAGTCTGAACAGGTTACATTGCTAACTGCTTACCAAGAAGGCAATATAAATTAAAAATTAATTTCCAACACTGGAAATTATAGCATCGTACTTTACAGCATTAAAAATTTAACAGGGCATCAAAACAGAAGATATCTGCACTCAAAGAATAACAAACAGTGGTGACCTTTTTTAAACTCTGATCTCAGCTATGTGCAACAACAGTATTGTTATCGCTATTACCAGCAGGATCACAGAGGAGAGAGCTGCATATTGAGGGATCTTGCTGTCACTTGATCAATGATGAAAAGTGTAAATAAAGATGATATTAATGATGATATACTCCTGGGAACAGCATATATGCAATAAAATATCTCTTCTACATACATGAGAACCATGACTACACAAACGGTAATTGAAGGTGTTTTAGATGTAGGCCAACCAAGAAAGTTATTAGAAAACTTAAAGCTAGAGAGAAAGGAAAAAATGCCATTATTAAACATATAACAGAAAAACATTCAAGTCACCTCCATTTCTATTTAAAAGCAATTGATGTCAAAAAGAGAATTCAATTATGGCAATCTTTTCCGCATTTAATTCTAAACCTTTTCGCGTTATATTTCGCTGCACTGTGTTAGTCTGGGGACCTCAGAACGGCATTATTTTTAACAAATTTTGAAAATTTCTCTAATCAGTATTTTTCACTTTTATAAAAAAAAACTTTTTATCAAATTTAACTACAAACGAAGGGGTAGTAATTAGGGTTAGTGTTTAGGGTTAGTGTTAGATTTAGGGTTGGTGTTTAGGGTTAAGGTTATATAGGGCAATTACTGAACAAATAAAAGCAATAAACACGTCATTATAGTAATGAAAGTATCGCCAGTGAGAAAATAGTTTATGCCGTCCACATGTTTTGAATTTAACGCGGAAAAGGTAACAATTGTCTTTAAATGTTTCAGAAAAAGATTCGGTAAAGCACATACTTCATTATTCTATGAATGAGAATCTCTGGTATATAGTAACAAGAAAAAGGGGACAAGTAATTCTTCAAACAAATATAACAACCTGTATTAGGAGGGGCGTTTTAAATCGTCTCACACCCCAATGGAGGGGGCCAATACCCCTTTTTCATAAATAGTAGTTCACCTACTATATTTTTACGAACATTACAATAACAAATCTCACTAAATGTTGGAAGAGGGAGCCCCTCAAGGGGTTAATCCTTACGGGCCCCTAATCTCCAGCTACGCCCCAAAGTAAAATAGCATGTAACTCCAAATTTCAAACGAAGTGTAGGAATAACTATAAGAAAAAAGTAAGACTCTTAACGATTTCGTCAGTGAAAAGTACTAAGAGAAAGTTATTGTCTGATAGAATGATGGTATATATGACTTTTACATAGATTGCATTTATTTTTAATACAGATATATAAGTAAGAAAAGCCTAGAAAAGTACAAAATTTGAAGGAAAAACTTACCTTAAGTGCGAATCACAGACATGTTTTGATGCGTCTTCTCGACAACGCTTCTGTTACCCAGGGCAACAGCGTCAGCGAATAAAAGGGAGATAATCACAATACAAGCACCTTGTATACCATTATTGTTAATTTCTACTAGAAAGGGATGTCGGTTCGATTCTCATCGAAACCCTATTCTTTACTACGGATCCGTGTTGCTTACTCACTGCTGTAGATTGACGGCTCGGTTAGTTGAAAGAGCAACTAAAATTAAAATAGAGAAAATACAAGTCAAAACTAGTAGTTATAATAATTGGCTGACAACCAATGCTTCATCTGATAAAGTGGTTAGATACATTGAGTGTGAAAGTTCCTTTTTGTTCTTTTATATTTGTTCATTTAAAGTAAATTCCTGGTCTTTATTTCTTTGGTTCTGTATTTTTTTTCCACGACGTTTCGGTCACCAAGTTTTTCGACCTTCATCAGGTGCCCGTTATCCTTATAATAATGGAAATTTGCGTAAGCTCTCAATGGCATAAAGTTTCTCCCTGAAAAGAGTGTTTTACAGGGGGAAAAAATCAGGAAAATCGATCATATGCTCGATATATTTCACTCAAGATTAATATAGACTATAATTCAGTATGCAAGGCTAAAACAGCTATCGTTTTTGTTGGTGTTTTGTTTACAGAAGTAAAACTAAGCCTGGATATATTTTTCTACTCAGACAAAATTATTTTCCAACATTTTATGCCATTCGCTGCTTTATTTCCATAAGGGCTCAATTTTGTTTTTAATATCCTTATAATCTAAAGATATTGAACCACCGTAGCCACCAAAAGGGGCAAGGATTTTATCCTTTTTTTAGATTTACGTGTTTGTTTGTTTGTTTGTTTGTTTTAGCGTTCCTGGCCATACCGTTTTGTCAGGGGTCCGCTAGACTCCCTCTAAAAAAAGTTTATTCGTTTATTTGGTTGTTTTTGCTTTTTTTACCGGGGTTGGGGGGGCTTTATTTTGACAGTTTTATTCATAACATCAAGATTCTCCAGGATCTAGATGCTTCATAGATGTTTTTCTACTCTATTTTAGTTGCTTCCCAGTGAAAAACGCCTGTGATGTCATAAATAGCATTTATTCTGACCATATTGATGAGATCTTTTTTACATCATTTGTTGTTACTTCAATAGTTCAGTTATTGACTGTGATGGAAATTTCTATTTTGAAACTATATTCATCACATACTGAGCTATGATAGAATTGATGAATAACTGGAGTTGAATTTATCTTTTTAAATCTTCAATAGATGAAGTATTATAAACCATCATTTTTTTTAAAATAAATACTATTACCTTCGTCTTAATTTTTGTTGCTTTTAACTTATCAGGCTCAGGCCAGTTTTCCTTTCAGCATCGGAAAAACAATAACATTGATATTATCTACGGAAGGATAACTGCACCTCAATTATTTTAGAAACAGGAATACTCTCTCTCTCTCTCTCTCTCTCTCTCTATATATATATATATATATATATATATATATATATATATATATATATATATATAGTTGGTTCAAATTCATAAAATTAAAACAATGAAATATTTTGTCTGAGTGTAGCGATACACTGTAAAACAAAATTCGTCTCCTCAGGAAATTTGTAATTTTTTGAAAAAATACTCTGGTTCGCTAAACCGAATTCCAACCCAGATTTTTTACGAATGTGTAGCTCTTTTACGTAACAAAGAAACAAATATAATCCATGTCTGTCGTTTGCTTTAATTGTTACAAAATTCTACGTTCTTACATATATGGGATTAATGCTAAAATTATGTTGTAAAAGATTTGTTACAAAATTTTACCCTTAAATAGAAAGAATACCCCTCTCCTATTGTAAGAGAACCGTATCATCTAGAGGGTTCTACAGTCCAGTTACTTTTCAGAGACCAAAATTTTCATGACTAATTTTTCAGAGACATATTTTTCATAGAACTCATCCAAATATCCATCTACAGAGGTAATTCTGATACATACTTAATATAAATCATGCATACTGGAGTCAACTCAAGGTTTTGGAAATCTCAAATTTACCGTCTGTTGTTTGTTTGTTTTTTAATAGTGAATCTGATATGCTATTGGTATATATTTTTGGCATGCTGATTGGATGATTTGAGCACAGCATGTGCGCCGATTCCTTTAAACGTCTTTCACTCCAATACCTATTTATTTTATTCCATAAAGGATGGCATGCCCCTCTACCTACACACGTGATCAGCTACACCTGATTGTAAAGTTTCTCTACTGAGTGCTTCGTTTCAAAGTTCCCCAAGTCATATTTTTAGGAAATGGGCTGTCTCATTTTCGTATTCTCTGAGACTGCACTGAATCTTGTATATGCAGTTCTTGGTCATATTTTCTCATCGTTAGGTTTCCGTTTGGTGAGCTATATGAAAACAGTGGGATTACTTTCAAATACGGCTGTACTGACCGCATACTCTCAGGGTCCAACGTTCCAAAATACAACGGACACCCAAGATAGGCCGGAGTGCACAGGAATCAAAAACTAAAACGGGGAAATTGAACGTAGATGTTTTCATAGAAGTTACTATTTTTAGTTGATGCAAAAAAGACGATGATAAAATGACAATTAATTCATATAATAATGTGTTATTGGCTGGGCATGTTGCTAATGATACAAATACAGACTAGTACGCTGAGAGTCCTATCGGGGGATCAATTGACGTAGGAAATGGTCAGTGCATGTGAGTTAAGACATTTATCCTTGAGTCTGAGAAATAGATAGCAAACTAAAATAAATAGCAGAACTAACTACTGTCTTCCATCTTCATGTAATGACAAAGCGGATCTAGAGAAGAATAGGCATAGGGAAAACTTGGTTAGAATACATATTTTCCAATGTTGAACTCTGATTGGCCCGAGTGGTATTGCCCTGGGATCCTCTGAAAGTAACATAACTACTTCAGAATGGTTAGTTGGTTTTCACTCTATGTAGTGGAAACTTTAAATAATACCTCTCTATTTCACTGATCATGTATATGTCGGGTTATAAGAGGAATAGTTTACAAGGATATTCGGAGGACTACAACGCACAGCAACTCATTTAACCCCCATTTCTGTCCATGTCGAGCTTCGGTAGGCGTATCCCCTTGGCCATAATACCATAGTTTTATTGTTTGTTTGTTTGTTTTTATCAAATAACAACCTTATATACCGGGAGAGACGGTATTTCCTCTTCATCTATTTCAGTCCACATTTTTGTAGATATGAACGAGAGCTAGGAGGGATGAAAATTTTGATAGATTTATCCATATAAATATCCTAACTGTGATATCACAGGTTATGTAAATAGCGTGATTTTGCATTTTCTTAGCTTCAATTCCTAATTTTCCCTAATTCGTCTCAGAGCACTTTATTTTACAATTTCTGTTGTCAACATTGGTGATGAGCCGCGATGTTCGAGTCAATGTCACGTAATTAACATATCCAACAGGGTCAGTCTGCACAAGATCTCCTTCTTAGCCAGGAGAATGTCTTTTTTTCAGAAACTGTCAGCCAAAACTGTCACCCAAACTGTCCAATAGGTTTCTCCAGTTTTTAAGCTGGTCTGTCTGTCTAGCTATGTATGTACGTATGTATGTATTACGCACATAGGCTGCACCAAAGGAGCTAGATGGGAAATTTGAAAATCTACTTATTAAGTCTGGAAAGACTGGAAGAAAGAATTTTTACCCCCCCCCCCCCCGACACAAAAAAAGGTTGATCGGGGTGGGGGCCAACTTATAAATAAGTTTTTACTAATTTTGGTCATTAGTTTGTGCTCGCTTGTTTTTTTTGTTTTTTTTTTAAATTCAATTTTTTTAGTGATCCATCAAAAGGCGAGAGAAATAATTTATTAATTGATTACCCCTTACTCCAATTTTTTGATTGATCATCCTTAAAACAGCATGTTGCCAAAAGACGTCGGTAATTTTTTTTTTTTTTTTTAGAAATTTGGATATGGCCACCCTACTCAAAAGCGAGAGTCCATATCTGTTCACTTGTAAAATAAAGTGTTGAGTAAGATGGTTGTCATTGAATTCACAATTTAATCTCAAGTTCAACATGTCCTGCCCCTAATACACACAACAAGGCCACTGGCTGGAAAAAAAAGGGTTAGTCTGCAAGTCATTGTTAGTGAGTTCAATCTGCACTAAGCACTTTACGATCGTTGCGTTTTACCAGACTAGTCTAATGTAAATATCTACTCATCAACGGAAGGAAGAAATATGCATTAATCATATAGCTCAATCCTTCTCTCTGAATAGTTATTTGTTAAGCATGGCTTAGTTTTGACACAAAGTCATAATTATGGAGCAACCAATTGGGATCGAATTCCATACTGTAGGACCAGCTTGTTAATCATTGCAGCACAACAAAGCGACCTCCTTTTTCTTCCTGCATCTTGACAATGGCATTTCACTTAGCACTGACTAATAATATTACTCATGCAGTTATCAAAATATTCATCATGTGTTGACATTTTTGAAAATTAAATTTTCCCCTGTAAAAATTGTTCTAATGTAATCGGTCTTTTTCTGGATCAAATCTTCAATGTTCCCTTTAAGAAAAATGAAACTCGAACCCTTAAACCTAACCATAAACCCCTAAAATATACCTAAGAAAGAGCTGCATTGAAAACTAATAAGAAATATTGTATACCAATTCCACAAAAGACAAAGTTTTTCTTAAATCCAACTTTTAGCCAGTTTGAGTCATTAAGTTCAAATTTGTTTCGATATCGAATCCTCAAGACAGGAAAATATAGTTGTCTCTGGTAACTGTTTACTAGTGACTAGTCAAGACTACTACTGGGAAGAGATAAAAGGTTAAAATGTTTTTGTATGTATTCACTATGCAGCGAGCGGGACATTTATGACGTATAAGCGAACAAATAGATATTTCAGAAAAAAGACCAAATCCTTTGTTATCATTTATTGCTTTTATTAGTCACACCCTGTTTTGTTCTGAATTGCCATATCGCATTGGGACAGATGTAAGCAGCACCGGTTTGTGCAGTGTGGACTATATTTAGTTTAGGCACTTTCTTTCCGTTATCGCCGTCTGGCCGCCTACATGAAAAAATGATGACGGATCTTAAGCCGTTTTGCAACAATAACACCAAAGATGATTACGAGGAAGACTATGCTGCGTCGAATATGGATGAAGATAGCTCATATGAACATTGTAGCGGACTTTTACATCAATCTCGGACACATTTGATGTTGAGAGAGTTTTCAGAATGTATAAATATTTGCAACCAAGGATTAAGTGACTGTAGTGGACATTCGTCCGACAGGTAACTTTAAACTTCGGTTCTTGAGTTTGTAAAGTTTTTCTTTCCTGATCATTTAGTTAGGTTTGAGTGTTTTTTTTTGGTGATCTTATGGAAATGTTCAAATGCTCTGCACTGTAAACAAAACCCCTTATTTATTGTTTTGGGTTCAGTTGTCCTCAACAAAAAAGCAGGAACAATACTGTCTCTGAACAGACAAATCACGTGCCTCTCACTTATCAACTCTTGTTTTGATTCTTTTTTATAACAGCTATTATGTTATTTTTTTCTTTCTTTTAGCTGAATATCGTTATTTAGTTTGACCTGGGTCAGATTTATTGTATTTTGCCTTTCAAAAAAAAATTGTGTTGAAAGAATTAGCATTATCAATTTCGAAATAAGTCAACTTACCGAAAATAAAAAGATGTTGTTTTCTAAAACGTAGAAATTAAAATATAACTTGAACTTGAAATCTATCCTTAAAAATTTGTACATATTCCTTTCTTTTTATCAGGTTAAAGCTTTTATTTTTAAGAAAAATATATTTAGAAATTATTTTCGACACTTTGCCCGACTGAATTCTTAAAAACGTTAAAATGACATTTAATGAATATACGGTATTCTAAGTAACATAGTACGTTACTTAAATAACTCGCACATTTAATTTTCTTCGACTGCTACCTTGAAAAAAAAAGCTTCATTACTAATCTCACTAATATATAAGCTTCTACTGTTTAACTTTTTTAAATGTGAAAAATTATTAAAAGACTTGATAAACCCTTTTCTTTTTTCTTTTTTTTTTTCAATTCTAAAAGAAAAGAAGGGATTACTGAAATAAATTTCGATTCATAGAGAAGGGATTCTTAATTATTACTGCATGTCTTGTTTTTTAAAGTAATAATCTATGATTAATCGATGGCTTGATTAATTTCTAGTTTATAGTTATATTTGACTGTGAACACGAAAAAAAATCCCCACAAAACAAAAATCTTTGCAGTTACGCACTGAGTAGAACGGCAATTTTTGAATGGCTAAAAGCTGCTTTGTTTTTCAACAAAAAATGGCTAAAATTAGGTATCATTTCATTTCCAGGTAACTGTACGTTAAAAAAGTTTGACCATACAACGAACTGGTCAGATATTAACATTCAAAAGTTCCGTCATACATGTGTAGAAATATCTATTTTATTTATACGTTTTGGGGCCTCTGTATGAGTCTTTGGAGCGTATTTCATTATCTGGAAATAGAATCTACTCGATTTCACTCCGTCCACTTTGGGGGATTTAGCCACTTATAGCCATTCTTAATGGCTGTTTTTGCAAGTGCGTTATTGCAAAGAAGGCCAAGGATTAAATTGAGAGAAAGTCTTTTTTATTTTGTTTTCGTTTTCTTGTCAGCTGATAAAAAAAGTTGATGGAACCAATTTGTGTAATTCATTGTCCGTAATTGAAATAAATTGTCTGTCTTCAAAGTCACCGATGACCACTTGTTCAGATTTGTCATTATTCGTTCGTTTCACTGTTCGTGATTTTTTTTTCAATTTGTTCAAGAAAAAAAAGCTACATGTAGTGTGGTCCCTCCTACTGATCTATTATTGCTTTATTTTCGCACCCAATGCGACCCTGAATTACCTAACCGTTACCCTAACCCTACTCTCAACCTTCACTCCTGAAAACTGCTAAAATAATCATCTGTGTCACTCGTCGAAACCCTTTTTCTCTTACTGTTTAATTGTAGAAATGTAAAATAAAATCTTTTGTATCACCAAAGTTAGATTTGATTAGTGATCCAAAATAATTGATTTTGCAATCAGTTTCGTAAATTACTCTTTCAACGTTTCAAAACCAAACTTTTTTTAAAATAAATTTTTCATTTCCATAATAATAATATGTTGTCTTATCAATTAAAATAAAGGAATTTAAAAAAAAAAAAAAAAAAAAAAACTGGCGTTGTCTTTGTTTTCTCTATCCAATGTCTATTTTTGGAATGGTTATCATCTGACTGTTTTTTATTTTAGGAACTTGATACTTTTTGAATACTACACCTGTTTCATCATAAGATCTTTAATATCCCGTTGGTGAATGATTCAGCCTAGAAAGTTCCATGTTTTTTAAAATATCCAATTATTGATTTTTTTTATTTTTTTTTATTTTTTAAATTTATAGTTAAATATTAGGACTACTAGATAAACATTAGTGAAACTAATACTCGTGTCTATTTCAGGGCGAATTGCTGCTTTGAAGGTTTTGTGATACTTGCTGTACAGGCTTATGGTGAGCTGAATCTGTGGCGAGAAGTGCTGCCATTTATTGATAAGGCTTACGGAAATATCCAAAAGTGCCCCCCTACTATTATGAAACTATGGTAAGTCTATGTATGAATGTTTGTTCCATCAGTTAAGTAACTTCATCTGAAAATCATGTGAAGAGTTTTAAATACCCATATTTTATCTCAACTTTATATATTTACAATTTGAATATAGAAGAAAGATTCTTATAAGTAAAACTATATCATGGTGTATAACATTATAGGTATGATATTGAATGTGAAGATAGTTTAACAGTACTTTTAAAGCTTGATTATGACAGTATCATCTTGGACCTTTTACACTGAGAAAATAAATTTAAAATACAGTCCTTGTCACCTTCAGCAATATATATATATATATATATATATATATATATATATATATATATATATATCATCCTTATAAGTCAACTGAACAATTTTTTCATTAGGAACTGAAAGATGCTCGTATGAAAATGATAGATATTCTATCATCATCATCATTTTGCTGGGGGTGGGGGGTACCTGAGGGCAAAAGAAACTGAAATCCTCCTTTATGCTGGTCTGTGTGTGGCTTGCACCCAGATCTCCTGACCTGGCCATGTCTGTCCTCTTCATCTGCGCACTCCCTTGACAGTGCCCTGCATGATGGTCTTGTGTAGACTGTCTTACCACATTATGTAAACGAACCATGTCTATCTCCATCGCTTCACAGTCGCAAGGAGAGGTTCCTGGGGACCCAGAATGCTCTCAACCTTCCTCTTCACGTACTTATTGGTCTTTCGTTCCAAGTAAGACAGCCGGAGCAGCTTCCTTAGATATTCTGTTTCAAAAGCCTAGAATCAACTTTCTGCCTCTGACAGCAGTGTCCACGATGTGCACCTTTACCATAGGATGGAGAGCATTAGAGATCTAAGAGTCTGTATTTGGTGTCTTCCACACCTTTTCAAGTCTGGCCTCTGCTTGAGTGGCTTCAGCTATCTGGATGCTCATTTTAACTGTGCAGGTGCCATCCCTTCAATAGGGTAGCTCCCTATTTGAAGCTGGACTGTTCTATCAACATGTTGATGTTGGCACTAGTGTTATTCATGTGTTTCACTATAACCTTGGACTTCTGTGCTGACATCAATGCTGCACACATTGGTGCTTGTAACTAGTCTAATCTGGCGTTCTTTCGGTGTCTATCAAATTCAGTAACCCTGTGAATTTTGGACCATGCCCTTCATTCAATCTAGGGAAGTAAAGTCTTTTTTTTCTTATGTCCAATGCAAAGGGATATTTTGTATCAGTTAAAAATTCTTACAAAGTTGATGGAATCAATATGTGTAATTCTTAGTCCTAGTCATTCTCTTTCTTCAAGTTACCAATAACTACTTTTTCAGATTCGTTATCATTTGCTCATTTTACTGTTAATGATTTTATTTAGTTGGTTCAAGTTGGGGGGGAAGCACCAAGTAGTGTGGTCTCCCCTACTGAGCTATTATTGCTTTATTTTTTGCATCCAATATGGTCCTGAAGCTTAATTTGATCAGTGATCTAAAATAATTGATTTTGCAGTCTTCGTAATATTGTTTTTTTACCACTGACTGAGAATATAACTTGTACTGCCTTTTGGAGGAATTGAACCTCTAATCCATTTCACCATTGTCCCATATGACAATCAGGTGAAGGCTTAAATCTAATATCTGTTCTTTCCTAATTCTTAGTAATGATTCTTTTAAGAATACTCTACCAATTTTCCGGTACTCTTGTTTCCAGAACTGTGCTTGGATTATTGATTATCCATTTTCCTTGACCAACACATAATAATAGTCCAATCATAAACCTCTGACCCACTAATTATGAATCTCATATCCTTGAAGCTTTAAGCCTCTTAGTAACTTGAGCAAATATTAAATATTGATTAAATGGTTGAATACAATACATTGATATAAATGACACTGTTTATTGATATAAATGAAATAGGTACATTAATTTTCCATTTAATCAAACGAATATAAACCTCATATACAGTTGATGGGCCAATAGTGTATGTCTTGTATAACTTCTCTGCCAAAATACCTTGGTTGAATTTTTTTCAATGTTTCTACTTCCTCTTGCATTACATTAAACAACCAGCGACACCTGCGCTCGGAAGACATTACTTTGAATGAATGTGAGCAAATTAGGCTAGGAATTTTTTTGAATCAAAGGAGCAATAACAACCACCAGAGTATAGATAATTAAGGAATGAAATGACGTGTAACACAACCTGTGGCATCACTAGTATGAGAGCAGCGAGAAATTCAGGTGTCCTCTTGTGTGGCTTAAGAGGTACTGAACCAACGGTTGCTGGGAAAATTGATCGTGGAATTGTATTAAAATTTCACAGGAAGCCTTTTTTTTATTTTTTATTTTTTTTTTTTTATAGTATTTTGCTTCTTGTTGGTTGCATTTCATACTTCCTTCTCTATCTTCATTTCTCACTCTCTTTTCTCTTTCTGTAGCATTGGCCTTTTTTCATGGATTGGTGAACATTCCCTTGCTCAAAAACAAGCGTGCCTTTGGTTAGAGGAAGTCTCTAACAAGATAGACTTGGAGCAGCACACAGATGTGGGTCGTGTGGTTCTGGAGAAAGTCTTGATTCCTCAAAAGAAATACAAGGAGATTCACTGTTTGCTTGGAAAATTGGATGGAATGATGGACGTTGAGAAAGAATCTATCCTGAAGTGGATTGATCGAATGCATGTGGCAATGGAACAGAGACAAAACTCTGATAAATATTCAGAGAGTTCCACACAGTATGATAAAGGTAAGTTGGAGAAAGGAACTAATAGAAAGTTTCTAATACTTGGTAGTTTTAGTTATTATATGAGCTATCTTCATCCATATTCGACGCAGCATAGTCTTCCTCGTAATCATCTTCGGTGTTATTGTTGCAAAACAATTGGTTATTCTTTAAAAAAATAGTTAAACAATTTATATTTCAATACTTAGTTGTTGATGGTAAAGTTGCATGATATTCCATAGCAGTTTTATTTGTTAAAACATTTGATTGTTCGAATTAATCCAAATTCCAATGTGTGTTAGATATTCTCTGAATCTTTATATCAAATATTTGTTTATAAAAGTTAATGTTTCATATTTTCATTCAAGTTGTTGATGTTTGTTATGGTGTTTGAATAGGATGTTTCAGTTGAATAAATGTTTGTATAAAGTGTGTCATTTTAGAGATGTTGCTATTCTATATAGTTGGTGATTTATAAAAGGTTTGATGTAATGTTGTTAGTGTGATTCAGTTTGTTATTGAAACCATCAGGGGTCGGGTTTTCAGTCTCAAAATTCATCTATTGTCATATATTTCTAGTGCCATGTTATTAGCCAAGTTGATTTTCTATTCTTCTCATGACTGTAAATTTAACAATCCCGATAAAGTCATAGTCTGCTAAGTGAATTTACTGTTCTACAGGTAATTGTTGTGGTCTATTGATTCCATTCTGTATCTAATGGTGAAAAGGCCATTCAGATTTTCCTATATATTGTTTTGGCTTTGTGTATAAAAAAAAAGTAGGCATCATTTTTGTACATGCAATTAGATTAATGGTATATTTTGTAGGTTTTCTTGGTTATGGAACTAGTGAAAGAATTGATAAATTTAAGGTGTTTACAGCAAAGACTATTTTTATTATTGCATGATTGGCAAAATTTAGCTGTTTTTGCTGTTGTTTGTCTTACAGATAAATTTTGTTTAGTATGCTATCACTTACTATGATTTCTTTAATTTATACAAATATTTGAGCTTTTTGTTTGCTTATTCATGCCTCTTCTCCGCTGAAACTACAAGTCTTATTGACTTAATATTCTGCACATTTATTGAGGAGAGGTCAACTTAAAACATAGGCTTAGTGAGGTTTACCTCTGAGGTTATTTGGGGACAACAGAGGTCATTTCTAGCTAACTTTCACTGTTGTAAGCCACAATTATGCAACAAGGATGTTGACATTCAGTACATTGGAGATAAGAGGCTAAGCCAGTTTGACCCCAGAAGTCACTCAAGGTCACCAGAGGTCAATTCTGGTCATTTTTAATCAATTTTCCAAGTTTTAGGCAATAATTCTGCACCCATGTAATTAAATTTGGTATAAAGGTAAATCCTTTTTCGATGAAGGTCAAAGGCATTGCAATATGGAGCTCTGAATTCACTTGAGGTTAACTGAGGTCATTTTTGGTCAATTCTAGCCAATTTCCTAGTTGTTAGCCGTTTTGCACCTATGAAACTAAAATTTGGCGTAGAGATACATCCTTTCATAGTATTAAGAAATGTGAATTTTGATATTAGGGTTATTCAAGGTCGCCATGTTTCATTTCTAGTGAATCTGCTAAGTTGTTGGTCACAATATTGCAGCTGGGATGCAATTTTTTCATTAGGATACATCTTTACTTTGCAAAACTTATAGGTAATAAGGGGTTGATAGAGGTCATCTGAGGTTATATCTCTAAATTGTAACTAGGTATAATCCCTCCAGATCACTGGCCTTTACCTGCATTCTCCATGTTTTTCCCATGGACAGTTCGATATTGGTTGTTCTATGGTTGGACCCTGGCACCTAATGGGAGAAACACTTGTTTTGAGTATCCAGAAGCCCTTTTAATCTGAGTGACAGCATCATTTGTGCTTTCTTGTGCATCAGAATATTATTCTCGTTACAGCCACTTTTTCACATGTACATTCTATAAATTGCAATTTTTTTTTTTCTTTCTTTTTTTTTTTTTTTTGGCCATATTCCAAGTAATTTTTTCCCTGAGCCATCACGGGTATCTCTGCTAGTATATATAATATAGAAGTTAAAAAAATCGGATTCAACGTTTGACAAACTTTTGCTTGTGATATTTTCATTTTTTCCAGAGCTACAAGGCTTTTTTTTTTTCTTTTCTTTTTTCTTTTCTTTTTTTTTTTCTTTTCTTTTTTTTTCTTTTCTCTTTTTTTCGTCTCTTTTTTTTCTTTTCGTCTCTTTTTTTTCTTTTCGTCTCTTTTTTTTCTTTTCGTCTCTTTTTTTTCTTTTCGTCTCTTTTTTTTCTTTTCGTCTCTTTTTTTTCTTTTTTCTTTTTTTTCTTTCTTTCTCTTTTTCTTCCTCTTTTTTCTTTCTTTCTCTTTTTCTTCCTCTTTTTTTCTCTCTTCCTCTTTTTTTCTCTCTTTCTCTTTTTTTCTCTCTTTTCCTTCTTTCTCTTTCTTTTTCTTCTCTTTCTTTCTTTTTCTTCTCTTTGTGGGCGTTCCTGTTGTGGGTGGTCTCACAAACTATACTAAACCAACCGTGGTTCTGGGTTAGTAAAAGAAGGCAACAAGATGGAGTTTCGTTTATGTTTTATATAGAATATTGATTATCAATATCTCTGGAGACGGGAAATGCCTATTCGCGGTTGAAAAGAGAGGAAGCCGATTATCATCTAAGTCGAAATGACGACTGGTCTCTCATGTCACTAAGGGCGGCGTCTAACACGAGAGAGAGCTGGCAACGAGTCTCTTCTCCAGACCCAAATTTTACTCTGCTTGCTTGTTACGAAAATTCTTCCTATTTAAGCCCTTGGTATCAACACTGTATCTCTTGTAATTGACTTCCCTTTCTCTCCCTCTCCTGCCATCTCGACCTTTCCGGAAAAACCCCAAACCTTGACCCTCATTCATCTCGCAACGCAGGTCTGTCCAAGATCATAAATTAGTCTCCCCCTCTCCCAAGGACTCTGCAAATAACTTTTCTTTCATAAGCTTTACTCTCTCTCTCTAGACCCCAGACACTGACCCTTATATCTGGCTTTGTTTTCGAAACCCAGGATTTGACAGATGACAGGTAACTCAACTTCCCATGACATCTCGAAAAACACATTAGGCCCTTATCTGGTCATCGAATCGGGAACAAAACCTTTTTCCAAAAGCATTTGTTTTTGCAACCCACGATTTGACAGATGACACTAGATTGAGAAATCGCAGATGCCCGCACCCGGAAACACGTAATTCTCAACTTGCTACAGTATCCTCAAAAAACACATTATCCCTTTTAACACAGATAACTCCTTTTGTAATAACAATAGTAATTACTGGTAATAACCATAGTAATTTTTAGTAACAGCCATAGTAATTTTCAGGACACGGGGGACTCCTGGCCCCCTAGTGTCACATCTTTCTTTCTTTCTTTTTCTTCTCTTTCTTTCTTTTTCTTCTCTTTCTTTCTTTTTCTTCTCTTTCTTTCTTTTTCTTCTCTTTCTTTCTTTTTCTTCTCTTTCTTTCTTTTTCTTCTCTTTCTTTCTTTTTCTTCTCTTTCTTTCTTTTTCTTCTCTTTCTTTCTTTTTCTTCTCTTTCTTTTTCTTCTTTCTTTCTTTTTCTTCTCTTTCTTTTTCTCTTTCTCTTTCTTTTTCTCTTTCTCTTTCTTTTTCTCTTTCTCTTTCTTTTTCTCTTTCTTTTTCTCTTTCTCTTTCTCTTTCTTTTTCTCTTTCTCTTTCTTTTTCTCTTTCTCTTTCTCTTTCTCTTTCTCTTTCTCTTTCTCTTTCTTTTTCTCTTTCTCTTTCTCTTTCTTTTTCTCTTTCTCTTTCTCTTTCTCTTTCTTTTTCTCTTTCTCTTTCTCTTTCTTTTTCTCTTTTTTTCGTTTTTTTCTTTCCTTTTTCTTTCTTTTTTTCCTTTTTTTTTTTAAGCTTGAAGAGCCTGCATTATCATATTATTGCATATTACATTGAATCATATGAACATGTCCTGCTATTTGAACATAATCACTTATTTTGTTTTTGTTAAACTCTGAAAATAGCTTGTGTTGGGAGGGGTATGATTTTTTTTTTCCCAACCTGCATGTAGAGCTTTTTTGTGAATAAGATTTTATAGCTGAATATTTGTTACAAACTAATTTAATATTGATCATTTTCTATTTATTTTCATCCAGGAGTGTCACAGAATTTGCTGATTACCATTTTTTTGAGAATGAGGAACTTTCTTTTCTTTCTTCCATCTTTGATGAAACACAGCATGGGAAAAGTCGTATTCTTTGGTTTATCTTTCTATCTAGTGTTTCTGCATCTAAAAATGAGTAAGTATCATTTTTTTATGATTTTAGTGTTCCAATTTTTATTTTCTTTCTCATAAGGAATTTTATTTGTTCAAAAGTAGTAATCAGATTTTAAAATATATATATAATTTTTTAAGTAATCTGATTCATAAAAGGCTTACTGTATATGCCGGTATATAAGATGGATATTTAATTTTAAAAAAAAATTTACTGGTTTTATGATGAGTGGGCTGTCTACTAAAACTTGATCTGGATGGTTATTGGACTCAGAGAGTTATGGTGACCAGTAGTCCTTCAAATACCCTTGAAATGATTTTGTCTTATAGTCTGGCATATATGATGTATGTGAAGTGCTATCCAAATCTATAGGGAATTTAACCATGGAAAAAAAAATAATGACTTACCTTAACACCTTGTTTCTACCATCTCCTTTAAAATAATCCCTTTCGTTTCTCCCAGTTCACAAAAGGTTGCGGAAAAAGTCTATACTACATTTGCTTTTCGAGCCCCTGTACAAATTCCCTGAACTTTTGGCTAGCACCACAAACCATATCTGCTGGTCTTTAAGAAGCATCTCTCACTAGCACTTATTTGGGGGTTGGCTGTTGTTCCATAACTCACCTTATCTCTAGAACTGTTCAGCTCGAGCCTTTAATATACTCCTCTTCGCAGTAGAAGTGCACTGATTACAGGTGTGATGTTTATTCGGTTGTTCTACACATGGAATGTCAGTTTTTGAATAGTAAGAGTAAGATCGGAACAACGGAAAATATTGAATGTTTATTCAAAATGTGACCCTTTCGAAGCGATATGTCATCAACTCTGTAGATAGAGTGATCACAAATACAGGGTGAGCACGAATTATGGCTTCCCTATTATTGAACCTTTTTTTTTTTTTTTTTTTTTCGTTTTTATAAATAAATGCTCGAAGAGAAGATAATTAGGAATAAAGGAACCTTGTCAGTTGTCTGATCTCTGGGCAAATCGGGAGGGGGAAGAACCTCGTTGCTTGTCTGATCTGGTTGCAATTTTGAAAAAAAGAACTTTATCACTTGTCTGATAAGGGTGCAGTTTGGAATAAAGGAACCTCGTCACTTGTCTGATCTCTGAGCTATTTGGAATAAAGGAATATCATTGCTTGTCCGATCCATGTGCAATTTGGAAAAAAAGATCCTTGTCACTAATCTAATCAGGGTGCAGTTTGGAATAAGTGAACTTTGCCACTTGTCCGATGCAGGTGCAATCTGGAATAAGTGAACTTTGCCGCTTGTCCGATGCAGGTGCAATCTGGAATAAGTGAACCTTGTCAATTGTTCATCCCTTCTTTCTCTCTATTCTACGTACAAATCGAAGTGCTATCGACCACTGAACAGTTTTTCTTGTTTTGTTTACTAAATGCTACCACTTCAGTGGATAATAAATAGCTATTGCAAATACTATTTATATAACAGATGTATTTGGCGGATGCTGAAAGACAAATCCTAATCCTGCACGCTTAGATATGGTCAGCTGAAAGGTATGAGGTCTTGCTTTGTTATGGAGCATTTAATTCAGTTTGTGTGGGACCCATATTTACAACCTTTCAAACTTTCTCACTGCCTTGTGATGACATGATGTGGTCAATGTTAAGGTCCTAGAGTCTCTTGAAAGTACTTGAACTGTTATTTTGGTGTCGGTGGCAATTGTGCTTGATAATTCTTCATACTTGAAAACAGGTTCGGACTTTCCTCGAGGTTCATTATTAATATCGATATTCCCAGACCCATTTGAACCAACGCTGAGCAGTTTGTACTATTATAGAGTTCATTACCAAGTGCGCTGTTGATGCCATTGGCAGCTTGTGCAGCATTATGTCCTTATTTGAAATCAAACTTGAAAATTGGTCCAACTTCTTGGTGAGATACCATTGCTGTTAAGAGCTCAAAAAGCTCCAATAATAATGAATTGTGCCTCCATTTTTATTGAATCTGTAAAAATCTGTAATTACATTAACAAATCTTTCACTTTTAGCATTAGTCTCTATGATGTAAAAGAAAAAAAAAGAAAAAAAAAAACCCCAAAAAACTGACATTTTATGTGAAACAACCTAATAGATACTTTTTATTTTTTAGTGAATCCTATAGACCGGCAAATACAGCACGTTCCTATCAATACTGAATTTGGAGGAACATAGAGTTAAGTGACATTTTGAATATATTTTTATTGTTTTTGCAATATCAACATTATTTCTTTATTGATGAGTGAATGAATGAATTTTATTCCAACAATTTATTTTTTCATTCTGTATGAATAGGCATTACTGTATTTTGTATTTTTACAAATTTGGAAGATAGTATCTGTTTTTAATCGTGACAGTTTTTCAGCAAATGGTAAAAGCATAAACAGATAATGTTTCCGTGTTGGGATACGACCTGTAAACAAAATAATCCTACATAAGGGGTATCGATGTGTGCCAGGAACTGTTTAAGAAAGATCACCATTTATAAGCAGCAGATATCGAAAGGTTTCAAACTTTATAGAATTTCATAACTTTTCCTTCTACAAAGGAAATTGTGGTAAGGATTTGGGCTTGGGTGTCTATTTTTCATTTTAGTTGCTATTACATTTCTTAATCAATTGTGCAGGTAGATGGCAGTAATGCTGGATAGGTTTCACAGTCAAAAATCTTTGTTTTATTTTTAATTAAAAACTGTCTCCTACCTTGGTCCCTGGCACACTGTTGGAAGTAGTCAGAATATTCAAAATTAAGGTACCTTGTCCCTTGTTCAATCCGGATGCTATCTGGAGTAAGGGAGCCTTGTTGCTCCTCTGATCTGGATGCAACTTTGAATAAGGGAAGCTCCTTACTTGTCCGATCCGGATACAGTTTGAAGTGAACCTTGTCCTTTCTTTCCCTTTCTATTCTACTTCCAAATCAAATTGGTATCAACAGAATACTTTTTTGTTTTTTGTTAATGCTACCACTGCAACAGAAGATAACTAGCCATTGCACTTACCGTTTATATAACAATAAAAGAAAAGCAAATCACACAATGAAACAGTTTTTTGAATTGTTTTGTAAATAATGAGATTAAGTACAGTTAACTTTTGAGAAGAATTATCTTGTCAAGACTCAAACCAGCCTATCTCCCCAGGAGTTCAACGAAACACCAGGATTCCGCAGGAAGTTGTTAAAGGTTTTGTAAAAATTTATGCACGCGTGAAAAAAAAAGTACAAAAAAAATCATACTATATGTAAATTGAAGTGTCTGGACTTGTATTTTTGTTTATATTGCTTATGAATATGCAAACTACATCTTTAAAAACTGTTTTTCTTTGTATTAAACAGTTTTTTGATAATTTTGTTATATTTGACTTCTGAGTTTTTATATTTCAAGGATACTGATAATCATTTTTTAGATTATGGTACATATAAATTTTTGAACACACAGATTTCACTAGTTTTACTTACGATATTCTTATGCGAGGGTCCCTTGAGATATGAAAGTTATTTCAAGGATTTCTTCAGTCTAAAAAGGTTGAGGAAGGCTGAGTAAAACACCAGGAAATTATAAACAGTAATCAGGAAGAAAAAAAAAAGAAAAAAAAAAAAAGAGGCTTTCAAATTCACATCATTTTGAATTCTTTTCTGGTAAAACATTTCGATTTTTCAAGATTTAATTCAACTTTTGAAAAGAACTCTTTCAAATATGATAAAATGTGAACATTATACCATGGAAAATGGGTTTTATTTAATTTCATTTTTCTCTTTTCTTTCCTATTCTTCAGGTGATGCCATTTTGGGCTCCGGTGATATCACTCACACTTTGTTTCAGACCTATTCACATCACTTCAAGAGATGAACTTCTAAAAGGAATTCAGTTTTGGAGTGATCACTTGACCAAAGCCTTTATCATTATTAGCTATACTTATATATACATAATCGTATATGCTGGTATATATGGACATTCAGTTTTTTTTTAAAACTTTGCAAATATATACTAGTATTATGATTAGGGGGCTGTCTACTGATACTCTGGATAGACAGTTATAGGGGCTTGGATGAGTTGCAGTGAGTCATAGTCCCCCCCCCCCAATACCCTTGTAAACTACCTGTCTTATAGTCCGATGTGTGTATGTGTACATATATATATATATATATAATATATATATATATATATATACACAAACATACAAATATTAGTGTGTGTGTGTGTGTGTCTTCCTATCTATATTTTATATACACACACGCATGCATTTCTGTACACATTTTCTATATACATGACATTCCCAGCTGAAGCCAAACTTTTTATTTTACTTGTAAATATTCCCCCTTAATAGCTCTTCTCAAAATTTTAGACAATAACATTCAATGTGTTTTTCTGACAATTATACTCGTCTTTCTTTTTCTTTTTATTGTTCGCACAACATTTCAGCCAATCCCTTCTATGGCTTTCTTCAGGTGCACAATCTATTTGTAAAGGGTAGAACTTTTTTTTCTTTTTTTTTTTTTTCCCTGTCATGTTCAGTAATAGTAATCGGCAATATTTTCTAATTCTTATTTTTCACAAATATATGACCAGGGACATGGAAGTTCTTGCCTTGAAAAAAGGATTTAATAAAATCTGTATCCATGTTACAATTGTTGCTAGTCATATATATTTTTTAAGAGCTACCCTTGCTCGACACTATCAGAGAAGAAAAGAGCTCCTCTCTCTACATAGATTGTACTCCTGAGGAAGACCATAGAATGGATCAGCCAAAATGTTTTGTGAACAACAAAAATAACAATAACGAGTTGAATTGTCTGAAGAACTTTTTGAATTCTTTATTGTACGACCCTTTGATGCATAAGTCCGTCATTCGGATTCTTTTTGTTGCCAGAAAAATTAGCATTTAATAAGTAACAAATGATTATTCGGCCATTGATTTTTTTTTTTTTTTTCCTTTTTTTTCCTTTTTTCCTTTTTTTTTCCTTTTTTCCTTTCTTTTTTCTCTTTTTTTTTTTCCCTTTTCTCCCCCCCTTTTTTTTCCTTTTTTTTTTTCCATTTTTTCCTTTTTTTTATAAATCATTTGAAAATCTTAACTGCTGAATTATCTCCTCAATTTAACCAAAAATGCTTCCTCTTTCTAATTCTATTACTATTGTTAAATGCATCTTTATATGAACAGAAACTAATTCTTTTATTTTCTTTGTTCATTGTATATGCTGGTTTATAAGATGGACTTTTGATTAAAAAAAAATTCTTTTTTTTTCCTATGCAAATACACTGCTTCCAGTGCATTGGTATTATGACGGGCGGGGGGGGGGCATCTACTGAAGGTTGATATAGACAGTTATGGGGCTTGTATGAGTGGTAGTCCACTGAATACCTTTGTAAACCATTTGTCTTATAGTCTGGCATATATGTGACTTATTTTTGTTTGTTTAAAAAAAAAATTATTAGTGGGAAGTGAATAGGATATTTGAAAACTGCATGGATAATGAATAAAGCTGTCAAAAATAATTTTAAAAAATATTAAAATTGGTCAATAAATATACAATTATTGATTGACAATTTGATTGGCTAATCATCCAATTTTTGAGGGGGAAATGTTTCACAGCAAATGAGAGCAAAGTATTAGTAACTAAAAAGCACTTAGAGAACGTATTCGTCTGTCAATGCTGTATACTAACTGAAAACTAAATGAAAATAAGTTCATATAGCGCCAGAATGAAGGGGAGGTAACTATGTTTCGATTTTACATACCTCTTCTTAATTTATGAAAAAATTTATCTCATTTGGAACTGTCTTCCTGAACCTATCCCAAAATTTAATCAACTCTTCCTCAGCCCATGGTCCACCTTTGCACAAAATGTCATGGGAATTCATTGAGAACTTTTGAAGATATTATGGACCAACAATCAGACACAAGTGAATATATATACCTCTTCCATCTTTGTTGGCAGTGGTAAATTAGCTGTTAGGTTTCATATGATGGCTTCATCCTAGGTAAGGTACAGCATCCCATCTCTCAAGAGTCAACCCTCAATGGAGTATGACAGCCAGTGACAAAGTCCTGATTTCTGTTGCATGCATCAGCTTAGTGATCCTTGCTAGTCTAGTCAAGAGCAGAACTTTATACAGACAAGTTTTTATGACCACTCCCTTGGCAGGGTGTAAATCCACCGAATTTTTATCTTAGGTGATCAAACCTTCTCAAAATGTTCTGTCACACTACAGAGTCTAGAAATTTGTCTTTGTTCCTGTCAAGAGACTGAAATAATAATCATTACCAAGCCTGCTAATGGTCTGAATAAACAAGTGGGCACAGACTAGTGACCAATTCAGCATTAACTCACTTTGCATATTGAACCCTCCACTAAAAACCTATTGGGGTGGGGGAAATTTAAAAAGAAAATACATTTTCCCTACTTATTGAGAGTTGTGTGTATATGTGTACAAAATTTCAAGTTATATGAATGTTAAGGGCTGGGTTAAGTCCAGATAGATACGTATAAATTTCAGATCTCCTGAATAAACCCAGTAACAGTGATTAAACTGGTCTCTTGTGTGTACTGATGATTAATGAAAGGAATCTTTAACAAACATGAAAGGTACTTTAATTAGGAACCTGCATAGAAAAATTTTAGATCTAGCGGCCAACATAAGACATTAAAAAATGTTGATTGTATTTCAGAAAGCATACTTTATTTCTACTTTGGACTAACAAATGAATTACTATCATTATAGATTTACAAAGCCAAAAAAATAGTAATTGTACAATATAAATTATAAAATTGACTTTCTTAGAAAAATTTGGTAAGGTTTTAAATGAATGCCTAGATTGTTGTCAATGTTGCCCATAGCTGATTAAGACTATCGATAATAGTTTCATTTGCCTCTGCTTGTTAATATAGATACATTCGATTGGTAATAAATTGTTAGCAAAATTATATACTCTAATTGCAGAAATTTATGTGCAAGAGTAATGATGATATCTTACTAATCAACCCTAATTTCTATATCCTTATGATTTTTAAAATTATTATTATGATTATTAAATAATCACTGATTATCATTATATGCCTTTTTTTTTATATAAATAATTTCATGATTATATAATGATTTTTATTTTATTATCAAGGTTATTGAATCATGATTACTATACTTTAGTGTTGCCTATCAGATAATGTATTTTAATGTTGGGAATATACTTTTGTCATTGTGGGTAATATCAGTTTTTGTCATTTTTGGTCATCCATATTTCGATTGTTCCATGAAACACTTGTAAATTTTAGTGGGCTTTCACTCAATACATACTTGACCTTAGAACTGAGTTTACAGGTCACCTGTAAACAAATGTAATTTTCCTATATTTCAAGTAATATTTTTTCTTATGAATCCATTCAAGTAATCATTACATTAACTAATTTTCGTTGAATCCTATTTCTTCAATGGCTACTTTATTTTTGGAAGATTTTTAATCAAATTCTAAATTTCCTGTCGGCAGACAGATATTAATCATGGCATGATCGAAGTAACTTTGAATGACGAAAATTGACCTTAAAAACAGTTTAAAACCTGCTTCAAGTATGCAAAAGTTTTTTTGGGGTTTTTTCTTTTTTCTTTCAACTAACATTATACTATTTTCCTGCGATAAAAATGTATAAGAAGATATTTATATTTTTGTGCTACATTTTAAAATTATTATGAAAAAGTCAAATCAGGGCTACAATTTGTAATGTTTTGGTACCTACCGAGTTGAAATTAGTAGCACATTAATTATACCATTTTTTTTTTTTTTTCATGTTTAGTTAGTGAAAGGTGTCATATAGTCATATATATATATATATGTGTGAGAAATGTTTCAAGTCTTTTTATATATATATATAAATGGGTTGTATCACTTTTAAACTCTATTTTTAATGACTTCCTGTTGGCACGCAGTGCATGTATCATTTGGCCTAGACAATGTAAATGAAAATAAACAATCAAAGAAAATGGGCGGCTGCTGGAATTGAACCTTCGAACCATAGGTATCTGCTTTTGTGCAGTGTCATTCCTAACCATTCAGCTTTTACATAATGGCTCTCTTAACCATCGAGCTGAACAGCCCACCAGTGAGGCAACAATACAAATAACGGCCATACATCCAGATAGTTACTTTGCTCATTTATGGACAGTGAGTGAACTATTCAAGAATTTGGACCTTCACCTCACTGGCGGGCTGTTCAGCTCGATGGTTAAGAGAGCCATTATGTAAAAGCGGCTACAGGTTAGATTCCTGCAGTGGCCCATTTTCTTCAATAGTTAATTTCTAATTATGCTGTCTAGGCCAAATGATACATTCCTCATGCAATGACAGGAGATTGTTTCAAATAGAATTTCAAAGTAACATAATACATTTATGAATATTTGTTGGATTATATATCCATTTCTAGATAATATATATTATTGTAATTACTATATTATGAGTATGACCATTATATAATGATTATTATGACTACTAGCAAAATGATGGTATTATTTATGGGCGGATAAATTAAACTAAAATATATTTTAGTACGAATGTATTTTTTGCAAACAAAAAACGCATACCTCGAACAAAACTTATTTTTATGCCAATTTTCTATGACTTTTCATGTTTTCTGGGGTTTTTTTTTTTTTTTTTTTTTTTTTTTTTTTTTTTTTCAATGATTTTTAAGACAACAGAATTAAGTAAAAAAAAAAAAAAATAAATAAATAAATAAACGACCCCCCCCCCATGTGAAAAACATCTGATCTATTAACAAAAAATCGGAGATGCCTATATTTAGTGGAATTGTTTTCTATGCTACTCTTAAGACATCAGCAGCAGTGATGTAAATGGGAACACAAACAATTAAGCTTTGCTTTATCCCTTCCTCATTTTGGTTTGCTTTGGCATGATAGAAACCAACAAACAAAAATAGTAATATGGTCTTCTATATTACATGATAATGATGATTATTATCATTATACAATAATATCAAATATTTTTATCTGTGAAGAACATCTCTCTGTTTGAGGTTAATTCAGTTGGTGCGCTGATCACTTAGGGCTTAATTCGAGGTCGCAATGATTACTGTCATCCTAGAAAACAGGTTTCAAGCTTGATTATCCACTAGAATATCACTCGCGTAAAATACTATTTATTGCCGATGCTGAAACCTAGGATTGAACGCCTGCAAATGAGCTGTTATGGCTGATGATCAGGAGTTTTCTAATTCCTTTTGTTCATGCAAGAGGATTACAATTGTTCAGAGGATCTGTGGTTCAACCGCTTTTACATCCTGACAGTGCCAAAATCTGAAATTGAACCAAGGACTTCTAGATCTTCAAACTGACACAAATCTGGAATTGAACCAGGGACTATTTAGATCTTAATACCAACACACACCCAACTGAGCTATTTCAGTTTTTGAGTGATAATCTAGCTATTATTTGCACCTGTTCAATAATCACAAATTTTCAGCTTCTCACTGGTATCTAAGTAGGTGTTCATTCGCTTTGCCTACGAGGATGGAATGTGACATAAGGTCGAGTATGTTTGGGCAAGGACAAAAATTGCTCAGTCCGGACCAACAGTGTCAGTGCCATTCCCGACCCCCCCCTCTTTTTTGTGCAGTGGGGAGGTGCTGTCTTGGAGCAGCTAACCCTCCTAAGACTGGACATACTATACCTTTTGAAGCTTCAGGATGAATCCTGGGCCAGGTAACTGAAGACTTGTCAATTTTTCTCACCTGCAAGAAATTTTTTTTTTTTTAAATCTGAGCACTAATCAATTGTAGTACCAAATTTAACTCTTTAATCATTAAGATTGTCTTAAAAAAAACTTTTCTAATGAATTTTCTACATGTACACTGTCTTTTACCCAAAATTAAGGAAACCGATAATTTTTTTTTTTTTTTTTTTTCATTGGGGTCATCTGCATTCCAAAGCTCACTTTTGGCACCTAATATGACCCACACTCAACCTACGTTGTCTTGAAGGCCTTGTAGAGCCAGCAGAAGTTATCATTTCAAGACCACTTTGTAGGTATGTCTCAGTACTCCTACTTGTCAGAAGTGCCTCTGCTATTTAAGGATTTTTTATTTCTTCACTTGATGACTGAAAATGTTAAAAAGAGATGTGGATTTTCCCCCAGAGAAGGAGAAAGGAAGCATCTGTCATTCAAATACTGATGCCATTCCAAAATCTGAGAAGTGTCTGGCTTCAAGTGTTTTGGATGAGAGAGATTGCGCACCCGTATACACTCTAGTTATCCCGCGAGTATATAGCTAGTTGCTGAGATGGTAGAAAATTTGCTATACTACTGAATCTGTTTTCTATGTCATTAAAGGCAAGAATACATTGCTATGACGTCACATGAACTCGTGGGCATTTGTAGTGTGCAGGCCAGTTTAAGGCTTATTTGAATCGCAAGGAGACACATTACTGTAATGGCTGCACATCAAATAATATCACAAGTTCTTGCTGTCCCGCTCATGTGACTTTGTGCCTCGCATTTTCTGTCTCTGCACACATTTGCGATGTGCATGATAGCGTGAGGTTATTTTTTTTTTCTTCTTACGGAAGAACTCCCGATTTGGACTTCATTTTTATTTTTAGTAAAACTGTGCGGTGCCCTGACAAATGTAAATCCTACCACTGATCTTAATGGTTTTGAGGCCTCATGAGCTCACAGTAGTTCACTAAACGTGATAGCAATGTATTCCCACCTTAATTGTTACGCCAACTGCACCTCCACGATATTCACAAGCACTAAAATCTCACAATACGAAACAGAAGTACCAATGGTAATCCGGTTGTTCCTTGTAAATCTTTCAAAATTTTAAGACAACCCCCTTCCCTCCCCCCCAATCTGATGTAAATATTTTAAATATATAAAATTCTTTATAGAACTTGTCTCCTGTTTTTTCTTCAATTTCACTTGATGTCATTCATGGATTCTTCCAAATTGTCTGGTAGGTATTTCTGTTTTCTTATCATTTTGTTTGTCCCTGTAAAATACAAGAAGCAACAGGAGGCAGCAATGGGAATGTAATTAAAAAAAAAAACTTCTATACAGAGGTTACTGATGATTAATTCAATTTCAAATTCTTGTTGTTGTCTGTACATTTGCTGCTCCGATTCTTTGATCTATGGTAAATGTCTTAAGATTGAACATTCCTGTAAAATTTGTAAATCAAATTGTGTAGATGATTGTGTACAATGTGATGAATGTAGCCAATGGCTTCATTTTGACTGTCTTCCAAGTGGACTTAATTCTTTGTTCTACAGCGAGAGAGTTTTCAATGCCTTTTCTGTTATTATAGCAGAAAATATAGTTTTTCTCTATCATTATTCTCATGAGTAATGTTAGTTGGTGGTAATAAATGACATCTTTGCTTCACTTTCTCGTAACTTTGATGAGTTTTCATTCGGAGAGATTTGTGGGGATTAATTAAAGAATTTAGGATTTAGGTTTGTTTCAGGTAATAAATGACATCTTTTCTCTATTTGTCATTACTTTCTGTTGCTTCTAATTTTACCATGGACCAGTCATTGTCAAATTGTTTTTGCTTTATTTATCAGGGGAAAATGTTTTTTGGGTTGAAGATAAAATGAAGAGATGTCGATCGAAATATTTTTCCTTTGTTTTAAGAAATAGAAAGAAGACAATCCTTTTACTTGTCTTGCTATCTAAACCGTTAATTTGATATGAGATGATAAACCAGGTGACGTTCAAAGGATATTTAAATTCCGACTGGGAAAACAAAATGGATGATTTTCCCCAGGAGAAAATCTATAATAGAGGAAAAAAAAAAAAAATTATCTAGATTCCAGAGAATCTAGATGTTTCTAGTAAACCCATCAAAATGAGGCTCAAAATAAAAATTGAAGCGGTTTTTCCCAAAAAATGGAAAAAAAGGGGTTTTTAGAAGAGGTCTAGTGGAGTACTGCTGCCAATTTTCAAGTCTAGACAAAATGGTACGGCCAGGAGCGCTGGATGATAAGCACACACATAAGGGTAGAAACATTTGGTGGCTAAGATTGTTCAATGGTATAAAAAAATCAAGCCTGGCTGCTGCAGGATCAAAGCCACTCCAACTTCTATTACAACAACAGATAACTGCAACTTTTGTATTGTATGTTACACTAAATCTGTGAAATTGTCTAATTGGCAAAATTTACTTGATCTTTGCCAAAAATGTTTGAGTTCACTATGATTACATCAACTTTTGATCTTAGTAAAATTGTTTTTATTTTATGGAAAACAAGAAAAAAATTAAAATTTTGCCAATTAGAAAATTTCAGATTCAGCATAACAAAAATATAACTAATAAAGAAATTATAAATATATATATATATATATATATTTTTTTTTCTTTTTCGAGTAAATATATATCTGTATGATTAATTTGTCAATTTAGCTCAGTCAGTAAGACACTCTGCTGGGAATCGGAAGGTTCTTGTTCTTGTTACAGTAGATGAAGTCAACTCCACTTTAAGAGTTGAATAGAAACAATTCTAGATTTGTACAGAACTTTAATTGAAAAGAACCCGACAATTTTCATGAAAAGATACTTTTCTTATATTCAGAAAAGGCATCACTTTTCAAGAATCCTCAAAAAATAATTGAACTCATTTTCATCAGCCATATCTACGAATTTTCCTCAAATCTGATCATTTGGTCGATGGTTCAAATTACGGAGGGAAAATGTGGATTTTACATATTGACTTACACATCTTATTTTGGTATGGACTGTTTTTAGTTTTCTTACTGAAATAAGAACCATTAGTCAACTCCAGACTTGGTACAGGAGTTTGACAAAATTCTTCTCACAGTCCAAATTTTCTCATTTCTATGCTGTAGCTACAGATTCCACAACATTAAATGCATACACATTTAGCAAGCTAGTTTTGTAGAACATTACAATCATACTGAGTCCAGTTCTCACTGAATGGTCCACACTAGTGATCTTGTGCCACACTTGGTAAATATCAATGCACCTACAAGGAGAAAATCTGGGATGGTCAGATTTGTGAGATCCAGACTGCTTACTTCCATTATTTAAGTTATATCCTAACCACAATCTTTGCTTGACTAAATGTATCTCTCTTGAATCCCAATGTTCAAGACAAATGTATTGATTTAAAGAGAGATATTATTTGATTTAGTTCAGTCAGTGAGTTGGTTGTGAATTAAAATCACAGTAGGGGAATATGAATTTTACATACTACTACACTACAAATGTTGGAGATGATTGTTTTTGTTACAGTAGAGAAAAAAAAAGTCAGCTCCAGTTTTGTAGTTGGGCAATAACCATTTTTAGATTATAACTGAACTTGATCTAAAAAGAATCCCCACAATTCAATTGAAAAGTTATCTTTCTTGCTATAATCTTTCTAATGCTCAAGAGAGACATCACTGTTCAACAATGCTCAAAGAATATTTAAACTCATTTTCATCAAGCATATCCACCAATTTTTCTCTGGAACTCTCTTTGGGCTTGGGACTAGCTATTCTAGAGAAATATTCTGTAACTCACTGACATCTATATAGTGTTTAATATGATTTTTAATGAAATGTAGTCAACTTCTTTGCACCCTTTTTTTTCATTTGCATCTCATGAGAGCGGAATTATATAAGAACAAAGTTAATGAAAGGTTTAGGCTTTGATTATCATTATTATTAGATTTACAATAACTTCATTCTGTCTTAATTCCTGACCATGGACATTTGCTTTCTTCCTCACTCATGATGCATTTCTGTAGAGCTGTTTATCTATTATATGTGTAGTTCTATTCCCTAAGTAATATTTCTTTTATTTCTGACCAATGATTTTTTTTCTGCTTTACAATGCACAGCATATAGATTGAGTGCCAAAATTTGCTCAAATGGTAGAATTTGCAAAATTCAGTGGTCTTTTTTTCTTCTTTTTCTTTCTATACAAGTTGTTAACCATATATATTTTTGATTAGAATTTAATCAAGAATCAAGATCAGAAAATTGACTGATTCAAATCTACGCCAAGCCTGTTGCCATAACATCATCATGAGGTCATCTGTCACTCGAACTTGAAATTTTTTCATCAACATATCAATCATTGTTTTCAGATCATATGAATGAAATTCTTATCAATAAAGAGAAATCTACCAGAGAAAATGATTTTTAAAGGATATAATTCGATACACACCATATACTACCTATGTTGCATTTCATACAAAAACATCAAAAGGAATTGAGTTAAAATGACAAATATCATTGCTTGCTAATGTCTATTGAAGCAGTATTCGTATAGGCAAAAGTAATTTCTGACTGACCTACTGACCTGAGTATAAGTTGAACTGCTGATTTGGAGCCATTTTTCTTTTTGGTTACCCCCCCCCCAAAAAACCCTTATCTAATATAAAGAAATATAAGGTAGTTTGTTAGTGTGGGAAATGAGTAAAGCAAAGCAGGGGGTGAGGGAGTAGTGGTAAAGTCAGCAGATAGTGATCAGCTGAAACCTTGTACAATTAGTAACTGGAATACAAAGTTCATGTCTGTACCCATCATTATTTGCAGACTTGAAAATTTTAGGGAGAACTGACAACTAAATCTAGAATACTAAAGAGAATATAGGTCTATTGAGAAGACTTGTAGTCACTCAATATCCAGTGGACATACAATGAGTATAAATGATAATGTAAATAACATAATTGAATGCAGCAAGGTGACTCAAAGGGAATATAAAACCAGGAATAGAAGTTAGAGTGAAGCTTGACCTGCCGCGTCACAAGTAGGAACAGCAACACACTGGGAATTATGCAAGCACATCTGGATCATCCATGTAAACAAATGGTGGAAGCACAAAATAAAGGCTATGCAGGGACTTTTTATCCCTGCCATTCCTTGATACTACTAGTTCTCAGAAATGAACAAACTCCCTGCCATATATTCCATAACTAGTATTAAAAAGTGTCAGGAATAGTTTTTGGAAGAAATAATTGATTGACATGTGGCAGGGATGGTTTTTGTATCAATATATTTCGCTAACGTTTGGCACGGATAAAATGTACTGCCATGGAGTAGGACCAGCAAGATATCCGGAATTGTGCAAGCAACTTGGGATCATCCTCGCGAAGGAAATGGCAGAGGCACAAAATAGAGACTGTCGTAGAAAATGAAAAGAGTAAAATATTCAGGGATTTCGAGATCCGGATTGACCGATCCATCCAGACCAGAAGACTTGATCTGGTTATTGTGAACAAAGAAAAGAAAAAGTCTACCAGACCAGCAAGCCACAGGAGGAGGATGAAGAGGAAAAGAAATTCCAAAATACCAGGACTGTGCTCAGTAGCTGAAGAGACTGAGGAGCATTAAGGTTCGGATGATAATAATTCCGACCATGCCAAAAACATCAAAAGCAAGATAAGAGGAATTGGGAATTCAGGGAAAAGTTCAGACTCCAGACTGGAGTATTGAGGAAGGATTCCTGCCCCTCAATGCCCAGTAAAAATCACAAGACATTTAAAAATAATAATGATAATATTAGTAGTAGCAAAGAATACAGAGGTAAGTCCTGGAGTATTGGGGAGGATTGCAGTCTCTCAATCCCCAACAATAACCACCAGATATTTAAATAATAATAAAAATAAAAATGACATTTTAGCAAACACTGATTTATTCAGATTGACATTTTTCCTTTTGGCCGTTTATCACCCCAGCATTTCAAAGTAACAAATCATTGAAAGGTTTTCAAGTATCATTCAGCACCTTGAAAAATATGAGATCAAATTATTTGAGTGACAATACTAAATAATAAAAAAATAAAGCTGACGATGTCAGAATAAGTCAAGTAGCATCAATGTTTGCTTACCTTGTAAAAATATCAAACTGCAACTGATTTTTGTAGAGTAACTGTGAACTAATATTATTAAAAGAAATAAGATTATATTAATTTGAGTATTTTCTTCAGTCAGCTTCTTCTCAGTTGCTTTTTATCGCAGCGTGATTAGACAATCAATTCACAACAGTAAGTGAATAACGCAAATCAGGAATAAAGAATAAAGGGCTCTAGGCAAGGCTTGAACTCGTCTAGAGCTTATCCTCGAACTAATCTTTTTTTCTAAGCTGTTCACTAACTGCTGTAGACTGACGGTCTGAGTAAATTTGTGATAAAAAGTGACTGATAAGAGTTCAAGATGGAAAAAAATACAAGTCAAAAATTAATATAATCGTTATATTTGCTTCATCTAATAAAAAATAAATCAAGAAAAATCTCTAAAAAATAAAAGAATTGACACAATTTAACCCTTTGTAGGATAGATCACCAGCTGCTACACATAAGGACTATCACTGTTGAAGTGTTTTATTTCTATAAAAACGGAGTTTACAATCCCCATCACATTGTTAAAAAACAAGAAAATGAGAAGAATAAATTTTTTAATTGTTCTTCATAATCAATCATCTTTTTTCTGTATTTCTTTTTTTTTTTTAATCATATTAAAATTTTTTCGGACAGGCAAAGGATAAAAAAAAAAATTCTCCTTTTTTTTTCTTTTTTTTTTTCAAAGGTAAAAGAAATGTTGAAATGAAGGGATTTGGAAGAGTCGGCTGGGAAACTAACGAAAAGTGATATGTTATTTTTCTGAAATTTTTTTTCTCTGTAAAATAGGCTTTAAAATTTCAGTAGCAATAGTAAGTAAAAAAAAAATGAATGAAAAAGCTGAGGACTATTGTTTAGTTAAATACTCAAGCGATTTGAGCTTTGAGGTGGGGAGGTTGAAAAAAATTGTTTTCAATCAAATTTGAAGTCTGTCATGAAATTCTGCAAAGCTCTTGTTATTTCCAGGGGAAATAGCAAAAAAGAAAATAAATAAATAAATAAAAAAAGTCTGGAAAGTTACAAGAATAAATTCTTTAAAAAGAATTGTTCTTTTTGGGGTTTTGTTCTTTTTTTCTTTTTCTTTTCTTTTCCCAAATCTTGTTTTAGATTTTTCTTCAACAATTAGAAAATGGCTGAAAAGTGAGGAGGCAGAGGAAAAAGAGTAGATGGCAAAGAATGAGTAGGAGGAGGAGGAGAAAGAGATAGATAAGGAGAAAGAGACAGATAAGGAGGAGGAGGAGAAGGAGGCAGAGAGGAGGAGTCATAGTGAAAGTGCAGTCGTTGTCAGTCAAATCTTGCCACCATGAAGAGAAAAAAGTAGAAAGGTTAAAAGAAAGAAAAAAAAAATATGAGAAAAGGGCAAGGAAAAAGAGAAGAAACAGAGAGATGAAGTAAAGAGAGAAGAAAGGGCAGTGAACTGTGTGAGAAGGACTGATAAGTGGACCACAATGCAAAAATGAGTTAAACTGCACACACACACGTGCACGCACACACACTCACACAAGACCTGTAAACAACTGAAGTGTGGAATATTCTAAAAGTACATTATAAAATTGTATATATTAATATACTTTCTCTTTAAAATATAAGTATATTGCATGTATATGTATATATATATATATATATATATATATATTGCATGTATATATATATATATATATATATATATATATACACAAACACACACATATTATATACAATATATATTTCTATATTCATTATATACAATATATATTTCTATATTCAATAATACTGATCAGTAAAAACAAAACTGTTAATTTCTATTTACGCTCAATTTTAAAATATTGAGAACTATCACCATAGATAAAACAACCCCTGAAAACAGCAAAGATTATACATATGTGTATATATATATATATATATATATATATATATATATATATATATATATATGTATATATGTATGTATTATAAATTGCGCTATTATATAGAAACTTATTTGAAATGATCTCCCATCGTTACACAGTTAACATATCACTCAATTTAGACAATGTAAATAGAATAAACGATTAAAGAAAATGGGGCTGCTGCAAGGAATTGATGTTTCTTTGAAAAACTATCTTTATAAAATGAGAAATAAGGTTGCAAGTGATTTCTCTAAATAAAAGCCTCTTGAATGCCATTTCTGGAGTTTACAAGTTTGTAATAACAGACAACAGTTATCCGATAATCAACCTGTCTTCATTTATGCATTTTTTTTCTAGCATTCCTTCAATTGTGTAGAAAAATAGCATTGCAAGTACATTTGGATGCTTTTCTTATGAGTTGTTATGCAGTGTTTATATACAAGCGTAAGAAATTTCTATATTTTATGTAGGTACACAAGTATAATAAACTAATTCCTCCGCAGGAGCCATGACAGACTAAAGGGAGTTAACTTTGTATATCAAATTACATATGCGAAATTTTTAGGACTATAAATTCTGAAATTTCCTAATAACCTGGTTTACTGAAATCAAGAAGCATAAAAGAACAGTGCCAGCAAATCTCTAAGCTAGTTTTATATTTAAAGCAACACCTCTTTGCTGTTGATTGAGAAGACTGTTTTTTTTTTTTGTCACCCCTCAAGATCTTCCAGCTGAGATTTCAAATGAATTTCTCCACATTCTTTTTCTTTTAGATTAGGGGATTGCTGAACTTAGAAGCTAAGATTTCTACAATCTAGAGAAATGAGTAAATCAAAAGAATTTCTTATTAAATTCATTAAAATATTAAAAAAACAATCATTTTTCCCTTTTGTATATTGTGTGCCTGAGAGTGTTTGGGTATTTGGTGATGTTTTAAAGGCAAACAGTTGTCAGGCTGATAGGCTAGCAAGGTTGAAAGGAACACAAAAAAAGGGAATAAAAAGAGAAAGAGAGAAGAAAGAGAAAGGAGAGGAGTAGTAAAGGGAGAAGCAGAAAGAAAAGAAAGAGAAAAAGGTAACCGGAGAAGAGGAAATGCTAAAGAAAAAGAAGAGAGAGGAGAGAATAGAGAAAAAGGTGGCATCATTACATTGAGAGAGAGAGAGAGAGAGAGAGAGTTGTGATTCAGGCTTGCAAGAAAGTAAGAGAGAGGAGAGAGGGGAAACGGAGAGAGGGAGAGAGAGCAAAAAAGAAGAGTTCTGTCTGTGGTTTGTTGTTCACTTGTCTCCACTTCCGCTTGATTTCTGTTTCATGGGACTTTGTATCACAATTTCATTGCTTTGCATATCACGTACAGATGACACAGTTGTCATACAGTAAAAACATTCCTTTTTGTTCATCATTTGATAAGTTATACAATTTCTGAAAGACAAAACAAAGATGAATGAAAAAAAATGAATTTTGATTCTGAGGCAGAAGTAAACATTTTTTTTGGTAACATATTTCCATATTCTCTATATTTGTTGGGATATACAACCTGATCTTTTTTAGAAAAATACCCCCCAACCCGGATCTTATATGCAAAGTTAAGGTATCTGGTCGGCTTTTTTCTCAAAAAATTAAAACAGTATTGGTATTAAGAACAAGACAAGCAGCTGTTGAGTTAAACTCAGCACCAACTTCTATTCCGACTGAAGACGATAACTATAACTTTTGTATATCTCTGAATTTTTGAGATCAGGTATTATTATTATCATTATTATTTCTATTATTATTATGATACCTGATGAAGGCCGTAGAGTACAATGACTGAAACGTTGTATGAAAAACAACCAAGATGAGGATGGTCCAAATAATAATAGAAATAAAACTTTTGTATTTAACATATAAGAAATAAAAAATCATAAAGATATATAAGTATAAATGTATTTATTCATAAGAATGGAATTACTTCATGTGTACCAATAAGATAAATATTTGTTAATATCTGAGACTTGTGTATTCAGTTCAGTCAGTCAGTTGGTCATGAGTTAAAATCACGATAGGGGAATGTGAATTTTACATATCGTTCTACACTCCAAATGCTGGAGATGATTGTTCTTGTTACAGTAGAAAAAAAGTTTACCCCATTTCTAGATTTGAAAAGAACCCCCACAATTTTGTTTGAAAGTTATTTTCTTAATATAACTTTTCTAATATTAAAAAATAGCATCACTCTTCAACAATCCACCAAAGATAATTAAACTTGAATCTAATCATTTGGTTGAATGCTCAAATCACAGTAGAAGAAGGTGGATTTTACATATTGGCTTACACACCTTATTTTGGTAAAGATTGTTCTATGGTTCTTGTTCCAGTAGGAAAATAAATTCTTCTCACTGTCCAAGTTTTCTTTCTTCTATAATGTGGCTACAGATTTTACAACATTAAATGCATACACGTTTAGCAAGCTAGTCTTGTAGAACATTACAATCATAGTGAGTTCCGTTTTCACTGAATGTTCCTCACTATTTATCTTGTGCCACACTTAGTAAATATCAATGCTCATACAAGAAAAATCTGGAATGGTCTGATTTGTGAGATCCAGACCAATTACTTCCATTATGTAAGTTTTATTCCAAACACAATCCTTGCCTGACTAAACATTATCTCTCTTGAATGTCAACATTCAAGTTGAATGCATAGATTTAAAGAGATGTACTACTTAACCTTTTGTGCATTGCTGTGAACAGAGGGTTAAAAAGTCAAAAGCCTTCAATAGATGCAGACTGTTGAAGAGATGAATTTTATTATTGAGGTAAGAAGTAGATAATCTAAAAAAAGCTAAAGCAAATATGGAAAACGAGAGCTACAAACGAAGACAGTAACAAATATTTTTACAGTCAAAAGCAAAAACAAAAATTGTAACTGATATCAGATACATAGAATATTAGAAATCTATATTGAATACCCTTCATTTTTAGTTTTGAAAAAAAAAAAGTATATGAAAAGGGACAAGCCTGGCTGCTGTAGGGTCAAACCCCACTCCTACTTCAATTCCAACCGAAGATGATTACAACAACTTTCGTATTGTGTATATAATAATCATGTTAATAAAAAATGGATGTATGATCTGACAGAATGATTATAAATTGTTATATTGTATTGAAACTTTATATGAAATGATCTCCTATCATTATGCTGTGAATGTATCATTTGATGTTGAAGTTAAAACAGTTATTTGGGCCTTTGCATGACTGGCAACTGTTCAGCTCAATGGTAAGAGCAACATTACGTTTAAGCAGCTACCCTATTGGATGCAGGTTCAATTCCTGCAGCAGCTCTATTTTCTTCAATTGTTTATTCTATTGACATATTCAAGGCCAAATGATACATTCACCATATAATAAAGGGAGATTGTTTCATATAGAGTCCCAATATAATATAATGCAATTCATTATCATATACGATAAATAAATTTGTAGGTATATACAGTTTAGCTAAGAGAGCTGTCTTCCAATCAGAGGGCCATGATTTAAAATCATGGTCGGGAAATGCTTTTATATAGAGATTTGGTTCAACATGATGTGACAGACAAACAGTGAAGCATTTACTCCCCTTAATTTGATGAGGATTATTCTTGTTGTTCTTGTTAAAGTAGAAAAACAGTCTACTCCAATTGGAGTTTAATGAAAATTTCATAGATACAATAACTGCAAATAGAAGTTAGTAAGGATGGGAAGATAATCAAAAAACATTAAAGAAACAATATGAAACCAGAGTCAGATTAAGTTGTTATAAAGGGGCCCTAAATCAAGAAAATACCCATAAATATTAAAACACATAAAATCTTTTTAATCAAATAGTAAAGTGATTAAGTTTCATTCACTTTATAGCCAGATCTATACAACAAATATGTCTGACATTTAAGAAATAGTCTTTCGTTTTTTGCTTTGATCTTTGTGCAGTGGCTCTGATTTCAGTATTAAATATATTCATGTATCAATTGTGTTATGCATCTCACTGATATCACACTCCTAATTTTACTGCATTAAAATAATAATCTCAATTAAAGGGGATAATTGATTAAACTCACCAACCTTAAACACTCAGTCGTTCAAAGTTGAAGGCAGCATAGTACAATAATATTTTTAATTTTATTCTCATCATAACTAGTTTTTACCTTTAGCTTAAATCTCAGTTGCTTTTTATTACAACTTGAATAAGACTAATTAATGAGTACAATGAAACGGCAAATCGGAAAATGAAGAGTTAGTTCATGGTAAACTAAAGGGTATGAGTTCGATTGTTACCTTAGGTTTACTCTTTATTTTCTGATTGTGCTGTTTAATGGTTGTGATAAAAAACAACTGAAAGGTAAAAAATAGTCAAAATAGATATTAATAGTTCTATAGTGATTGAGCAAGTGCAGAATCACTGAATCTGAATTGATAGATTGCAAACATTTTGGGCAGAGCCATTGAAATTGTGGAGCTATAGCAAATTCTACTTTTGCTACAAAGGTAATCCGGCACTGTGTGAAACTGCGAAGCAATGAATGTACAATAAGGTGTTTGATTCTTACCTACAGGACTTGTGACCACAAGGGTTGAATATAACGGAGATAGGGTTTGCATAGCAAATAGCACACAAGTCATCATCAGCTAGAGACTGGAAGCAAGAGAGGAGGAGAAGAAACATTTGAAACAAAAAAAAAAAGGCTGACAGACAAACAGAGACAGACAAACAAAAAGGTTGAGTTACTGGAGAGTTATAGTAAAATCCAGAAAATGAAAGAAACCTGGGTGTAAATCTATCCCAGCATGCACTTCAAAATATCAGAGCTACTAAAAAGTTAAAGATGTCTGAATATTATTACTCCAGCCAACATGTCATGGACCAGCAGGGTATGGTCTTACACTTACAGCAACAGAATTTGGGAAAGGCCTATGTCTAACAACGGACTTTAAAGTCTGATTGTGATGAAACATTAATTTTTGACTAGTTTTTTTCTTCTACTTTTGATTTCTGTTGATTGTTTACAAATATAGAAGTATTAACAGACGTAATAGTTTCTAAGTTGTCCAAATTTTGTGGATGAAGGAAGCGTTTTTGTTACCATTAATTTTTTACTAATTTTTCTTGCTGTTCAAGTCAAAAGCCTTGAACAGATGCAGATTGTTGAGGAAATGAATTTTACAATCAACATAAGTATAATTCTCTCCTGACTTAACATTATACCTCTTTTGAATGCCAACATTCAAGTCGAATTAATTTTGAGGTATCATTAATCAATAAGTGTGCTATGCTTCTTTTTTTTTTTTTAATATTCCTCTGTGGTTGTAGGTGTTAATGAGTGAATACAAAGGCTCAAAACATGAGGTAAAATTTAAGATACCAGTACAGAGAGAAGAAAAAGTGTTTTTTCTTACCTTTTGTTGATTCGACTTACGGTCTAATTGAACCTGGAGGTATTCTATCAATTCCTCCACTTCCGTGATTTCTTCACTATTCACTTGGTTGACTGAAAGAATCAAAAAGTCAATTGAAAGCGGTTGCAAAGTTTTTGATTTAAAAAAAGTTTTTTTAGAATTCTTGTCTGGATACTTAATCTTAACTTCCTGCAACAATTATTCCATGAATTAGTTGAACTAGTATCGTCATTGAACAATTGTAGTTAGGCGTAAGTGGCAAAGGCTTCTATTCCTGTGCGAGTGTGTTTGTGTTTTCCAGCACTCCTCGCCATGTTGTTTTTACGGACTTGAAATTTGGCATCAGTACTCCCCTAAGCTTTTTTTATCTTTTTTGGCCTTATCCTGACAGGTTTATTGATAACAAAGATTTCCCACAATCAAAATCTTACATGTTACTCTATTATAGATGTTTTCCAGAGAAAAATGCCAGGAATAGAATTTATTCTGACTAGATTTATTCTTTGATGCAATTTTTACACATGACTTCAAATTTTGATGCTATGGTTGTTTAATTATTGACTATGATGGCAAGTCTTCATTGTTTTTATCACATTTCTGCTATAGCTTTGGTGTCAGAGCTTAAAACTTTGGTTCTTTGATATGTCAATTGTTCCAAATGATGATGTTGTTGATGATGATATAGGAAAAAATCTCAACGAGAACATCTGACAATCAATTAATACTTATTTGTAGAAAAAAAAAGTAAACTTATTCCAGAAATTAATGCAGGTCCTCTTATCAATAATCATTTTGAAAATGATCAGGTATTCTGAAATAATCACTCATTCCAGAACCAATCAAGGACAAAATTGCTTAACTATGGGAATCTCATGAGAACTGATATTTCCATGAGCCACAAATAGCCTTACCTTCTCTAAGGGTGAACACTTTTTTGATGGAAGACGACGTCTCAGCTGCGGATGCTGTGTCACTGGGTTCTTGTTGACCCAACAGGAATTTCAAAGAGTTCATTTGGAACACAGGCTCAGAGATGAGCACTTGGCACACTCGACTGCCACTGAGGATGGTGCAAATAGAGAAAGGCAAATCACATAACACTTTTATATAAGATTTGAAATAACAAAGACAGAGGTACAAGTACAAAATATCTCAGATGAAAATCTTGGGACCAGACATGTTTTCAGAATTCAGAATTTTCCAGATTTTGGAAAGGTATCAATATTTGAATTGATTTTTGCTCTCCAGTGATACCCATTGGGCAATCTGCAGCTTTTCACCATCTTCAAATTTTTCGAGCTTTTCATTTTTCAGAATTCTGGATAAAAGATACTATACTTTAGGTAGATATTTTTCAGACAAACTTCTCCCGGAGTTTCATCAGGAAGACCAGCAGGCATTTACTTTCAGTCTTTTCTGAAGTCAATTTCGTGGATATAAACAACCACTTTGTAAGTGAAAACATGGGCAAAAAACCTTCTCTCAGCAAGGTCCAGCACACCCAAATAATTAACATTATGCAACGAGGGCTATTCAGAACACAAAATCAGTACAAAATATAGTATTGGTAAAATTTCAATTGTCAATTTTAATATTCACGGAGCTCATAGAGAAGTGGTCATCCTAGGCCAACCAGCATCAGAGATGATCATTGGATGAAAAGGATTGCTGTGCATTCTCCAATAAGTTCGATTAAAACAAATACGGGTTGCTCTGTTGGCAAAGGGCACAAGCGTGAGTAGAATGTTTAGTTCTGTTTGGGCAATGAATTTGTATTTAAACCATTTAAACCTGCTTGTAAACCAAAGTTGACAAAAGCCATGAAGGCCAAGTGAAAGTGGGATGGTCTTCAACTTTTAGGAAACACCGTATGTGTTGTGCATACAGGCCACAACAATGGAGCTAGAGGGCTGAAAATTCAATACCGAATCTAGAAAAAAACTTTTTTTATAAAAATTTTCCTCCCAAAATTTAAAAAATTTTTTTTATTTACAACATAATTCTGTGCTAAATTGGTCCCTTAGCTTGTGTCCAGCAGTGCTCAGACTTTTTCAATGATCACCCAGCAAAAGGTGAGAACACCTTTTTCCATCGTTTCAATTGATCACCCCCAACGTAGCATGCTACAAAAAGGCATAGGTCACATGACAGTCTCTGTTTATATAACCAGACCTGTTTATATCAATAACAGTACCCAGACTTTAGTGTTTAAATTTCTATAACCTTAAAAGCTTAAATAAAAAAAAATTCTTCAACTTCAATTGATTTTTGTTGTTTTAATAACAAAACTAGATTGAACTACAAAGATGTTAAGTCAAAACATTTAATAGATCCCTTTATCCACTTACCTTGGGCCTCTAGATCGGAGAATTAACTGTATGAGAATCCCGACTGTAGCAGCAAGGATAGGGTAGTGTGTGACAACCTCCATACCTGAAATATAGCAAGTATGGGTTGGCCAAAAAGGTTTGTTCAGTTTTCATCTTTGGATGGCTTTACGAGCATCAAATTTTAAATTCATACAAAAATATCGCTTTTTTTCTTACAATTAGAACCAAAATTAAAACTTCACAGAAGATATTTGAATCATGCTAATATGTTTCAAATTTTTAAAAAGTCTTCGGTCATTGCTACAATTTGTAATGTTTTTGGTACCGATCTAGTTTGGATGAACAACATATATATTATACCATTTTATGCAGACATATCTTGCGGTTATGTAAGCAAAATATGAAAGGAGTAACTGGTCTACACCTTTAGATATGAACAAAAACATAGTGTGATGTGTTTTGCACATTACGATTCACTTGACTCAGGCTTTTAAATATAGATATATTAAATCTGTTTATGCAACCCATGCCATTGGTAAGATTTATTAAACAAATGCTTCTAAACTTGTATTCATGCAAATCATTCCATACATAAAGATATAGGAAATATATTGAAACATAGGAAATGGTTGCAGTGATGTTACAATCACAATTGTAATCCAATTCTATTTTATTAGATTAAGTATTGAAAATTATTATTATCAATTTTTTGCGATTTGCCTTCAGCTAGATCATGCTTACAAGGGTCACAAGTTTGATTCTCACTTGGAACTTAAGCTTTATCCTGATCTGCGTTGTCAATTTATTTAGTCACAGCTGAAGGGAAACCAGTCTGGGTTTAGTTGCGATAAAAAGAAACAGCAATCAAGATGAAGGTGATTAGTAGCAAAAAATTATTAATAATGAATCACAATTGTATTTCAACAATGACTGCATTTGAATCTTCCGGGAAGATTTGGCTTTCCTTGTGAATGTCTGTTGACTTAGTAGCAGCTATTTTCTGCTTCACTTTAGACGGTTATTTCTGTTTTAACAAACTATATAAATGTAGTCAATTGGTAAGTACAATTTTGTAATTTTTTATCTATGAATTATTTTTGGCAATTTTCAGCTCTTAATCTGTATGCTGTGTATTGAAAATCAGAAAGAAACGGATCATCAGTGGTCAGGAATTAAGGCAAGCATTATCAATCGAAAGAATAGGACTATCAAAGCACCCATAGCCCCACAAATCACACACTCAATCAACCAGCCAATTAGGCTATAGATTCCTTTCTCTTCAAGTATTTGTGTACCTCTGGGCACTCCTGGTCATTTTTTAGCCTTTAGGGCTGAGCAGCATCTCTCAGATTTGAAAATGCCAAAATTAACCTGACCCCAATTGACCCTTAGGAGTCACCAGAGACCATCGCCACCTATCCTATGTTCAATCTAGGGTCAATTTGCACTTGCACACAAATTTACAGGCCACAGGGTGTGGCAGTTCCAGTTAGTGTTTAAAATGCTCAAATTGACCTCTGGAGGTAACCAGAAGTCAGTATTACCCATTCTTTGTTCATTCTGAGGTCAAGTTACATTGGGACACAATTTTGCAGCCTTTGGGAATGGAGCTGGCTCTCTTAGATTAGAGGTCACTAAAGGTCATCACTGCCTACCCCATGTCCACAATCGGGTCAAGTTACCCTTATGCACACATTTTCAGCTTGTAGGGTGCAATCATTTAGGAGACTATTAAAAAAAGTTACCAACAAAGAAATAAACATTTTTTGTCTTAATAGTATTAGACATATCAAAGTCAATGGATTGAATCGATAGATCAAATAATTTATAAAGCCAAATTCATCTCCGTTTATATATATATGTCAAAAATTGAGTGGTAGCAAAAAATCAGAAAGCAAACATACTACGTTACATCTTCATTGTAAATTTAACCAAACTCCATCTAAATTGTGAGTTGGTCAACATGAAGTACACAGAGAATCAGAGAAACAGGAAGATTCAGGTTGCAATATCAGAATTGGACATAAAATTCTTACCAGGTAAAGGCAATGAAATGACATTTTCGAACATTCCACTTCGTGTTGCAATCCTATTCAATATCTGACACAACAGCTGAAAAGAGAAAAAAAACATTGAAAACTCTTGAAATCTCTTGAGTATGCATTCGTATCTATACAAGACATGAGAATCATATCGCAATAGCAAAAATAGCATAATGTTGCAATAAAGCACACAGGAAAATATCTGGAATTATTTGAATGTTTATGGAAGTCGTGTCATAAATCTGTCTCTAATACCAGGCTGGTGGTCAATTTGGTATTTTTAACCTCTGTAGTTTTTACAGCAAGTATTTTTTCTCTGTCAGAAAGTATCACTCTTTCAACTTCTACATTTTTTTTATACCCATTTCTACTGTGCTGTGTATTAGAGAGAGATGTCATCAAAAATGAGGGTACATAAAATACATGGATAGACACTGCATTTTATATATATACGTAGATAATAGAGATTTGCATTGTCCTATTTGTCCGAACCCTCTAGAGAACAGAGTGTGTTGGTTCAATTTGGGGATACAACATATGTTAACGTGTAGGCAGACTAACGCAACAAATTCTTAGTCCTCGTAACTATAGTTAAAAAGACATAAGAGCATTGGTCTTTAGGTCTTAGATGAATCCTGAACCCTTTGGACATGACCACACAGAACAGTTCTAATCTTAATGGGGTAAAATCCCATTGGCTATGGAATCACATCTACATCTATCTGGTCCAGAATTGTCAGAATTCTGGTTAGAAACTAAAATTTGCATTACGATGAGCTTGGAAAATAGCGTTTTGTTGATCACAAACTGATTTTTATCATCTTTTGTTTCTGTCATTTTTTTTTTTTTCTTTCCAAGTTGTTTTCTAAATTCTGAAATTTTATTATGTCATCAGAACATAAAATTCTATTTTATCAAGTCAGTTGTGTCCCTATATGTACAGAGTCGATTGCTAATTATTCTATGAGTGGACACGTATTAAAATAAAGAATAAAAAACTTTCTGTCTGAAATCTTTTGATGAGGGAGCATCAATAAGTACCGATTTATTTTTTACTGTTATACTCATTTTGGACGTTATACTCAATGGCCTTTTTCAGGTGGGTGTTGAAAATGGGGAGGGTTTAAAATGCTGGGACGAGGGTCCCCCATCAAAACAATACTTGTTAAAATGATGACATGAGACAATGTCAAAGTTTCCGCTTACCTGTATTAATCTGGTAAGGAGCAATTCCGCAGATGGTTTTGACCAATCAGTGAACAGCGATGGGGCAATCGTGACAATCATCTCCACCACACGTAGGAGTGAAATCGTTATCTCAAAGCAAGTAGCACAGAATTTCAATTGGCGAGTATCAATGAACCGTGGTTCCGTTTTACTAACCACTTGTTGAATCTTCAGAAAAACAAAGAAAGAAACGGAAAGATGCAATTATGTTGCTAATGATTTAAAATGCTAAAAATGGCCAAGGTCCCTTTTATGAGAGATTACCAAATTTTCAGTAAAACATTCAAGATAAGTTTCAATTCCAAATTTTAAAAAAAAAAGGTTTCTCCTTGTGATTATATCCCCCTATCCCAATAAATCATTCGAAAGGGAAATATTAACATTTACATATATAAATAGTACTTGTCAAAAAGGACAGGACTATGCTAGTATATATATATATATATATATATATATATATATATATATATATATATATATAAGAACCATGTCAGTCACACTTTAGTATCAGCAACAGCCATCAGTCGTTCTTCCTTCATACCCTCTAATTAAATTACTTTTCCTTTCTCTCTTACTACCTTCTCATTGGATTATATTTATTTTCTCTCCTTTCTCTTCCTATCCACTTATTAAGCTAACAACCTTATTTTCTCTACCCCAATCTTTTTTAAAACTATCTTATCTTCTTCCCCTCTCCCTTCCTACTCTTTTTAAACTACAATTTAGCAAACATAGAAACACTAGTTGTAACTAAAACTTTCAAATTATTTTAGAAAAATATTCCAGATACCATAGGACAAAAATACCACTGAAGCTGAAATTCACAAAGTACCCTGTAAGGACTGCCACAGGAAGTATATTGGTGAGACTTCCAGATCTCTAAAAACATATATACTTCAACATCAAAGAGTATTGAGATTGGATGATAAGCTCACTGCCTTTGTTAATCATAGTAAGAAAATGGGCCATGATTTCTACCTGAGAAAAGCATAATTAATCAAAGGAGAACCAAATAAAACAAAAACTAAGCTAAATTTAGAAAATACCTAGTCAGCCTATCATAGAATGGTTGTTGGTGAACTACTGTTCTATATATATATATATATACACACACACATATATATATATACAGTATATGTGGTACAAATCAGGCTAGCAGTATAACATAATATAATTATATATCATTGATATAAAGCCACTTCTGAAATGTAATGGATTTATTTCATAGAGTGCTTTATTATATATATATATATATATATATATATATATATATATATATATATATATGTGTGTGTGTGTGTGTGTGTGTGTGTATGTATGTATGTATGTATGTATGTATTAAGAAACGGATGCATATAATCAGATAGAATGATTATAAATTGCATTACATTAAATAGAAACATTTATTTGAAATGATCTCCCGTCGTTACATGGTCAATGTATTACTTAGCCTAGACAACATAAATAGAATAAACAATTAAGCCCCATTTTCTTAAATCGCTTATTCTTTTTGTTATCTAGGCTAAGTGATACATTAATCATGTAATGATAAGAGATCATTTCGAATAAATGTTTCTGTATGATATAACACTATATATATATATATATATATATATATATATATATATATATATATTATATATATAAAAGAATGACTAGAGCTAGTTGGACCCTTTTTAAGCTGAAAGCAATGTTGAAAATCTTTCAATAGAGTTAGAGGAACCATCCATGGATCAAAATGAGCTTCAAAATCTTGACTAAATTTTTGAAATCAATAAATGACAATACAATTGTATTCATAACTCAGTTTTGCCCATAGCTGACCTAGTGACAGAGGGACCAAGCAAAACAAATCACAAGAACACTTTGCCATCCACCTTTTGTATCTGTTCATATCCCACCCCAAAATCTAGAATTAAGAAACATTCAGGCATCATGTTAACAGCCTCAGACTACAGAATAACAAACCGCTTCATTTTCTTATGACCATAATACGTGATCAAACAATCAAAACCAGAAAAGAAAATAACATTTTGGCATGAATTTGGCACAGGAGCTAGTTTGTTCAGTGGTAAAGGAATCAACTCACCTCACACGATCATGTGACTTGGCCATTTGACCAAAATAACTGAAATCCCTAAAAGGCTTCAAATAGCCCCAGTCATTCCTATATATATATATATACATATATATAAATATATATATATATAAATATATATATATATATATATATATATATATATATATATATATAGTTTATCTCTAAATAAATCCACTTATAAAAATTCAAATATATACACGAAAAGGAAAGATTGTTGAGAGGGATTTCCAGGGCAGTAGGACCATAGACGGTGGGGTTTGTGTGCAGAATGAATGTAGTTTGAGTAATGGAGTTTTATGCTGAGGTCAGCTTGTCAAGGGGCCAAGTTCCATCCTTTAAATCTGGGGTTTGTGTCTTATTGTCCACCAGGGTGGCATGGATAGGAGCAATGGCTTCCTTTGTGGTGAAGTAAAATAAGATTCACAAATGGAATACAATTTCAAAAGTTAATAAAAAATGAAAAGTAAGTTTCAAAAAGTACTTATTCACCATATCAATTTTACCCCGAAAAAAAAAAAAAGAGAAGGAAAAATTTTTTCTTTCCATTTTCTTTTCTTGCCACTAGATTTGCTCAAACATAAAAATAAAACTTGTGTAATAGTTACTAAATTGACTTGAGCCACAAAATAGCCATGATTCTTTATGCTATTTTCAATAAATTTATTTATGTGTTTATTAGGATGAAATTAACTTGAAAAAAATGAGTTAAGAGTTGTTTTTTTTAAATGTTTCTCACAATTAGAAATATGTAAAAAATATGGGGAGGAAATTAAACCAGCAGCACCAGCTATCTTGGCAACGTGTTGTTAAAAACTACTACTCTATATCTTTGTTTTCACTCTGAATTTTAGCTGTTTGGCTGTGGCTAAGTGGATTTATGACTTTTCACTCAACCTCAATGACGTGTGTTTGATCCTATCTCAGGCATATGTTAATTTTATCTATCAGTTTGGTCTAAAGTGACAGGACGGACAAACATATCAACAAAAGAAGTGACAATGGCTTTAATGAATTTAAGATGCTATCACAGGTATGATTTATTAGACGGATACACCAAAACTTTCATCTACTCAAATATCTTCAAGTATAGCAACACAGCAAATTCTAAAAGCTTATATAGGATCAGGAAATTTCTATGATATATTTTGGAAAAAAAGACATCAAAATTTTCATCCTCTCTTATGATAAGATATATAGTGACATAGTAGATACTAAAAACATACATGGAAATACATTGAAAAATATTTTACTATAAGTATTCATTTGAAATTATTTCAATATTAGTTGTTGATGCAATAGGTAGAATTTATCAAACAAATACATCAAAACTTTCATTGACTCTGATCATTACATATAGTGACACAGCAAATACTAAAAGCATAAATAATAAGTAAGCAAATGCCAGAGATTCCTTAGTATATTTATAACTAGAACAGATACATCAAATATAATATGAATTCAAAAAGCTGATCATATAATACGTACTTATCTATGATCTGCTAGAAAATTCATGCAAAATATCAACTTCAGAGGCATGCCTAGAGGGTGGAAAGGGTATATTTGGAACCCCTCACAGAAGAATTTGTGAAAGCCCACCTTTATGGTGAGTGTTGATCTTGGTGCAAGAAGGTGAAGGTCATTCACAGGGCTATGAATAAATGAAAATCACTATAATAACATGAGCGCTTAAAATGAAATTTAATGATTTAACCACCATATTTTGTAATTTTTATCCAAATTTGTACAAGTTTCAGAGCTTAATCTCTATGCTGTACTTTGAAAATTAGGAAGATGAATAGGGGTAAACATTACAGACAGAATAGGGTTATTAAATTTAATTTAATAGTAATAAAGTTTGACAATGCTTCATCTAATGAATGAAGACAATATGGCTACTGTGGAAATATTCCTCATCTTTTTAGGGCCATGGCTTTGGCTATCATTTCACTCACTTGCCACATCTAGTTCCTTCAAAAGTTCAAACTACCTAGTCTAGCCAGCCTCCACAGTAAGTTTGCTTAATACTTTCTTTACATTTATTTTCATTGTGCAATAACCAATTTATTTATTTATTCAATCAAAGTGCCTCTATGGTCATCTCCTTAAACAATTTACAATAGAAACACTCATTCAACATTAAGATATACATTCATTCAAGTTATAAGAATACATGAAACTTGATAGAACATTTTTGATCTTACCAGTAAAGAGGAACATTTACCAGGTATATTTTATCAATTCAATCTTCCTAAATTCTCACATATATTTCTGTTGATAAACCTCCAAATTGCCCTATACATTTATTTTCTATCCCAGATGATTTAAATTCAGCAAAGTTTAAAACTATTAATACTTGTATCAATTTTTACAGTGGAGGGTAAACTGTACAATAGATAAACATTCACAACAGAAATGCATTATGAATGAGGAAGAAAGGGATTGTCAGGGGTCAGGAATTGATGCAAGCATCATTGACTGAAAAGAACTATCATATACTTTCTATAACTTTGAGAAAGGTCATTAATATACTTTTAAGAAGTGACCGATAGGTGAGACTCTTTCATTAAAGATTTTGCAATCTACACCTGGAGTGGGCCATAGAAATGAATCGGCTGAAACTTTGTGCCTGTTATGGAGATGAAAAGAAGAGGTTGAATTATCCGAAACAAAGTTGGTTGGGCTATTATATGTACAACAGATTAACATTTATTATAGAAATGCACGGTAAATGAAGAGATAAGGATTGTCACTGGTCAGGAATGAATGTAAGCAATACAGACAGAATAGGGATATCATTTGTATAGAAGCTAAACATTCATTATAGAAATGAATTGTGAACGATTTTCACTATAGAAATGTATTGTAAATGAGGAGGAAAGAGATTTCTAAGGGTAAAAAAAAGGCACATGTTACTAAACAAATTGTGTAATTATAAGTAAAGCTTTTCCCTACTATTCAAAAATAGAGTTTCTATGAAACCTTTTGTAAGCCAAAAGAGCATAATGCAAAAAAGCAATTACCATTATTATATATGAGAAAAATCTGGGAGTGTTTCAAGACTAAAAAAAAAAACCTTCTATGTCTGCCAATTTTATGCATAGTGAAACTCACTTATGAGCTCTCTCAGACTTTTCTGATACCTCAAGACACATCTAACTAATAGAGACACAAAATAAATCATGATAAAGCACAGATGCTCACAGACACAGTTCAAAGCTATGTTGGCTTGGGGTCTTTCATAACAGCAGGGTGGCGGAAAGCAAACTTTTGTAAAGCGGGAGATACCTGTATAATAGATATATTTACCTCTTGCATAATGGCTATAAATTCAGAGAAAGACCAGTTGAGTTGGCTGAGCATAGTATCAAGGAAACGGACGGCACGTTCATGATCCTGAAGAAGCATTTCTGAGAGAAGACTCTGAAATACCTGAGAAGGACACGGTTCTACAATAAAGAGAGACAAAGAAAAAAAAAATGAAGCAAAGTTAATAATTTACAAAAACAGTAGCAAAAGCTGACTGACATTTGAACAAAGATATGCGATTTACTCATATAATAATTACCAATGTGCAGATGTCTTTAGTCATGCTAATGCATTCGACTGATATAGTGAAACATAATTCCATTCATGTCCTAATGACATGATAAAAATGCTGAATTTAAAGATCAATAAAAAAAATGTAAAAAATAAAAGAATATCCAAGAAAGCTGATCAGATACATCTTTTACATTTTGCATGCATAATCCAAAAATATGTCTGTATGGTATAATTTACATGTGGCTTATCCCAAGTTCGTAGCTGCCAAAAACATAACCGATTGCAACAATGATCATGAATTTTTTTTTTTATAAAAATCTAAAATGTATGGCAATAATTCAAATATCTTCTCTTGGGTTTTAAATTTGGTTTTAATTGCAAGAAAATAGCATGAAGTTAATCATAGAAAAATAAAAATCACATTTGCATACTTGAAGCAGGTTTTAAACTGTTTTGAATGTCAATTTCTGTCACCTCAAACTATTTTGATTTCGCCATGATTAATATCTGTCTGGTAAGAGCAAAAATTTAAATCTTCCAAAAATGAATTAATCGTTATAAGAATAGGAATTAACAAAAATTAGTTCATTTGGTGATTTCTCATTTTGGATTTCGAAAAAACTATCATTAGCTTATAAATTTGTCAATAGCGGGTGTGTGCAACCTATCAAGTCAGTTCAAAGATCAAGTGGGTATTGAGTGAAAGCCTTATAGGGCAGCTGAAATATGGATTGACAAAACCTGAAATCACCCACAATGGCAAATATACATTCCCAAGATGATACACCATCATGATATACAACACTCTTGTAATTAATAGATGACTAATCTATGTAAAGTAGAAATTTCCAATCATTATAAATACTAAATATATTGGGATTGGAAAAGTCACAATATCATCTTCATACATGATTCAAATAAAATTAGTTTTAGCAAAATGTATCTTTGCAATTTCTTGAACCTCAGAAATTTTAGGCCATGTATAAAACATTGTCAATCAAATCACCATAGCCTCATAAATAGCCAGCCCAATCAACAACTGAAATGTGCCACAGATTCTTCACTATTTGAGTGTCCATTTGTCTGAGGGTCTGTTTCTCTGAGTGCTCCAGGACATATTTGCATGAGTACACCACTAAACACCATCTAAAAACGTTTTTTTTTGTTTTTTTCAAGAAAGTGCTTTTTGGAGTCTCTATGGTCATTTCGGACCAACAATGCCCAAATCTCGTGCTGGTATTTTTTTTTTAAAGAACAATTCTAAATAAAAATTCTGTTTTTTTTAGACAATTTTTTAGATGATCAGTTCTGGTACATGTGTGGGCTATGAAGACTCATTTATGCAAGGTACGAATATTACTATTGATTGAATATTTCTTTCATTTTAATTTCCATTGCTTCCAACAACAACTCCCAGATCATCATTCCATAATCACTAAAAAGCATTCTAGATGGGAAATGAAAAGTAAACCTCAGTTGATATCCATTATCCTCAGGTGTCAGTGTAAACACAAAAGCTAGCTTACTCATTAGGCTACAAAAGACACTACCTGCAGTCATTCAAATTCAACCATATAGCCATTCTTAATGTGACAGCTGCCTCACTGATTAAGCTACAAAGGCTACCAGCTGTAGTTCTTCAAAACTAATTATTCATTTTCCTCCAATGCCTGATATGCCACAACCTTTGTTTACATATACTAGTAGTAATAATAGTAATGATATTTGGAATTTCTTTGATGAAGCAATGTCAATCAATAATTTTTTACTAGAATTTTTCCATTTCAATTTCTGAAGCTTTTTATCGCAACTACCAGATCATCATTCCATGTTTGTTAGTAAAGTAGCTTGAATTGAAAATAAAGAATAAACCTTCAGTGAGATTCAAATCAGCAAGACAACTGTCACATTAAGAAAGGCTCTTGAGGAAAAAGGATGCGAGGTCGAGTCTCACTGGACACTAATCCCCTATTTCGAAACCCTACTGTTTACTTTATATAGTCATGAAATGATGATCTGGGGGTTGTGAAACTGAAGTTACGATGAAAGAAATACAGGACAAAATTCAATAAAGAATTAATAAATTTCATTAAATTTTTTTATTTTGAAATAAGCAATAATGATACGTAATTATATAACATAATCAGTAAAAGTCGGGGACACTTTTTCTGTAACAAAACCAGTCAAGTCTGGAGTACCACAGGGGTCTGGTTGGGGCCATTATTGTTCTTGATGTTTACAAATGATCTTTCAGAGACATTAAAATGTATTGTAAAAATGGCTGCAGATGATGTAAAATCATTAGTTGCATCAAATGAATGTAAAATAGCACAGGAAGACTTGAAAAATTTAGATAAGTGGGAGTCTAGGGGGAATTGAAAATTTTGTGTGGATATGTGTTAAGTAATGTACACCTTGGCAGAGGAAATGAAAATTACACATACACTCAGGGAAATCAACCATTATAAAAAGTATCAGAATAGACCTGAATGTAGAATTTAATAAACAATTTAATTTTGAAAAAAATATATTCAGCCGTAGCTGGCCCAGTAGAAACATTATATCAAGAAATCCATACATTCTGAAAAGAATTTATACAGCAATAATGCAACCACATTTAGAGTATTGTGTACAGGCTTGGGCCCAACACAAAAGGCATGGTAATTGGAAAATAATTTTGAAATTAGAAACAGTACAGTACAGAACTGATTTACCAGAATGGTAAGTGAATAAGACATTCAAGTTTTAAGGATTGACAAGAAAAGTTAGGCATGGCTTCATTGCTCGTGAGGAGGGCAAGAAGAGAATTAATTGAAATTTTTAAGATAATAAGTGGCTCCACAAATTATAGAATTCTAATGTTTGATGAGACAGATGGGACAGGAAATTAATACCTAGGTCTATTACATAAACAAAATGTTTTTTTTCCGCCCAAAGAAGTTTGAAACACAGAGACAGTTTATCATCTTATGTAAAAATACAAGCATGAATAATTTTAAACTTTGATAAATTTAGATTTTCTGTGATAAGAAATAAATTAAAAGGGCAATTTTGGGAGTTATCAACTGAAATATAGAGAAGAATTTAGGAAAATTGAATGAATAAAATGTCTGGTTAATGTTTCTCTGTACTGGTAAGATTGTAAAGATTTATCAAGTTTCATACATTTTTATAACTTGAACAAATGTATATTTTAATCTTGAATGAGTATTCCTAACATATATTGTTTAAGGAGATGATTGTAGAGGCATTTTGATTCAATAAATGAATAAATAAATAAACTGGTGATTGAACAATGAAAATAGATTTGAAAAAAGCATTGAGCAAACTTACTCTGGAGGCTGGCCAGACCAAGATCAGTAGTTTGAACTTTCGAAGGAACAAGATGTGGCAAATGAGTGTAACGATAACCAAAGCCACAGCCCTGAAAAGAAAAGGAAAAAGATGAGGATTATTTTCACAGTAGCCATATTGTTTTTATTTTTTATAAGATGAACTACTGTCAACCATTAGTATTATTCATTTTTTAAGAGTATTTTCTTCCATGTTAATTTTCAATTGCTTTTTTCTGACAACTGACTCAGTCTGCAGTTCCCGGATTGGGAGTAAAGGATAAACACTTAGTGAAACCCAAACTCACATTTCTTTTGCTTCAGGAAAGCTTAGTAATCCGTACCAGCTACTCTTACTGACTGAGCTACAAGAATTCTACAGCTAACAGAAGATCAAATCTAAACTTTAAACCTACCCGTTCATTTTTCCCTGATCTCTCATGGTGCCATATTTATTATTGCTTTTATACTAGTAGCTTTAGTAGCAAAGACATTTTCTTTATTTAATCATTATTACATGAAGCATGGTCAACATTTATAGTGATAGATTTTTCATTGGTTTTTCTTTTATTTTAATTTCTAGAAGCTTTTTTATTGTTGCAATAAAAAAAGCATCTAGAAATTGAGATGAAAGAAAATACTAGAACAAGTCAGGTTAATTACTCGATAGAAACAGTCACATAAGCAATGTATTTTGATAGTATGCTGTGTTGGGGGTGGTCAATTAAAAAATTAGAAAAAGAGGTGATCAATGAATAAATCACTTCTCTCACCTTTTGTTGGGCAGTGATCACTAATGAAAGTCTGAATCTTCAAAAAACAAGCACGGATGCTTCCGGGCACGAACTGAGGGACCTATTCAGCATAAACTTATATTGCAAATAGAATTCCCCCTCACAAAACTATTTAGGGCGAAATAAAAAAAAAAAGTTTTTTTCTAGACATAACAAGAAGTGAATGATGAAATTTACAGCCCTCCAGCTCCATTGATGTGGCCTGTATATGTGATACATAACCAGCCAGCCAGACCAACTTGAAAACTGAAGAAACATATGTTGACAGTCATGGTTAACGGTTACTAAAAATTATCTATGTTAATAGTTTTCGCAGTAAGCCAATTTATTTGATCAGTATTAAAAACGTTTTCTGACCTTCAATAACTCAAATCAAATTTTAATCAGACAAGAAAATGCAGATTCAGATCATTATTCTGTTCAAATTATTACCTTGTGGGTTTATTTGCCATTTTCCTAAAATACACTTATGATGATTTATCTCCCCTTAACGCACACATCCACTTGTAAAATGATTTGCAAACAATGTTCTTAGAGGCCTTTAAAGTATTAATTGTACCATACTATAAAATATAAAATATGGTACAATTACATATATATATATATATATATATATATATATATATATATATTATATTATCATAATAATTAAATGATTGTGTCATCCACAAACAGCTGTTTTGTTGTATTACGACTTTTCAGTGTGGCTACAGACTATCCATTATCCCACCCAGTACCACGAGGTAGGATCGAAACCTTTGCTTCATATATATATATATATATATATATAGAAAAAGGAAGAAAAGATGTTCCTAATCATTTTTCAAATATTATGGAAAGTCAAACCAGATTCCTATTAAAACATATGTTATATCAAGTAACCATTCCTCATGAGTTGAGTGAATAAAACCAACTGGACTGTATGTCATGAAAATGTACTGTTTTTGAAACAAATTGTGATAGATGATGAAAAGTGGATACTTGAAAGCAAGGAACTATAAAAATGAAATGAAATATTTTGTAATAACAGAGATAGAAAAACATTAAAAGAAAGAACTCACCTTCCAAATGCGTACCAAAATCCAATTGGTTTGTGCCCATGACCGGTTGTCATAAGGAGCAATAAGAGAATACATCATAGTCTTCTTACTGAAACAGTAATTTAGAAAGAACAATTTGAATAGTACAAAAAGACACAAAATCGATGTCAAAGCAAGAATAAGATGTTCTGATTTTTTTTCAATTGCTTCAGCCATTTTATTTCTTTTCCTCCTCTGTGTGTTACCAACATAAAAGTTATTTAAAATCTTTAGATTTTCCTCAGTATTTTTTTCTACACTATATCAACAAATACATTGATTTCAGTAAATTTTAGAGATTTCTTCAAAATGTCCAATTTCTGATTTCTGTCAACATCCAAAAATGAAACTTTTATCTACTATTTTAATTTTCTTTTATTCTAGCAGTGTCTCTGGCAAAAATTTGTTCCAATGCTGTTCTCAATTCATTATGGCTGATCATGCGTGGAGAAAAAAGAGGGTCACCAACCCCTGTTGAATGAAGTGAGAATGGACAGCAGAATAAGAACAATTGTCCCCAGTAGATTGAATAAAGGGTTAGGTCCAAAACTCCCTGAACCTGATAAAGGCCAGAAGGTACAATTCCTGGAATGTCTTGAGCATAAATCCAAGAAGACACCAGTTCAAGTAAATCATTGTATACTAGTAAAGTGACTTTGATTCTCACAGAGCATCTCACTACTGTGAATACTTTCTGTTGAAGACTCAACTGGGCCAAATAAATATCTACATTAAAACCCATTACTCATTAGGACTTGTTATGTAAAGTACTTCACAAAAAAAAACATTGTTTTTTTTCTTCCAGCTGATCAGAGTTGATCTGGAGAGTTTTGAAAAACTACTGTAACAAAATAATACTAAAAGATGCTTAAAATGAAAGATGAGGAAAAGATTTGTAGTTTTCAATTTGAGACTAGTTTGTTAACCATTATCCTATGACAAGATGCGTTATGTATTCACTGAGCATAGCTTAGTCTGATACAAAGCTACAAGTGTGAGGCACCCACAAAAGATTGCGCTTACTGTACAGTGATAATAGTCTATTTGTTGAAATAGCTGAAGATGAGAAAAAAGGTTTGAAGTTTTTATTTTGAGACTCCAGTGAAGAAATAGAAGTTAGAAAAATCAAAAAAAAAATATCTTACATTTCCACCGGCAAATTTTCTAAGGCTTCAAGAGAATAGGGGAAACATGCAAAACAGGCCAAAGCTTGTGTGATATTGTCACGAAGATCTGGAAAATAAAGAGATAGATTTTTTTTTATTCAGGTTTTCTTGATAAGATATAAAGACAAAATGATAACAACAAGAAAGATGGGAAAATACCTTTTGAGAAATAATTAAATAATTAATTAAATAATCCTTTCCTTAAATACTATTTAGCTGAATTTTGAGTTGGCAAAATTTTTTTTTGATGGAATTAAAACTGGGATCATTCTTTTATGATAAAATACACAATCTGGCTGAAAGGTAGGGTAAGTTCATATAAAGCCAAGGAAAATACTTCAATGAAAGGTTATTTTATTTTCACAGGCCTATCCTAAACCCAGAGGAAGGTGATCTATGTTAGGCAGTAACCTAAACTTCTGTATATAATCCCTGAATGAAGTGTACAAATTATGCTTGAAATAGAATAGTACGTGAACACAAGTATCATAAATAATCTTTCGGAAATATAACTAATCACAAAGATCTGTTCCTGTACCAGGGTACTACAGTAGGGCCAATGGACTAGTAGTATTTCAGAAGTTATATATCAATAATACTGATATTTTCACTCTCCTCAAATGACCACATTTAAATGGAGATTAAAAGTGGTCAAGAGGATCTACGTGTTGCTAAGCCACCCACAAAACATCGTGGTGAGGTAGGTGAGCAAGCTAGGACCTCAATTTCTTTTTCCTTTTTAAGTATTTGAGGTGTCTTTGAGGTGTGGAAATACAATATTTTTATTGTCTAAAAAAGACTAAACATAATTAATGTTATAGCTATATATGCAGGCAGTAACTTTTGGACTGTTCATAGTTATGCAAAAAATATTCAAAGCATTTTAAAATCCACTGTTGAAAGATACAACCTTAATGATAAATGCACTTTTGAGTCAGGACTTAAAGGTGATATTAGGTTGATGCCAGCAGTTTTTTGATAAAATCTTTTAATTATGTACTTTCATAGCATCATCATTCAGTCATCAAGTATTTTCCTTGCCATTCTATGACCTTACATTTCTTTTCAGCTAAATTGTCTATTCCATCATATTAGATTGATACAAAAGTCTCCAGCATTTTTTTTGACAAAATCTCTAATTCATCAACCTTATTCAGTAACCTTTGGCATGTGTGTCACAGGCTAAACCTCCCAGAGTTATTTCAGGGAAAAAAAAAAAATTGTATTTGTCGCCCAGAAAAGTATGCTATTTCCATTTACTATAGTCTTTTGAAGCTTGAATTTTGTTTATAAGGGTGAAGTAGAAATAATGTGATAGTTTCAATAGTTTTCACCACAAACAATAGAGTCAATCTACTGTGATAGATCTTTGGAGATAGGACCACTTCTCAACTCTCAAATTCATACAAAGAAAATAGAATGTTAATCTCAAGGGGAATAATTAGATTGAAATTATCCCTCTCTGAGCATTAGGTGAATTTTTAAAATAATGTTCAAATTCAATACACAGCAGAGTTTATTTATGCTACGCATTGAAGAGTTTCAGAGTTTTAAGTGGTTTATGAATTCAAGTGTTAATTTTTGAATCAATATCATCAAACATTTCAAACATTAACTGCTAGAATGTTCAGGTATAACAGATCGTTGGGGTGGGGGAGTTTGATAACAAATTTTTTACCTGAATTGACGATTCTGTTATCTGAGAAGTGCCGCGTAAGAAACAACGCAAATCGTGCACTTAAGTCAGCTTGATCTACAATAAGGAAATTTAAAAAAAAAACAGTAAATCAAATCAGGTGGATATGAATTAAATCAAGATTCAATGGATACATGCAAGCATTAAAAAAAACTGACAAAACATAACAGAATATCTCATATGTTAGGCTAGTCTGGCACAGGGTAACAGGAATGGTGCACACCACTGATGGTTCAATTGTCAATACTAACACTGGTCAGTGAGACTAGCTCTATAGAAAATGCCCTGATGCATATAATCAATTAAAATTTACATTTAAAATGTTTGCATAAATAATATTGATTTTTCATAGTCTGAAGTTGTTTATAACAAATAATTCAATAACATAACAATTAATTCAATAACAATGAATATAGATTGTCCACATTTTTATATCCTTTGCTTATTGGTATCAGCTGGTTATTGTTATCAGAAAAAGTCTGTCCCAAGGTAATCACAATAAGTAGTTTCTACTGTATTTACTAAACTTAGCCTAAACTGACAAAAAGGCACAATTGGGCACACAGTGATGATTAAATTCATTTCCAATGCTAACTTCATTCCTTCACTTGATAGTAGGCAGCCTAAGCTTTATCTTTTATGAGCCAAACACATGTGTGAGATTAGAGGTACCTGACCACGGGGTCATGATCAACAAGCAACTCTACCATACAATTACTAGTGTTTGGTAAGTGCAATGGGCGCTCTGCAGTTTTAGGAAAATTTATTTCAGGATTAGTGACAGAGCAATAAAACAAAAAGGGACAAATGATCCCATCCTCTATGGACTTATAAGGTACATTAGATCTTTAATAACTTGTTGTAGAAAAGTATCTTTTCATTTTTAAAGAATCATCTTATTTTAAAATGAGATGGGGTTAAACTCATAAATTAAACGTAATTCATGATTATAGATTAAACATTTGAGTCAGAATCCCTCTTAAATGCTGGTGTTTTAATCAGTTTGACAAAGGATTTTCAGTTTGGTAATATTTTTGGTCAGTTTTGATAATTTTCAAGATGTTCGTAAAAGTCAGTAACCAGCAAATCTTCCGGTAATTTTGGCAGAAATTTCTGGGTTAAGTCGTGAGTCAGTTTAAATTTATATTTTTTGAACATTACTTATCCAAAATTAGTATCAAAATTAGTGACAAATCTTCACTAAGCTTAGTAAATAACTGTATGTGCAATATTGGGTCCATATAAGATAGAAATCTCATTAGAAAGTAATTTCCATTTAGCAGAACATTGTATGAATCTCTTGTCTTATTTCAAAAGTATACATCTAACTTTGCTATTTTAAGTGTGTAATGTAGAAAGTATATAAGTGAATATTCTTTCCCAAGTTTGGTAATTCTCCAAGGTAGACCACCTGAAAGACACAGAATGCAGGTCTGCCTAGAAATGATCCAGACATTTAATTCTAAAATAATTTATAAAGGGTAATGGTGCCTTAGTCCTCTTAGAAGTACTCCCCTTGGGATTTTGCATACTTATCCTAGCATCCTCCCTTTTTTCAAAACAGTCAGCGAAGACCTGTTTTGGGATTGCCATCAGCAGCCCTGTTGTATTGTCTTTGATCTCATCTAGTCTGAAATTTCTTTGGGAAAAGCTGGAAGTCGCAGAGAGCCAAATCTGGACTGCAAGGGGACTGACAAACTTGTGTGATACAATGTTTTGCCAATAAATCCTACACAAAATGTGTAGAATTGGCAGGCTCCCAAATGTAAATATAACTGTCATACAGCATACAAAATCACTCAATGGCATCTCAGTGCTGACTGAGTAACCCAATAGGAGAGTTTTCATGCATCTGATTTGTTGCCAGGTTACATCAAGGATGTGCAACTGATTCTTGGGATATTTGAAATAGCTGGATACTTTTGGGATAGACCTTGTATATCTGTTGAGTTTACTATTTCAGGGTGATTTTTCATTTTCAGAAATAAATTTTAGCCTGAATACTAGCTGTACATAACTACATTCTTTATACTGCCACAGATTAAACTATGTAGGGTCATTTTGGTTTTAAAATCATTTCTAATCATTACTATCTTTTGGGACCATTATTTTATTGATGAAATTAATGCTGGAACAAGGTACAGCAATCATTTGTAGATGATGAAGAAGAGACTATCTCTTCCATATCAATCAATGTTATCAAAAATGATTTATTGGAGGATATAAGAAACTCAAAGTTCAAATATCAATTTTCATATCAGCACAGCCCCAACCTGGCTGAACTACTGATTGGTGAATCACACATGGTGTCATGATGCTATTCAGCTGTCACTAAAAAGGTATTTAAAGGTATAATGCAACCCTCTATTTTTTGTGTGAAAAAAAGCATGAATATATTTCATTTTTCTGCATTATGCAACCATCAATTTTACTATACACGCAAGGTGTAAAATTGTGAGTTTTCATTTTGCATAATGTCAGTATAAACTTTGGAATCAGATATCTTTGGACATTTAAAAAAGGGCGTAAAGATAAGTTTATCTACCACAAAAAAAAGTATTTGCTGGTTGTACGTGTGAGCTGGTCATTTATGAAAAGTAAATCAACACTGCGAGAATATATGGGTCAAAATGCTGTATTCAAAAAAAAAAAATGAGAATAGTATGAAAAATGTGTGAAATAATGAAAAAACTTCATATATATGTTGTATTTTATGTCTTACCAAGCAATTCACTAAAATTCGCTGTTGGATGGAAATAATTCTTGAGAGCGTTGTAAGTGTTGATGCACGTATCAATGTAGAATTCTGGTAGGAACTGGAAGAGTTGCTTAAAGGCAGAAGCCTTCAGGACAGTTTTGAGTACCACTCGGAATATCCATGCAACATCAATCTGTTTTGCCTGGGGGAAGATAATAACAAAATTCACCATCACAGTCAATAACTGAACAAACGTAGCATCAAAATTTGCAGTCATGTAAAAAAAATTCCATCAAAGAATAAATATGGTCAGAGTAAATTCTATTTATGACATCACTGGCAATTTCCACTGGAAAACATCTAAACTAGAGTAAAAAGATATCTAGAGTCTCCAGAATTTAGAAGCTATTAATAAATCCGTCAAATCAACGCCCCCCCAAAAAGGACTAAAAATTTTTAGAGGGGGAGTACTGATGCCAATTTTCAAAGCTTAAGACAACTGTATGGTCAAGAATGCTGGAACACACAAAAAGATGCATATATAAAAAAGGATCGAACCTTTGGCCATCTCTGATGGCTATGGTTGTTCAATATGTAATCAGAAAATGACAATTACTTAACATTTATGATTCAAGCAGGAATTAGAGAGTATTGGAAACAGTTATTCTTATTCAACTTGAATGTGACCATATATGGCTATACTCATAAATTTCTCTATCTCTATGTGTGAATACAAGGTCTATACTGGAAGTATTCAGCCATTTTGAATATCTTGAGAACCATTCCAGCAACCTTGATGTAACTTGGAAACCTTTCAAAGAGGACCTTAAAGCACATGTGCAACGATATTCTTTTTTAGGTTTACTCAGTTATCAGTGATACACCAGTGAGTGAGCTTGTGCACTTCCTGACCGTGCATTCACAATGACTGAGCAATTTGTTCTTCATGTCTTGCACATGGTTTTTTTTATCAAAATACCACATCACCCAGGTCTGACAGCCTATCTATATAAAGACAAGGGAGGATCAAGAAAAACTTCATTTTTCATTGAATAAATTTGATTGGTCAGAAAATAGCAAATCAAATTTTATGTTTGGGTTTCAAGGTTTCTAAAATGAGGCTGAGGATAACTGATTGAAATAAGACTGAAAGAGAAATCATTACCTTTGAATAGATAACAGCAATAACCCAAGCCATTTGACGTGCTTGTTCAGCAATTTTTTCTTCAAATACAGATTTGGCTCGTTCGAGCTCACCACAAATTTCTTGAGCCTAGAAATAAAGAAAAGTTTTATCTTTTTTATGAATAAGCACTAAAAAAAGCTCATAATACATACTGCAAAATAGGGCTTCAAGAACCTAAAACCTTATTTTGCAGTAAAAATGAAATTATCAGCAAGTATTTGGTATATACTAGGAGAAGAAACGCCTGTACATATATTCAAGAGAGATAGAAACAATTACTTTATATTATACTTACATCTTCAGGGCAGTTTTTCAATTTCTCTTCGGTATCCATTAATGAATGGATAAATTCATTCATATTTTCTCGTAAGGTACTCATCTGCAAAATAAAGAAGAAAAACAATTTAAAGCTACCTTTTGAGTTCAAGTTGGGCTTTTTATTAAGAAAATAAAATTTCATGGTATGCCTTCTGTTGCTTTAAGCATAATTTCCTTTGATAAGTTTATAGCAAATGAGACTTTTGTGTTGTCGCCTATAAAACTGCAGGTAATACAAAGATTGATAGACTTCCTTGCTCATATTGGGAATAAGAGAAGAAAGAATAAAAAAACTCGATATTTGTCTACCATGTATCACCAGAACCCTCATGGTCTTCAGCAAGTGAAAATAAAGGCTATGATACATTGAAACCATGCATAGAAAAAAAAAAAAAAAATAGATTCTCTTCCATATAATAATAATAATAATAAGAGGTCTGGATAGTCACTCAAAAGAAACTGTTACATGATCCATGTCTTTTGGCAGCATGCTGTGTAAGGGATGATCAATGGATGTTACTTCTCTCGCCTTTTGATGGGTAGTGATCACCAAAAATGTTTGGATTTTCAAAAAACAAACATAAAGGTTGAAAATTTCAATCCTCTAACTGTAGCCTGTATGCATGATACATAGCTAGCCGGCCAAAGCAACTTGAAAAAAGAAATTTACTTTGGCGACAGTGTTTTGGTTTCAAATAATAAGCTTCATCTACCCAGTAGGAATGATTGAATTAAAAACCTCGAACCTTCTGGTTTATTGTTTCAACTAAGAAGCCAACACTGAGAACTAATTTCAGAGTAATTTATACATCATTTGAACTAGTGGGAATCAACACACCTTTAAAAACAGAAACAAAGATAGGTTACTTTCTGTGTCCCATGACACACAAGACAATAATTTTTGTCCCCATTTCTTAGACAATCCAGGGAAACCTGATCATTGTTTGTGGCAATTATGCTAACCCAACGCCCAAGATGGACTGCCTTAAAGAGTTAAAGTGCTTGAACTGCCCTGCTATTTATTTATAGCTAGGGGGAGATGTGGATTCATGCCTTTCCCAATGGCATGTGCAAAGTGAATGCAAACTCTCCCAACCAGAATTAGAACTCAGTTTGGTGATTCTGTACTCTATGCTATTAATCATTAAGCCAACCGCACCTTCTTGCCTTTACAGAGGACCAATCAAATGTTATACATCAGCAGCAGGACCAATAATGAATATTAATTACAATAATGATGGGCAGTCCTCTCTATAGTTACTTAAAGCAGCCACGATGCCCAATTTGGTGCTTCACTGACCTTGCCAAGTTGTTTGTGTGTTGCTATGTGATAGAGTGTAATAATGCCATCCAGTAACTCTGTGAGAGACAGGTCACTAGGGATCTCCCCAGATCCAGGATCCACACTACTCTGGTAACAACTGCTACTGCTACTACCTGCAGATAGAGAGAGAGAGAGAGAGCATGAAAATTAGAAAATAACTTCCTCTTGCTTCTTTATAGATGAAAATAGCCACAGTTAGATAGATAGATAGATAGATAAATAGATAAATAGATAGATAGATAAATGAATATTCCACAAACAGGTTTTTCTCTATGACTACATGCTACTCTAAACAGATATTTCCTACATCCTGACAAGTATAAATAGGACATCTAAATGGGTAGAATTCTACCTATCAAAAACATACAGCAGAGTTTCTTGAAATGAAGGTTGTGGTAGTGTAAATTCTTCAAACATATCGTTAGTTTGAACATTTGAATACTTCTGAGTTCTACATCATTTGCATGCTAAATTTCTATGACTTTTCCAACTTAATTATTGAATATTATTCTGTTGAATTTCAACTCACTCGTCTCTGGTTTGTCCTTCCTTGAAAATATTCCACAACATCCTTTTTTATGAAAAGAGGGAAAAAATTAAGTTTAGGAAGGGACAAAACTTGTATTTTTAAGAACATGAATATAAGCTGATGAAATTTTATCTAAGCGAGCGAGTCAAACGAAGTAAAGCTTGGGTATTGATATAGGCCTATTTATTTCTATAAGAAAATGATATCCGTGGTAAGTTGATGCACAGCTTATCCGCAAAACTAAAAATTAAAAAAAATATTCATGCAAATAGAACACATTCCAACAGTTGTTATAGGCAATAAAAAAAAAATGGGATCCCCCAATTCATTAAAAAGAAAAATACAATTACAATCATAAAAACTGAATTCATCTTATGACCCTTCTAGTGGCTGTGCCCAAAGTATCAATTTAGAACGTGTTTGATTTTTTGAAAAATAAAAACAAGCAAGCCATTTTTAAAATACAATCACGGACATTTGGATAGAAAGGAACAGAATATATTTTATTTCAACAAACAAACAATAACAAATTACTTATTTTTGATTATTACATCAGCCGGTGAGGAAGTTACAAATTAGGCTTAATGCATTACAAGCTGTATGGTACCAACATTTATTTTTCCATATACAGTATAACTTTTTTTATTTTTCAATTTACATAATGATTATCTGCTGAATAACCATGATAAATATGATTCATTTTATTGATTAGAAAAAAAAAAATTTCAATATGAGTCAAAGAGAAACTTTGAAAATTTATGAATTTTACTGTCACAATATTTGTGTTTAATAAGAAGGAAAGTTGTAAAAATTAGGGCTTGTATACAATAGTGAACCAGTAAAACATGAAAATTTGCCTTTGGAAAGATTAGCCCGTATAAAAAACTAGAATGATAGATTCCCACTCCCCAGTGATCAGTCAGTTGAAATTTTGATTGACATTGCATATTTTTATTATTTGGGAGAATTTTAAAACTCTACTTATTTCGTTTTGTGTTGCTTATTCACTTCTGCAGCCCCAACTTAAGGCACAATGGCAGGTAGCTATGATTGTAAATTGTGAAGTTTCACACCTACATTCACTCAATGTTAAAAATAGTGAAGAAATAAGAGAATCTATGAAAGAAAAACAGAATTATGATTATCTGCTGTAACCATGATGAATATTAATAAATATAATCCCGATTGTAAAGTTTTAGACCTTCTTTCAGTCAGTGTTAAAATGGTGCACAAATTTATCAGGAAAACATATTGGGGGTGTAGATTTTCAAAAACTAATTTACTTTGAATATATATTTGAATTGAACTATAGTCTTTTTTAAGATCTTGGGTAAGTACCACTACACATAAATATGTCATTGAATCGTTGGATTTCATAAAAGCTTCTTAGAAAATCAATTAAAGAATATTGACAGTACATTGATTTGGTGTGGCTTTTAGAAAAACATTGGTTTTACTATGAAACACCCTTCAGAACACAAAAGCAAACATTCTTTATGCATGACAAATGAAACAAATGGCCGAGAAGCAAAAAGTCATACTAACTTGAAGCACCATCTGATTTGTGTCCTTTCTTGGATTTGCCTCCTTCAGATTCTGCAATGAACAACGAGTGGAGATTTTTTTAAAGAAAAGACAGGAGTCTGAGACATCATAGAAACAGTTAAAAAAACTCAAATAGGCTAGGCATGTTGCAAGAATGTCAGACAACTGCTGGACATCATGACTTACAACATGGATCCCTAGAGATCAAATGCGGAATTGTGGCTGACAGAAATAAAGGTGGCAGGAAGAGCTAGATGAATTCAGAAAGTACTGGCTCAGCAATGCCCATGATAAAGAGGTCTGGTGAATTTTGGGGAAGGCCAATGTCCAATGACAGATGGTAAAAGGCTGCTGCTGATGATATGAAAACACTATCTACACATTGAGCATTTCAAGCAGATTTACACAATTGATCCAAAGAAAATTTCATTTGAATTTTGGGGTCACTTCAATATCCTCTGCGGGAGAATGGTTTGGGGGAAGGATATTTTAATTACCAAAGCTATAGAAGGAGAACCAATGGCTGTCAACATACTTTAAGCTGTCATTCTTCCTCTGCTTGAGCAGAACCCATTGCCAGCATTTTCACAGGTTATGACAAAATACTTTTTTAAAGTAAGAAGCTAAGTGTGACAAAACACTAAACTGGACCAGAAATGCAAGTACAAATGGGTATGCTTAGAAATGTCAAAGCAAATTTGGCAATTTTAAAATTCATCCAGTTATATGAGTGAACAATATTTTTGTAAATTTTTCAATGAAATAAAGTATTTCTCCTGTTTAAACTGTTTTCTTTGGAGTGGGGAGAGATATAAAAGTGATCCGAATTTTCTTATACGACATCATTCAAGGGAGGTAACCCAATTTGTACCATTTGACCAAGTTGAATAATCCAAGATGAAGGACTGAAGGAGAGAAGTCCAAAATATAAACATAGATTCAAACAGGGTAGGATACAATAATTTCTAAATAATTATTAAGTAAACATTTAAAAATAAAAAGCCAATGCTTGACAAAAATGATTGAAGAAGACTAAGCTTTTGGTTTGGATGAGATTTGAGCACAATCCTATTCAAAAAATGAATTCCAAGAAGAGAAAAGAAACCTATTGAAACATTACTTTCAGTGAATAATAATACAGTTTTTTATAAAACAATTGTACTGCACCATTATCCTTTACTGACTAAAAGGTTCAGAATTTCAAACCCCCTTGCCCTGAATAGGAGGGCCGGATCATTGAGGGGGGTGCATTTCCCCAACCAATGGACGCCCATGATCATGTGCCATTCAGTTTCTAGTAAAAAAAATAGCTAACAAAACTGTTCTGCTGCTGCAAAATCACAATTGAGTGGTTTAGAAATAAAGAGACATCATTGTCTACTGCTTCATATAGGCATGATGAGAGAGAAAGAAAAAAGTTGATGCCTTACCAGAAACAGTCCGCTGTAAATGTGATAGTAATCCTCCACATCTCTGGAAGTCAAGGTTGTCCCGGCCAGGTTTTTTGAATTCATTAATTGGCATATAAGCCTCTGTGGATAGAAATGTTTAAAATAAAGTTAACAAAATGGCTGAAGTTCAAATCAAAAACAAAAACAAAAGAAAATAGTTAAATCAACATATTTCAATAGATAACTGATTTATCGAAATGAGGACAAAAGCCACTTTACAATCATGCTGATGACTTCAATGTACTGAGGAAGACGTTCATTTTAATAACTTTGAGACAGGGTATTTTAGATGATAATAACCGGCTGATAACATTAAGCAAAGAATACAAAAACAGGTCTAGAAACATTTATTTTGATCACTTTGGGACAGGGTATTTTAGATGATAATAACCAGCTGATAACATTGATATAAAAACAGGTCTAGTTGGTCAGTCTGTAGAAACCATCATACGACCTATGTCTTTTGGCAACATACCATGTAGAAAGGGATTAATTAGGAAATTGGAAAAAAAGGGTGATCAAATAATGAATAACTTTTCTTGCCTTATATTGGGCAATGATCACTGACAAAGACTGAATTTCCAAAAAAACAAGTATGAGCACAGCTAGACACAAACTAAGAGACCAATTTAGTGTAAACTTATCTTGCAAATTGAATCCCAAAACTAAAAACCTATTTGGGGGAGAATTTAAAAAAAAAAAAAATAATTTCTTGATTTAATGATAAGTAAATATTCAGATTTTCAGCTTTCTAGTTCCAATGCCTGTACATATGACACATACATACATGGATTGCCAGCCAGCCAGCCAGAACGATTAAAAAACTGAAAAAATCTATGCTGTTATTGACAGTTTTAGTTGACGGTTTCTAATAGAATAGAATAAAGCTTATATGGTTTCCTTATGGGATATACTGAACCCACTATTTCATTCAGGATGATCCTGCAGGCAACATTTGAAATAGAATTTACAAATAGCAGGTAAAAAAGAGGAAAGACACAAAAGGATCAATTACTGGTCTATATTAATGTTAAGGGAGAAAAATGAATGGTCTCACCTGAGCTTGGTAAATATCTTGCGGGATCTTTTTGATGATATTCATCCCAATAGAAACGTAAGGCCTGAATGAGGCGATGGAAGAAACACAGGCTTACAGGTAAAGGGCACGTGTTGATAGGATGCAGCTGAGTTTTAAAAAAAAAAAAAAAAGAAAGAAAGCTTTTTAAAATCTAAAAAAATCTTGAATTGCATTAAAAAATTAACAGTAGTCAAAAGTCAATAGAAAATTCTCTTCCTCTTATGTCTTTAGAGGTGGGGATGGACCTCTCTCTTATTCCTACTTAAAGTGATTATTACTTCACAGGATATATGATATTTTTAATCACCACCGTAGGTTCAGAGTTCAAATTCAGTGATTCTTTTATCAGATTGTAATCAAGGGAAATACTTACCCGGGTACCTGCATTTTCTTTAAGGAAGCCTCTGAACTTCTCTAAGAATAAATCTTTTGATGTTTTACCCTGAAATAAAAGACAACACAATTTTTTAAGAGAACTTCTGAAACAGAAAATACTCCCCTCCCTGCAAAAAACAATGAAACTATTAGTAAATATCTATAGCAATACATAAATTTATAAGAAAGACTTATTGTAAATAACACACCTGCCTCCAACTTATATCTTCATTGCTTTTATCATAATTGGTAAGCTGTGTATCTCAGACTATCAGATATAGAGACCTTTTTAGAGACTTTCATTTCATCTCACTGTATTTATTTATAACTAGCTGCTTATAGTGCATCTAATCAATATGTCACCAGCAATTGGTTACCAGTCAATTTGTTATATGGTAAATTTGTCACCAACTGCAAATGTTCGAAATTAAGAACCAAAAACTAAAGTTTGATACGTTAGATATCAAGATATTAAAATATAAGATTACGTGTCACTGATTTTGAGAAATTAAAAAGTTAAATCAAAATTAAAAAAAAAAAACCATAACTAAAGTTTAATTCAATCTTAAGCTCTTCATAACATTCACATGAATGAAGTTCAGCCTTGCATGCACGATTTTCACAATATATCATAGATCAATCTTTTTTAGATATAATTATTCTTTATCAATGATTTGTTTTCTCTCTTTCCTCTGTAATGGAGAGCTTTCAGGCAGCCATGTTAATGAAGAAGATCCTCAAACAAATGTATTGTTTAGCAACTAAATTCAAAAATACTAAATTGGTATAAGATAATTTGTTTAATGAGAATTGGTCAAACCAATAAACGTAAACAAACTACAGCAGACCCGGACACAAATTGTCAGGTCAACTAATTTACTCAATGAGAAATTGACTAGTGACCAATTTACTGGGGGCAAATCATCCTAGCAATGTTCATATAACCAGGGATATAATTTTGGATAAGATTCATTAAACAAACATGTCAAAACACTTATTCACTCTAACGATTACATACGTAATAAAATTAACTAAAAGCATAAGTAAAAAGTAGACAGATGCCAAAATGTCCTTAGTAATTTAGCGAGTGAACAGATACAGTGAATTATGATATTGATTATTAAAAAAATTGATCATTCAATACTTATATAATGATACATACAAACCCATATAGATGTTGATACCTTTGAGAATATCTTGTTTAACAAGGTATAAAGCATACATTCTGGTTCCCTCATAGAAAAATTTATAATAGTGTACCCTAGGTTAAGAGCTAAATTTTTGGTGAGGAAAGTGGAAATTCACCAGAGTAACAATAGCATTAGAAAGTGAAATTAAATGATTTAACAACCAAATTTTGTAATTTTTACCAAGGATTAGAATAGTTGAGTTTCGATAAGTATGCTGTTCATTGAGAATTAGGAAGAAAGGGTTTGTCGGTAGTCAGGAATTAATGCAAGCACTGACAGAATATGGCTATTATCATATATACTGTACACCCGTTATAACACAGAAGTCAGGGTCAATAATTTTCTACCACGTTATAAGTGAGTCCACGTTGTAACGAATTTTCCATTTTTACAAACCTTGATCCGAATCCAGACCCCCTCACCCAACTTCTTCAAGACCAATTTTCATGCAGAAATGAAGAGAAAAATGCGAGGTACTAGTCTGGCAGGAGGACAGAAACAGAAATAAAAATGTTTCAAAACTAAGACACCTCACCATCAGGTAGGGCTGGAAATAAGTCAAATTTAAGTTATTGTTGACATCAGTTCGGTGGAAGAAGATGTCAACAGTTGCTGCTGGCTACATCTAAAGTAGATGAAAGAAACAAGTTTTTTTTTGTTTACATTAAAAATACTGTGATATGATTACTGAAGTGTTTTTGACCAATTCATTTCCTTTCTACAGATGGTGGTAACCTGATTGAGCAGGAGACTTTTTATTTTTGTATTTAGCTATTATTTTGAGAGCCAAATTTAACGTTTCCAAAATTGAGGTCCATGCTCAAACTGCATTATGAACAATTCTGCATTATATTGAGCCACATTATAACAGATCTCTAAAATATATATATATATATATATATATATATATATATATATATATATATATATATATATATATATATATATATATAAATAATATAAATGCATCATATATATTTTACTTTAGAAATACATTGAAAATCAGGAAGAAAAGGATTGTCAGTGATTGGGAATGAAAGATAGTGACAGAATGATTATGTTTATAATTTTATACATCTGAATTTTTTTTTTCTAAGAATTATAATCTTACAAATCTTTGTCAAGTTGAAATTATTGCTGCCATAGTACAAATATCATATTTGCTATTATAGAAATAGAGTATAATCTTTTTCCGAGACAGTGTATTATTTTACCCCATGTACATGGTGTGGTGGAATTCACGTTTGCTCAAAATATGGTAGAATCAGAAGATAAAGTTTGTAGAAATGTAAAATCCAACAAGAGGGATTCATATGATAACATGTAATTTTTATACTTACGTCTTTCTCGTCATTATGTATCAATAAAACTTTTAGCATCTCTATCTGTAGATTTTCTATTTCTGCAAAAATAAAGAAAAAAGAGATCACATTGATTTAGAATTTTAGAAAATTTGGGGTAAAGGCCATATAGAAAATTACAACCTGCACTTTTAATTAATGATATTTTTAAAACTATTTTTTATTGGAGATTATTTTCATTCACTCAAAAGAACCACAGAATATCTAAGGTTTATGTCCAGACAATGGAGCATGTTTTCTGAAACATTGAGACTATGAGACTTGCTAGAAAGGGGTCTTAGATCCAAGCATTCTATTCAGAGCTCAAAGCCTTGAATAGGACTCAATAATCCACAATAACACTGTTTCTTCCATAATAAAGAGTCATTTTCTCTGATAATGTTATTTCCCTTGATAATATCCATTGCAAGAAATCTATGTGTACATTCAAAGAATTTGTTAGCTTAAAACAAAATCACATTATTTGAAGACCCCTGACTGGTGAAATTTATAGAGTCCAAATCCACTGAAAACAATATCATCTGATCTGGTTGACTTGTTCTTAGATTTATTTATAGAAATTATTTCTTGCATCATATTTTCTGACTTTATACCAGCTCATGTTTCTCCTCTTAATTTGTTAACAAGTACATTACAGGTATCCACCACCCCCCAACCCACTTTACCAAACTTTGCTTTTATGAAATACCCCAAGCCATCATAGCTTTAAACCGGCTCTGTGAGCATCTGTACTTTATCTCGATATACTTTGAGTATTTGTTAGCAAGATGAGTCCTAAGGACTGGTATAAGGCCATGAGTATACTATATGATTTGGCAATATTTCTTTGTAATACCAAAAAAATCAATTTCCTTGGATCTTAATATTAAATTCATGAGATAAACCTTTTTAGAAATTAGATTGTGTATATCAGTCACTTATGAGTGATTCATAGTTACCTATACTTGAGGCGTGGTTATCACAAGTTGGACAGTTCACAAGAATATTGTCAATATTAAAGTATTCAACAGAGCAAAAATGTATTTGGAAAGCCTAAGAAAGCTTGCAAGGGTGTTACATTTAGCATAGAACTGGTAGACATAGGTTATTTTATATATGAATTTTCCCATATAAATTAATGATTACTGCTTCTTTGTTCTATGCCATTTCAGCTTACGAAAGGTTCCATAGGAATATTCTTCTTTCAGATAGTGGGAAGGAACCTGTACCAATAGCTGCTTTAACTATCCACTGTTATAGAAGCAAAGACATCCCATTGGACGAATTGGTGATACTGTATGAATTATTGAATTACTCAAACTTTTCCAAACTTACAAGTAAGAAATTGGATCTTAACTCAGGCACCAAATAATGGCTGTTGTTATCTCGCACATTCAACTTATATTCAAACCGGTAAAGACATCTGGTTGGTCCCACAATTAACTTACATTATTTATAACTTTAATGTGTACAAATGCATACATGTTGAAATCACATACACAGTGAAATAATTTCCACATCTACCTGATAGTTATTTAACATATTAGCTACCCTTAAGATGCATGGTTTATTTGAGAGACTAACGTGCACTGCAACTCATCCAAGCCCCATAGCCATCAATTTTGAGTTTTGGTAAACAGACCCCTAGTCATAATACCAGTACATTGGATGCTGTGTAATATTGACAGAGATGGTTTTAAAATTTGTGTATATCTTATATGCCGGAAAATATGGTATGTTATGATAACAACTAAAGGTATACATTTTTCCTCAGAGTTTCCATATATTGCAAGCAGCATATCAAAAGAAGTGATTGAATAAAACATTTCTAAAGATGTTTGGAAAATTATACCAGAACTTATGAAGCAATGTATTGTTACTATTCAATGATTCTTTCGGACTAACATCGTTGTAATTTTAGTTGCATTATTTTCACGCCCCACAAATTATGATTATAGAAATAACTCCCCAATAAATAGGAAAAAAAAAAAAAATTATTAATGCAATTAGAAAGAAAAATAACAAACGTTTATTGTTACCTTCTATTTTCTTCCTGAGATGTTCACAAGATGCAAAATATGCTAGTCTGTCATCTTCTTCCTCTGCTGTCCGGGATGGCAGTACGGTACCTTCCTGAGGAAAAAATAAATATACAGAAATGGACCATGAAGATTCACCCAGAAACAAAATGGCAATGCTGAAAAGCAGATATTACACACAGTAGTAGATGGAGGACAAAATGAAGACAAGATGCGATTTTCAAAAAGGGGGATGTTACATAATCAATGTTATTTGGCACCTAACAAGTAAAGTACTCAAAATGTTAATTGACATTCTTTAGCGCTGAATGTGTTAAATATCAAACAAAAAACAGGTGAGATTATAATTTTTGAAGAAAATATTTTGGGGACACCCTGTATACAAGCAAAAACATAAGGTTGATACAAAAGTTACCAGAATTATTTTGACAAAATGTTTTATTCAATTAAATTCATAGCATCATTATTCAATCAAAGTATTTTTTTTGCTTTCTATGATCTTACACAAACTGTCACCTAAATTGTGTTTCATCAATAAAATCTACAGATTTATCTGCATACATATGTAATCTTCACAGGTAATGATTCAACCATATGCTTTCAAGTTTGAAAAAACTTTTCTTTTTCTTTTTTTCACATGCACATAAAGATAATGTTGAATGTGTTAAATAAGAAATGTAATTTGAGCTTACCTCTCCAATTCTTGGCCACCAAACCCTTGGCACAATCTCAAATAGCCCCTTGTCATCAGGTGGCTTGATATGCAAAAAAACTGGGAACTTGATTTTGTCAAATGTAAGTCAATTAAGGAAAACATTGATTGGATATTAAGAAATGAAAACAATTAACTCAAATTTTTTCTTAAAGTTTTGCCATTCTATCTCTTCTGACAATGAGATGCCTCATCCAGGGCATATCCCAGGGTGAAGTGTATAAGGATCTTGAATATGCCCAGTCATCAGAATTCCCCTCTGTGCCTTGCGGATATAGTCCAGAGGAAAGCAGGGGGCAATAGGTATGGCATCAGTTTGGCTGCAGAAGCTGCTAGAAGGACGTAAAATTGAGCATCAAAGCACCTTAATGGGGGGTTCCACTTCTTGGTTTGGAATCAGTTGTCCTTCTCCTAGACTGGTTTCTTTCCCAAGGCAAGAGAGTCCGATCTTAAGTGCTACCAATAGCTGGAGGGAGAAGACATGAATTCATGCATTTCCCAGTTGCATCAGTGCAAAAAGAATTGTCTGAGCCATTATCAATCACTTTTGGTCACAGTATTAATTAAATTTTCAATTCAGTGGTTCTGAATTGTCACATATACATTTGACAAGCATATATAATATAATCTCACTTGATAGAAAAGACGACCAAGTTAAATGTGAGTGAATTTTTGGATTTCACAAATGAATTATGAATTATCTCTTTTCAATAATATAAGAATCAATTCTATATTTATTTATTTTAGTAGTTGAAGTATTAAAAATCATTATTATTCATTTTTGCTACAATTTACCTTCATCTACAAAAAAGGCAACTTCAATCAAGATGAAGGTAAATAATAGCAAAAATTAATAATACTGAATTTTACATTCATTGTAATCTACCATTATTTCAAAAGCAAACTTGAGTAATTTTCCCTTATCAATAGGACTGTCCTTGATTGTAATACTTATCCTACAACCTTTTTAGCTTTAGTTTAGGACTAAAAGTTACCAGATATTTTAGTCAAAGTGGAACGATTCTAAAGTCATTTGGATTCTGAGATGAAGCACTTAAACTGCCATTTTGGACCATTTTATTAAATTAACTACTAAAAGAATAATCATATTAGTTCTATTTTTTTCTCTCAAGCTACAGGTTTCCTCCACATTTCTATAAAAACCTTTTGCAAGCCAAAATGACATAAAGTAGAGAAACGATTATCAATAATTTATACATGGAACATTTTCGAACATGGTGGATACAGCCATGTCAGAATGTGAAGTGGTAGGAGAGAGTGCTTTTTGTTTTTGGAGGGAAGTTGATCATTGTGCAAAATTTTTGCCTCAACCCTTCTGTATCTACAAGGCGTTGTAGATGGTTATAAGCCCAGAATTCAGAATTGACTGGCAAAGTTCTAATTCCTATAGAGATTGGTTGTGTCACTCTCACACTTGGGAAGAACATGAATCCAACTTTCCTATAGCCAGTCATTTTAACCATGGGTTTTATCAAAGGATTGCCATGATGGTAGACAAAAAAAAAAAAAAAAAAAAAAAATCAGTGCGTACATATTTACAAAGCTTAGCTTATTCTGGTACAGAGTCACAATAGTAGGGTACCCTAAGAGGATTAAACTCACTACATTAGCAATGGACTAGCTTGATAACCATTGCTGTATGGTACCCAAACTTAGCCAGTACAAAAGCTAATAGCTTCATTATAATTACTTTACCTGCACTGACAGTCGCAGTAATAAAGCTGCTATATCCATTGTCAACCAGCCTGTAGTGTTTAAAGACAAGTTGTATTCTCATAATCAGTATTATCTTCAAGTTGATTGATATTAAAAAGCGAATCTCAATGACATCATCCTTTTTGCTGAGAATGTTCATCATCTCCAAAGGATACAAATGTCATTTATAAGCAACATGTTGAGGAGGAAGACTCAAGAATCAAATTAGTAAATGCAGAGCTGAAGAAAGTTGACCACTAGATCTACCTCAGACAACAAATCTTCATAAAATCCTCAAAAGTGAAAGGAATCAAGCTAAGATTCACTCCAGGTTGACAAGCTTTCAGTAGATCCAGCTCAAAATTCAAGAAGAGTATCCAAATATTCCTAAAAAGCATGGTATACAACTAATGCATCCTCCCAATAGCTACCTATGAAGCTGAGACATGGAATCTAACCAAAATATTGGACCTCAAACATGCAATATGCACATGAGAGAATCATGCTCAATATCACATGGAGAGATCACAAGATAGCACTGTACATTAAAGAAAAACAGTCAGAGATATCATAAAAACCATTAGAAAACTCAAATGGTAATGAGCTGGTCATGTTACAAGAACGTCAGACAACCGCTCAACATTACAGCTCACAATGTGGATCCCCGGAGATCATATGTGAATATGTATGCTAGCAAAATATAAGATGGCGTGATATACTAAACAAGTTCAGAAAGTATTGGTCCAACAATGCTCATGATAGAAAAGGTCTGGTAAATCTTGGAGATGGTCCATGTCCAAAGACGGATGATGATGAAGTGAGTAAATGATCAATCCACTCTCCTATCATTACCTTACCTGCTAAGCCAGTTGCAGTAAAATGGCTGCTATATCCACTATCAGCTTTGTCAAATAGAGGCCTATCTGTAGAGTTAGAAAATAGTTGCATTCTCATGACAATTATTATCTTTTATTCATATCAAAGAGTGGATAAGTGAGTACATGGTCAATCAACTCTCCTGTATAGAAAAGGATATAAAACATTAGAGAGAAGGTGGCGCCGTGTCTGCGAGTGCCTTAATATTGCCAGGGTGAGACTCAAATACATTCTCTGCAAGTAAAAAAACCAAAATATCAATGCCATCAGAGAGAAAAATAACTTCAGTTGTAAAATTTTCAAAAGATCTAATTAGTTTCTTTTTTTTTTTTTACAAATCTATCACATTTAATATTTTGTGGTAGTAACATATTAAAAAGAGAGTGTTCAAAAATTCAAGGAATTTAAAATAAATTTACGTAAACATGAGCTTAAAATTGGTAAGTAATTATAACAATTACAAAGCAACTTTTAAACACAATAGCTTATATACATGTACATATGTATATATATGGAGCAGCTGCAGGGAGTGAACCTGCGACTAATAGGGTAGCCGCTTCAACACAGTGTTGCTCTTACAATTGAGCTAAACAGTCACCCATAATGCAAAGGCCTAAATGACTGTCTCAACTCCAAATTATTATCTTGTTTATTCACAGTCTATATCTGCTCTACTTGTTTCTTTCAATGCGACAATTATGTTATCAAAAAATGGATATATGATCTGACAGAATGATGAAGAATTGTGTTATATATATATATATATATATATATATATATATATATATATATATATATAACTCTTATTTGAAATGATCACCGTTATTACAAATTGAATGTACCAATTGGCCTAGACAACATATATATCATATATGAGCTTAAAATGGACAAAAAGATCATAATAATCATAATGCAACTCTTATACAATAGCTTATATGTATTGATTAAATATATAAATCTATGTATTCAATCGATATATTGTCTCTACCTTGAATATTCCAGAGTTGGAATAAAGATTTTTTTGATTAATATGAATGACTAGAGGTATATATTTCACACACACACACATATATATATATATATATATATATATATATATATATATATATATATATTGCTATTGTCTTTAAGAGTTGCATTATTTATGAGGGAAGAGTACTTGATATCAGGGATAGAGCATATGTAAATATAGACAGTGTACACACAGTGATCAATACTTCATGGTTGTTGATTTTTGTGTCTATACTGACCATATATATATATATATATATATATATATATATATATATATATATATATATATATCCACACAATCCAAATCAGGAAAACAATACAATATCATATAATACAATATCTGATGTGTGATGGGTTTATTCCAAAAAGTGCTCAATACATTCAGCATCAGTCATGAAGTTGAGTTAGAGTAGAGCTTAAAATATGATGAAGTGAAAGATTTGCTACACAAACACACTCATGTTTCTGCCCTGTTTGGGCTTCTTCAGGCGAATTCAGCTTTGTCTGAAGAAGCCCAAACTGGGCAGAAACATAAACCTGTTTGTGTAGTGAATCCTTTACTCATCACACACACACACATATATATATATATATATATATATATATATATATATATATATATATATATATATAGATATAGATATATATAGATAGCTATGATAAAGATCATCACATAAATTTATGTGTCTCTATCATTGAAAATGAATATATCTTGACTCAGTGCAAACTCCTGAAAACAATAAGACAAGTGAATTTTTAGTACATTTTTAAACAAAATATTTAAATATAACCAACCGGATATTTGAAGTCAGCAGTGATGGGGGAGAATCGGTATGCAGAGAGCAATGTAATGATTAAGTTTTCCAGGCAAGCTTTTAATTCAAAGTCCTGTCATAGAAAATAAAAGAAAAAACATTGTAACCTGTTGGGTGATTTACAAGTAATGTTAAAACCATATACATCAAATTTCAAGAAAAACATTCTACACTACTAGTCTAGAAGCAGTGACCATTTTAAAATTATCATATTTATTTGTGTACAATGCTAGAAATGTAGTATGAGAACCAAAAGGCAAAATGCTTGTGTCTTTGTGTTCTTGTTTGTAACTCATTGTTTTGGACAATCCATTCTTCAGCCCATTGCTAGGTGTATAATTTCTTATAAAATGGAGTACTGCTGTATACTGCCTCTTTGAACTTTCTCACTCTCCAACAGTACCCCAGTCAATTATCAACAGCCTTCTTCAGGTGAACAATCTGTATGGAAGATACTCTCTGTAATTTGGTGATGAGTCATTCTACAGCCTTCTTCTGTGTGGCTTGCATTAATGGGAATGAGTTGAGCAGGTCAGTATATTAGCCACAGTTTCTTTTCTGTTTGCCCCAAATTTCTGAAGAACATAAGCACCTCTCTTTACTTATGGATTCTACACCCAAAGAGGGCTATAGAATGAATCGGGCGAAAGATTTTGGTAACAACAAAAGCAAAGAATTGAAAAAATGAGTTTAGTTTTAACAACTCTAGGAGAAATACCCATCTCAAAATGATGGACGCTATCGTCTACAAGTAAGTACACCTGTATATGGCTGTAGAATGGATTAACCATAACACAGTACCAACAAAAGCAACACAAGAATGAGTTTAATATATCCCTCTGATTGATAATAACTTCTCTCAAAATTCTAGATAGCATCTTTACACATCACTACACAGTAAAGCTTCTTTTCAATTGAGTATTAAAAAAACAAAATGATGGGAACAATTTAGGGAAGTTGTCCCTGATTGAAATTCTCTCGTATGAGAGTTTAATATGTTTGATAGCAGTCATATTTTGTAAGGTCAGCTCATTGTTTTGAGTTGATTATACTTTAGCTTTGAGCAGAGAGAAACATCTTTACCAAGATACAAAAAAGAGGACCAAAGAATGATCATAACAGCATTTCCCCACAAAATGTGATTATTAACACCAATGAGATCAATCCATTTCAGCAGGTACATAGACATAACTATACTGTCACCAATGGACCCAGGCAATTCAGAACTATTCCCAAACGCTAAGGATAAAAATTTACCTGCATAAGAGTCCACATACTGTCTAAAAGTTTAGTGACATATGGTTGTTCAGAGAGGCATGATTCTGCATCACAGACCTTCAACATAAACCTTAAGAGGCAAGCTTCGACAATATAGGCACTTTTCTGAAATGAAAGAAGAAAATAATGCTTACAAAATTTGATGGTATATAAGATCTAAGGGCATAAAAAAAAACGTTGGTCCACATAGTCATGATGTTTTGTCTGTATATCCTCTGGTTTCCTTCAGGTGCTGTTATATTCAGTAACATTCTTGGAATCTCAAACCAAAGCCTTCATTCAACCCAAGACAGTTCTCATTCTAGTGTTCATATTTGAAATTCTGAGAATGTTACTAAATATGACAGACAAAAGGCTAGAGGGCACAATGGCTGACTAAAACAACCAAGATGGAGACAACAGTTTGAATAAATAGGAGAGTAATAATAAATAATTCCTATCACAGACATTTAGACTGAAAGTAGTTAGCAGTTTTAAGTACAGGGAGAGATCAAGGGAACAATTGGATTTGGTAATTTCAAGGGGTTGATTTTTTTGCACAAAAAGATGAAGGTATCTATCTACTTCAGAACAATCAACAAATATGCGAGAAAACAACTTACCAATAACGTGGCCAGTTTATTGAATAGATGGGCAGCCACCAGAAGCAGATTGCATTGCCGGCTTCGAGAATCAGCCAGTGTAGGTGGACGCAGGTCTTTTTTCTCAATGGGCAGGGATTTACGTTCAGACTGAGGAAAAAAAAAACCATTAAAACCATTAAGATTATATAATTCAAATAGGTATTTAAACAGGGTGCTATACAAAAGTTTAAGGAACTTTCAGAGATTTATCAGACCGATCTGTCAAGTTACCCAGCATTTTCTGTGTCATGTCAGATATTTTACACACCTCTCAGAATCATTCCAGCAGAAAATAAAGAGCATCATTTCATATCAATACCTTCCTTTTCTTAAAAACGTAATTTTGCACCTTAAGTTTCTTCTACTTCTTGGAAGCACTTCATGTGTGAGTTGCGTATTGATTCATCACGGATTTCAATACAACCATTCCATAAATTAACATCGTTTGTCATTAACTTTAAGAAGAGTCATTAACATATCAACTTTTGTTTGAACAATCTAATTTCTTCTTCGCATCTTTGTTGATGACACAATTTTTCATCTGATTCATCCTATGGTCTTCTGCAGATATTGCATTTTATACCTGAAGAAGGCCATAGACTGAATCAACTGAAATGTTGTGTCATCAACAATAAGAAGAGATTAGATCATCTAAATAAGAGCTGGTATGTAACTTATCTTTTATCAAATTCTCCTGAAATAAATGGCAATTTTGTCAGTTTACAGTTTGAATATAGTAGAGGAAAAACAAGCTTCGATCAAATGGATCACTATTTGATTCAATGCAAATTTGTGTAACAATGTTTCCCTACTTGATTTTTTTGAAATAATTGTTTCCTTTAATGAAAGAATCTCTTCATCTCTTGATCCACATGGTCTTCAAGACTTACCTCTATGTTGATGATTATGGTCCCAACACTGAATTGTAAGAACAGGAACAGATTTCAAATGTCCAACTGATGTTCTGTGCAATTTCAGTTGTTTGGAAAGTAATATCGCATTCAAAATACTTTAATTTTGAACCAACAACCTACTTCGAAACTAATGTTAAATAGTGAATAAGATTTAATTTAACATCTGTATCATATGTTGTGACAGTGTGGCAACAAAGTAGTTAATGTAATGCCGTAGCTAAAGATCCTCAGCAATGAAGCAACACAGATCCACAGCAGTGTGGCAACTGAAGATCCATGCAAGTAAAGCAAGTGAGGATCTACGCAAGTATAGCTACTGAGGATCCATGCCAGTACACCAACCGAAGATCCAAGCCAGTACACCAACCGAAGATGAACATAAGTAAAGTTACTGAAGATCCACGCGAGTATAGCAACTGGAGATCCACGCAAGTATAGCAACTGGAGATCCAAGCTAGCATAGCAGCTGAAGATCCACACAAGTATAGCGACTGTGGATCCACGCAAGTATAGCAACTGGAGATCCACGCGAGTATAGCAACTGGAGATCCACGCGAGTATAGCAACTGGAGATCCATGCGAGTATAGCAACTGGAGATCCACGCGAGTATAGCAACTGGAGATCCAAGCTAGCGTAGCAGCTGAAGATCCACCCAAGTATAGCGACTGTGGATCCACGCAAGTATAGCAACTAAAGATCCATACCAACGTAGCAACTGAAGATCCACGCCATTATAGCAACAATAGATTGACATCAGTGTGGTAACTGAAGATTTTCAAAGACTGTACATGACAGAGTGTACTTACCTCTTCTTCAACCATCACTGGTAACAAATTTTCTAGATAACAAAATAGGAGCTGTGCTTGGATGAGGTCAATTGTGGGTGGGTCTTGAAGGGGTCGATATCCTTCAACTTGATATGTACACCGTTGTCAAGGAATAAAACAGCAAGAATACCAATAATGCAACGAATAACACATCATCGCAGAAATTATTTAATCATTTTATATTATTCCAATTATTTACAAATCATGGGTTTCTTCAACATACAAAGAAATGCAAGTATAGCCTGTAACTGTAAGTAAATAATTCTATTTTGGCACAATACAATATCACTTGGTGCAAAATTTATACAAATTCTGTCAAGTGTAAAGCCCCTCGTGATTAATTTGAATATCAGCTGGAGACTAAGAATTAAATCATAGTAGTAGAAAACTGCAGGAATATAGATAGATAGCAAAAGTAATTGATAGTAATAACTGGGCTGGTTAGTCACCATAGAAACCATTATGTGACCAACATCTTTTGGCAGCAAGCCATGTCAGGAGCGATCAATTGAAAAATTGGAAAAAAGGGTAAGGAATAGATGAGTTACTTCTATTGTTATTTGTTGGGCAGTGATCACTAGAAAAGTCTGAATTTTCAAAAAACAAATGTGAATGCTGCCAGAGAGAATTAAAAGGACCAAGTTAACATAAACTTGCATAGTAAATTAAATCCCCCCACTAAAAACCTATTTTACGTGGGGATTTTCAAAATAGAAAAAAACTTTCTTCAACGTATGATAAAGAGTAAATGTTTGATATTCAGCCCTCTAGCTTCATTGGTGCAGCCTGTACACATGATACGTACATACCTAGCCAGCCACTAAGCTAGACCAAACTGAAAAAAATTGAAGAAACCTATGCAGACAATCCTGGTGACAGATTTGGTTGATGGTTTCTGATATATTAGTTTTGTTTGTTTTTGCATTTTATTATAGTTAATGTTGATTTATTCCATAGATAATGAATTACAAAATTAAATAATTTTATAACAGAAATTGTAGGAATATATATATATGATTATCATAAAGACAATTCATTGGGAACTAATTGTTCGGCACTGATTTTACTTTTAAAAAAAAGATTTTGTAAATAAATAATGAAATGGGAGTTGTGTGGAGATCAAACCTGCATCCGCCTCGGATACACAGACTCTGCTCTTACAGACTGAGCTAACAATGCTCTTATGGCAAGGCACCTATATCAGTTGGTGAGAGCAGAGCCTACATATAAGATTGCTTCCAAGGTGGATGTGGGTTTGATCCCCGCACGATCTTGGGCCATTCATTTGCTACCAAATAAAATCGGTACCTAGTAATCAAGTTTCTACTAATAATTATCCTATTCTGTCGGATATAAATGGTCTACTTACTGATATTTCAGAAATATATATGCAAGAGTAATGATGATATCTTAGTTGTGAACATCTGTGGCATTTCTATGGACACAAGTAGTTAGTTATTATGGCGTAATACAATTATGTCATGACAATGACAACTGATATGAGATAATAACAGCGAGAGAGAGAGTGTGTGTTGATTGAAGGTAGACTTGAAAGATTTAAAATTTGAACCTAGTACTAAAGCAAAGAGGAGGATTTAAAAAAAGATTCAATTCAGCTTTCATATAAAAAATATTGTTCGATCATTAATCAAACAGTAAATGAGAGAAGAAAGAAGAAATCAAATCCCAACAGGGCTCCTACATTTGGCCAGAAAGAGGGATAAAGTTTAGATTATCTCTCCTTCTGGCCAAATCCGGCAACTCTGAATATTTTTCATTTGTAAGAAAGCAAAATCTTTGCTTTGATTTCCTAACTCCAACTCTTTGATTTGATTTATATATGTCTGAGAAATGGAGGTAGTGTAAGAAGGTTAGTGAGTGAAAATTCATTGATTTTCATGAGAAAAGGATATCTGAGGGGAGTGGCTCCGAAATTCGCTCGTACATTTTCTGACATGGATAAGCTGACAGCAGGAAAGTATGCATACCCAGGGCCAGTACGAACATTGTTGAATGCCTCTCCAAGACACTTTCCATTTCTGAAAAATGAATGGTAAAAATCAAAAAATATGAAATATGAATATCATGGATGAAAAAGTATATAATAAAATATATGAAAATATGAATAAATAATACTGTATTAATATATTTGACTGATGATCATAGAGAAGGGAGATTTCTTTTTGATTTTTAGTAAACTTTTCTTGTATATATACAAATGAATGCAAATATTAAGTATGTTCAAGCTCAAATGGAGAGATCTTAAGACAGCACAGTATATTAAAGAAAAGACAGGAGTTCGAGATATTTAAGAAACCATTAGAAAACCCAAATGGCAACAGGCTGTTCATACTGCAAAAATATCAAGACAATTGCTGGACGTCACAACTCACTTGGATCCCAAACGGACACACATGAAATTGTGGTTGACAAAAAGTAAGATGGCGTGGGAAGTTGGATGAATTGATAAGATAATGGCCCTGTGATGCCCATGATAAAGAGGTCTGGTGAATCTTGGGGAAAGTCTATGTCCAATGACGCACACTAAAATGATGATGATGATGAATTATTTAAGAATTGAAAATGAGTAACATGTATGATTTTTCCCTGTTGATAATGGCCAGAAGAATGGCCGAAAGCACTAGATCCGAAATGTCTGAACAATATTTACACTCATTGGTGCCTGACATCCATTCTCTTGTATGTAAACAAGAGAAGTTACAATAAGATTAAAAACATTCCTTGTCTATAGCCTTAAATTAGCATTAATGAAAGACAACAGTCTAAATATAAATTATGTGTACAAGTATAAATCATATACTACGTAACAGGCCATTAAATAATAAATTGATTTCAAATTATCAAGATCTCAGTCAAGTAGTATATTAGTGAAATTAACTTTTTCTTGTAAAATAACATTTGATTTCACATTGATTACATAAACATTTGATAGTAAAAAATAGTTGTTTTATATCCTCGTTTTGATGAAATAAACTTCTGATCGAATTAAAACTACGTACTTATTCATTTTTTGTAAGAAAAGTTGGAACTTCACAAAATAAACAATTTTACTGATTTGGTGTAACACATATATACACAATACAAATCAGGAATGTAATAGAATATGATACAATATAATATAATACAATATCCAATATGTGATGGGTTATTTTCATCAAGTGCCCAATACATTCAACATTAAATATTGAGTTGATTTATGTTGTGAGCTTGAATTAAAATGGAGTAAGGATTTGCTACACAAACATGTTTATGTTTCGGCTTCTTCAAGCGCATCTTTCTGAAATCCGCCTGAAGAAGCCCAAACAGAGCAGGAACATAAACGTGTCTGTGTAGTGGATCCTTACTCCATATCATATATACATATATATATATATATATATATATATATATATATATATATATATATATATATATATGCAAGCATGCATGTACGCATATACAAATATGCACATTCATCTCCATTTCATCTCTATTTCTTGAAGGTAAAATGTTTAATGAGGAGAAGACAATTTTATTCATGTTGCTTTTAACTGAAACTTTCATGATTGTACTTTTCTATGCTGAACACAGGTATATACCTCTATGATTTTGTAGATTAATGATGGAAGAAACATTCATTTTTTACAAATCTTCTTCCTTTTAAATGCACTTAATTCAGTGGTTAATATATTAATCACATAAATCAAACATTAAATGTTGAAACTCCTGATCGAAATTCAGATTATATTTATGGGTCAGACTATGAAGTTATTGATCCATCCTCGTAATCATTATTTGGAAAAAATAAATACATGGAACTGTACTGTGCAACCTTATGAATGAGAGAAATATATAGAATGAGAAGCGTCTGATGTGGGGTTGGGGGGCACAAAATAGTAATAATGCCATGGTCTTTCATCTCATTCATATACATCATATAACAGAAAAATTATTGTCAACTTTCAATGATAAATGTTTTTAATCCTGAAAGATGACATTGACTGAAATTCATCTTGATCTGATTTTTTTCAGATCAGCATTGTCAAATTATTTTTGACTAGTTTTTTCTTTCATCTTATTTTTAGATGCTTTTCACAGCAACTACTCAGGTTGTCAGTCTGTGCCAGTGACTTGACACTGCAGATCAGAAACAAAGAATTAGCTCTCAGTGAGACTTGAACTCACACTACCTTTGCAACTGGGAAGCCAGGTTATCCATACCATTTGCTCCTACTGATTCAGCTACCCCACAGTTAGCAGAAGATCAAATGTGAGCTTTAAACCTAGTCTTAATTTTCCCCTGATCTCTCCCTGTCATATCTATTATTGTTTTCACACTGATAGTATAAGTAGCAACAATATTCTTGATTCTATCAGATGAAGCATATCATTTGTTTTCTGTTCTGTATTGTTTACTTACTGCCCTAGACTGACAGCCTGACAAGTTGATGAAAGAAAATACCAGAGGAAGATTATTAATAGTTGGCATTCCTCTGTTTGCTAAAGTCAATAAATAATTCTAACTTATTTACAACCAGTCTTGCATTTTGACTAATCTTATCTTCATTTTATTGTTGTGTCTCAATTGAATACTCAAGACTGCTGAAGTAAGTAGTATGAACTAGTAAACTGAGATATTATACTAGAATATGGGTATTATGGGAGGAGGGTATTTAACCAAGAATGTTGTTAAAAATAAAACATATGATTTGTTAAAAATTAGAAATGAAAAAATTTCATCTCAGAATTTAAAACACTTTAACATGGCTTGGTTGATTGTAGAGGCTCTACAAGTATATATTTGAATGGTCTCCGTTCTGTCTTTAAGGATGATGAAACAATACTGGAATGTCCCTTATATACCTGGGTAATCCTGGGATACCCAGTCATCAGAATCCTCTTCTCAGCCTTGCTGATCTAGTCCAGGAGAAAGTAGAATATGTCTGGCATCAGTTTAGCAGCAGGAGCTACCAGGAGGACATCAAATCACTCAAGGGGGCACCACTCCCAGTTTTGAAAGAGTAGTCCTTCTCCTAGACTGGTTGCCCTCCAAAGATTAGAGAGTCCAATCTGTCTTGCTATATTAACCAATAGCTGGAGGAGGGAGGGAGAGGGGATAGATTTATGCTTTTCCCAAAGACATTAATATGAAGTGAACATAAACAGCCCCAACTGGAGTTTGAATTCTGGCTGCCAATACCATTGTCCACACTGTCACTGTTACCATTACACCAATCGCACCTCCAAGTATATATTCAGATGTTATATGTTAAAAGCATCTGAAGTGAGTGAACAAATATCAAAAAGAATTTTGTATTTCTCGGAAAATTTTGATGGATAACTTCTGTACATACGGAAAATCAGACAGTAACCATATTTGAGAAACATATACGCTTCTATTGATAGTGATCCAGTGGTGTTTTTGTTTACCAATGACTGTTCCATTTAGACATAAATAACAATTCATAGATATCCAATATTCTCCAAAAGTAATGTGTACCATGTTGTGAATATACAAGGTCTATCCAGAAAGTATCCGGTCATTTAGAACATCTAGAGAACCGGTTTTATGGCCTTGATATAAGTTGGCCACCAATTAGAGGTGACTTTACTGCACATGCATGAACAGACAATCTCCTCTTAGGATTACTCAGTAGGAGGTGAGATGCCATTGTATGAGGTTATGAACTGTGTAACAGTTGCATTCACAATGACCGAAGCTGCCCATTCTTCATATCTCATGCAAGATTTTTTGGCAAAACATTGCATCAAAGTCAGTCAGCACCCCCTATAGTCCAAATTTGGTTCACTGCGACTTCTGGTTTTTCGCTGTTGAAAGGGCACAGATTTCAGACCATGCAAAATATTAAGGAGAACGTGACAAGGCAGCTGATGGTGATCCTGAAAAAGGAATTTGCAGAAAGGATGAAGGAATACGTGTCCGAGGTTCCTAGGGGAGTACTTTGAAGGGGACCAAGTTACTATTTCTCTAGGAATGCATTTTTGTTGATATTAAATGGCTGGTTACTTTCTGGACAGACCTTATAAAATAAAATGATTTGACAATAATAAACATTCCTTTCTGAAGACAAGATCTGACAGGAAGATTATAAACAGTGAATAGACAGTGATTTGAAGCAGAACGTAAGTGATGAATTTTGTGAGTACAAAATTTAGAAAAGTATATATATATATATATATATATATATATATATATATATAGGCATATATTTACATACGCACACACATATATATATATACATATATACACACACACACATTACATATATATATATATATATATATATATATATATATATATATATATATATATATATATATATATATATATATATGGTTTTAGGGTAAATTTGTCTATATCACTTTAGCAAAAATCATTTTAGTCTAAATCACTTTCATCTAATATCACTCTGATCTAAATAAACTTTGATCTAAAATGACTTCAGTTTATATGAACTTTGATACAAAAGTGTGTTTCTGTTGAATTACTTAAAAGCACTTAGCATAGTCCTTCTCAATTATTTCTTTGTGTGGGTCGGAGGGTTCATGCCTCTATCCAGTCAGCAATAATTTATATTGGTTAGGGGATACAGACCTTGAATTTGCCAAAAAACAGCTCTTAGTGATCAGTGTTGCCAATGTGGAACACCCCAGAAGACATAATGTACCTCTTTGCTTAATGATTGTTTGTTGACCAAAAGTTTCTGTTTGAGTGACACCGAGATGTGACAATAGAATTAGACAAAAGTCATTTTTAGGATCAAAGCTCATCTAGACCAGAATGATATTAGATGAAAGTGATTTAGAAAAAAATGATTTTTGACAAAGTGATACAGACAAAAGTGATGTAGCCTATATATATACACACACACACACACACACATATATATATATCTATATATCTATCTATATATATATATATATATGTGTATGTATGTATGTTTGTAAACATATATATTGAAATATTAATCTTGACTTGAAAAAGGCAAAAGCAAAACTTCCCTATCAGATTTCTAATTTTGTCTGAACAACAAAACTCTTTTCTTTTCTTTTTCTTGTTGGTAATACAATATTTTAGCTGATTCATTCTTCAGCCTTCTTCATATGAATAATTTATAATAAGAGAGGGAAAACCTCTATTTTTCCAGAAAATGGAGACAGAAATACATTTCATTAATGCTAAATATAAAGATAAAATCATACTGTCACCCATGAAAAAGAAGGGTCTTTATTCTTCTTATAAATCATACATCTGACAAATGCTGAAGAATAGATTAGCTAAGATGTTGAAGTAACAATATCAAGAACAAAAATAAGTTCAACTGTCTGAAAGAATTAGGGATGTAAGTGATTCTTCTCTAAATTGTAGATATACTCCCCCTCAGATAATTTAAGAGAGAATGAAAGCAATTCTTGAAATGAGTCATAGATAATCAATATTTGATTAACAATCAAAAAATCTTAGTTATTTTTGTTAATATTTCAATATCAATTCACATCATCATTGAAATTTTAAAGCTAGGCATGAATTGTGCTAAGCCTGCCAAGATATTCCTTTTGGATCATCTTGATGTTGCCAAATCCTGGTAAAGGAGGAGGGTTGGGGCAGTGCCTAGCAACTCCATCCCCACCTGGGTAAAAACTACTTGTTATTGAAACTGGATGGCAGTCTGGGGTCAATGAGGGAAGATGAGGGTTGGTGATCAGGGCCGACCTCGAGAGGGCAGTCAAGAGTGGGGCAAAGTCGGCCAGACATGGGCCCATTTGAGGGGAGTTGCCCAAAGACGAGTTTGCTGGTATGGTGTGATTTGCAGCCATTTGCTCCTCAAGGAGTTTACAGAAATAAACAACAAAATACAATGAATAGTGCTAATCTAAAAAAGTTGATATTAAACAAATAAAACAAAATAAAAATGTGATTTAAAAGTGATATTAATCAAAAATAACAATGAAATAAATTCAAGCAAAAAATAAAGAAACAAGCACATTAAAGAAAAGCCAAATGAAAATGCCAACCAATTCGAGGAGAAACACCAACAGTCCATAAATTCTAATGAAAACCTAAGAGAGTAGGATATCAAAAATAAAATGATACAAATTAATTGATTGGTCAACTCAACATGATACTTAGATACAATCTAGTAAGTCAGTTTAGATTAAAGAATATTTATAGTGATTTAACTGATTTTGTATCTATATAAAAAGAATATTGAGCATACTTTTCTATAATTTGAGTTTCAAGACCAAATTTTTGCAAAAAAATTTGGGATGTTTCATCAGGTTGATATCTTTGCATGATGGGAAGGTCTTACAGCATTCTTTAATATCAGTAATAAAAATATTTTCCAATCACTACCAATAAACAATGGAAACATAAAATTTGTACCAACTATTACATTGTTAGATATAACAGGTCATCTTCTTTTATATCATGGGGAATAAGGCTAAAAATTGAAGATTTTTTAACACAATTGTATTTTTTTGTAGATTCAATGTAAATAGATATAATTTTTAATTTTCAGAATTTTTGAGCCATAACAGCAATTGTGTCTACCTGAACAAATTGGACTCATAGTAAATGCGCAAACCATATGATATATATTGATCAAGGAATGGGCAAGCAATAAAAAGCCCTGAAATTTTTATTCCACTTACATCTGTTATGCGTCGCTCGAAGGAGCCATGTTTTTCAAACGTATTGTAAAAAGAGTCAGTTCATAAATCAAGCAACACATCTATCTCTTGTCCCACTTGAACACACAAGCACACATTCTTCCTCATAAACTTCAGTCAGCATACAGAAAGATTTGGTAGACATTTTGCTCAATTCCAACAAAAATTCCAAATTGATGAATGCTCGATTATTCAGCAGGTCATTTATATGACACATCAGAAAAACATCTCTAATTCAAGCAATGTATAACAATATACTGACAATGCAAGCAGATTGAAACTTTCAGGGGTTGTTTATGCTTGCCTGTTGATCAATGGATACCAATGTGGTTCCCACGTTTTCGATTAACATAAGTCCTGTCTTGTTGATTGATAGCAACACTTCATAATTATTTGATTTTTTAAAAATATCCTAGATCCAATTTTGAATATCATATCAACTTTGGAATCATTCTGTGAGACATAAAAAACCAACTCATAACATTAAAAGAAAGTTTTTAATAAAGGAAAATGAAAGATGAAATGTGAATATAAAATCTTTTAAGATTATAAGAAAACATAATTTCTACAAGTCTCTTTGCAATAAAAAAAGAGAAAATGAATGCTTCTTAAAAACCAATTTTTATACCTACCGAAAAAATGTAATAGTTCCTTTGTCACAGTCAATAGCACAGCTTATCACATCACCAGTTAACCAGGACTGCAATTAAATAAGTTCATTGAAGTTTGATAGCAGAGAAAAATAAATTTGCAATAAAAGAGAATGCTTCAAACAGTAAATCTCCCATAAATTTAACGATATAATAAAAATCATTGAAAATTATATAATGTTGCTTTTGGGTCAACAATGGTCCCAAGCCTAGGTAAAAAAAGAAGGGTTAGGCATGGGGCTACCAACTCCATCCTGTAAAGCCTACTTGCTTCAGAAGCTGCAGTAGTATCACTCAAGCGATTGCTCTAGTGATCACCCAAGCGAGAGCTTGGTCAGGATGATTCCTCTTCAGAAGGACTCATGATACATACAGTTGAAACGGGAAGCCAATTTGCCAAATAATCTTTTAATGACAAAGGCAAAAACCAGGACGGGGAACATTAGAAACCTTTTTGAGAGTGGGAAATCAGCTCTGGTGGTAGATTGGAATCCACAGGAGTGGGATGTTCAAAGGGGACCCGGAAAAGATCAATTGAGAGTGAGGCAAAGGCTGCTGGACTGAGATGGACCTAGCTGAGGGCAGTTGCACAGAATTCAGTCCACTGGTGGGTGTGGTTGTGGCCCCATGCTCCACAAGGAGTTCACAAAAATAAACAAAATACAAAATCTGGAGGAGTGCAGTTCCTAAGGAAAGACAAATGCGTTTGTAGCTATTTGGGATGATAAGCAAAAATCTTATGTGGTGCAAGTTTTCATTAACTCTCTTTTTATAAATTAGTATAGGCCAAAGTTGATGGTTATTTGATAAGCTAAGCTTAGCTTATTATAGCACAAGGCGACACATGTAGAACACTCAGTGAAGATTGAGATCACTACAACAGTAACAGTCTGCTAACTGAATTTTCTAGTGATTACTTTATGGTAAGGAGCTTAGCTTAGTGCAGCACAAAACCACAAGTGTGCAATACTTCACTAACTATTACTCTACGGTAAGGTATCCAAAGTTGACAATAAGAAAAAAAAAAAAAAAAAAAAAAGGTAAACACCTAAGTTATGACCAATGAAAAATTGAAATACAGTTCATTATTTTGAGAGGAGTCGTTATCATTCCAATATTTGTTCGTACAATTGAATTTAGATTTTTCACTAGACGAATGGATCGGTTAAAAATAGGAGTTCAATGGTCCAAACAATTGATGAATGCTCTTTTCAAAGTTATAGTAGGTATCTTCTGCATGGCTCTTGTACCTGAAGAAGTCTGTAGAATGGACTAGCCGAAGCATTATAGTAACTAAAAAAGCCACAAAGACATCCAAATTCGGGAAGTCTTGAACATTTCTGATGAGACGGCCACAGATATGATGCCATAGCCAATGAAGATTTATCACCAGACATGGTATTGCTCTGTGTAGTCTTGACAAATGGGACCAGGATTCATCCTGCGACTGAGTCAAATATACTCTTATGACCTTGTAATAGTTAATAGGGCAAAAGAGAATTTTTTAGCTGTTCCTACCCCACACGTTTGTGTGTCTGATTCCCCATGTTAAACCAATCTAGTGTCACATCCTGTTCCTATGGTGTAACTGGTAAATGGGAACAAAAGCCACAAAGAGAATGAGTTCAATAGTCCAAACAACTCGTGGATAATTAAAATGCCTTTCCTTTTTCAGAGCACCTTGTAGAATGTATAAAAACAGAGTAATGCCAATGATATCGGGGCAAAAAAGCAGTTTCTGTCAATAGGCGTTGTGACTTTTAGAAGATGCAAGGAATGTAAAACAAAGCAATGTCACAGATAAATTATTAAGTGATATATAAGTACAGAATCTTTTTTTTAGAGCAAATATCGAAATTATAAAATCAGGGACCTGATTGGTTCTATTAATTTTTAATTGTGTTCACAAGAAGATACGTTACATTATATTGCCAGGGAACATACAGGAAAGAGTGAATTGTAAAATGGATCAAAATCTATGATACAAAACTCACACACCTAACAGTGAATGATAGCTTTCATGTAATTTAAATTCAAAAATACCTCTCCATATCTCTGGGTTTTCACATTCCATTTGCGTAATCTGTTTCCATCGTATGCATAAGAGTCGGTTGTATCTCCAACACCATTCTGCAAAAAAAGACAAGTGTTAATAATTTCAATTTTTCTGGTCCAGCAAGAGCAAATTTTGTTTTTAATGCATTTTAATACATCTTTAATACATTTTTTCTGGTTCAAATAAGGTAATTTTGATTTTAATACATTCTTCTTGATCAAAGAAATAATCTTGTTTTTAATACATTCATAATAAATTCTTCAAATTCAGAGACTATTTTTGTTTTTAACATGCAAAACAGCAAATCATAAGATATAATATTCTACATTTCAACAGTGTAATTTCTTATATATTGCATATTCAACTTAGCTTTAGGAGTTTCTCTTACAAATACGCATTCTCCTTTATGCCGAATCTATGGTAATATGGCAAACACAAGGTTTCGTATCATTCCATCAGAATTCCAGAACTATAGTGAATCCTTTATGTGTTCAAATACTTTGAAAAGATGTTAATTTTTTTTATCGTAATTTATAGGTAAAGCTAAAAAATAAATACATTTATTTCTCAATGAATGTAAATTCTGAAAAATCACATTGTCATAGTTTAATATTGTCTTTTATCCTCACTCAAGAATAATAATAACAATCATCATCAGTCTTTTATTGTCCATTGTTGGATATATACCTTCCCCAAGATTCACCAGACTTCTTCATCATGGGCGTTGCGGAGCTAATACTATCTGAACTTCTCTAGTTCATCTCTCCATCTTGTATTCTGCTGGCCTCAGTTATGCATATGATCTCTGGGGATCCATGTTGCGAGTCGTGACGTCCATCGTTTACCTACCATTCTTGCAACATTACCAGTCCATGGCCATTTGAGTTTTCTAATGGATTCCATGACGTCTCAGACTCCCGTCTTATCCCTGATATATTGTGCTGTCTTGTGATCTCTCCATGAGAGGTTGAGGATGATTCTTTCACGTGCACATTGCTTGCTTCTTGCTGTCCAAAACACCATCTTAGTAAATATCTATTATTTCGCTAATTAATTGAGAAAAATGATTTAGGTCGCGTGTATTCTTCTTCTAACCCAAAACAAGAAACTGAAATAAAGATGCTTTTTTTTTCTTTGTGCTGAATTAATTAAAACAAATCCAATTGGAATTCATACCTCTTGTGAGAACTGGCAATTGATTGTACACCAGCCTATCTGCATAACACCTTTTGAGCCTAGCATTAGTTCATAAATCCATTTCCCTGAAATAAATAATGACAATTTCAAGTTTTTACGTATATTCTTTTAGAAAATAATGTATGTTTCAATAAAAGAGTATGCCTGTCAGAAAACAAAGTCATATGATCTACTAATGTTAAATCCTTTAATCTTACATACATATAGTGAGACTAACCAGTGTTACTAAGAGTAAAATACTTTCTATTATAATTGATAGCTTAATTGTTGATCATCGTATCTGGATGTCAACTGAATATTTTTCTTCATGAAATAATTATTTTTTCATTAAATCACTGTTATTTTTTTGATATTTCAAAATGATGTATGAAGGGTTTGGAATAAATTCAATTCAATAATTTGAACATAAATACATAAATATTCTGGTTGAACTGTTAGTTAAATTCAGAAGTAAACCCTGCAGCTTTTCTGGTTAAAAAATAATTGAAAAGTTTCAATGAATCAATAAGAAAAATCAATGAGAAACGAAGATATCAACTTAGCTTTATCTAGCAAGATACCACAAAAATGAGGAACCTATTGAAGGTTCAAGTCACTAGAAATCAAATGCAAGACTTGCATGCTAATATGTATGGCTATCACGTCTTACAGAATACTTCATAAGTGATCGGATACTTTAAGTTCATATCTCAGCATAGCCTGCCATTAACAGACCAAGTTGATTGGCAGTGGTATAGGATTAATTCATGCCTTTCTGATGGGAACCCATTAGTGGCATACAGCTAATGGATCAAAAAACACTTTTTGTCAGCTCTGTTTGCTGAAGTTGTATCTATAAAGCAACTTTGCATTTACAGTAATTGTAGAAAAGAAATAGAAAGCAACTCGTGATTGGCATTGAACAGATCCTCCAAGGCTGCCTAGCTCAACTCTTTCAGACTGGAGGAACCCTTGAAATAACTTCAATATAACGATATATATGATCTGACAGAAATGATAATAGATGGCGTTATATTATATGAAAACTCTATTTGATGGTGAATGTATCATTTAACCTAGACAATGTAAATAGAATAAATAATTAAAGATAATAGGGCTGCTGTAGGAATTGTTTATTCTTTTTACGTGTTGTCAAGGCAAAAAGATACATTCAATGGTAAGAACAATGCTATGTCGAAGTAGTTACCCTATCAGTCACAGGTTCGATTCCTGCAGCAGCCCCATTTTCCTTAATTGTTTATTCACTTTGTCTAGGCCAAATGATACAGACACCATGTAATAACAAGAGATCATTTCAGGTAGAGTTCCATTATAATACAAATACTTATGTAAAACATACAAGAACCCAAAAGGCAAACATATAACAAAATTATCAAATAAAGGAAAACATAGTTCTCTAAAGATATGATCTTGATTAATATATACTAGTTGAATAAAAAGCCTCAAATAAAGCAAAATCAGGTGCACTTTTCATGCATGCATAAAATTTTTCTGAAACCCCAACATCTCATAGAAACCTAGAGATCTATGGAACCAGTTGTGAAAGGATCTTGTAAAGCAAGTTAATCAATACTTGGAGTTGGCAGTCTTTTCTAAAAACATTTCATACAAGTCTCACCAAAGATATTATAGTGGATCAATTTAATAGAAATGCAGATAAAATTGAGTTTCAAGTTTTGAGAGTATAACTACAGATGATTGGTGATAAGGAATTGTGCGAACATGGATAATTTGGAAACAGGGTCTGGGGAGTTTCAGATAATGGAGGAAGAGAACGGGTACTTGCAAGTACACTTCAGATATGAGAAAATAGTGAAACCACTCATTGAATTATTTCTTAGAAAAAAAAAAGTCAGAATTGATTAAATTGTTGAGTATGTTTTAGTCTCATGCTACAAAAACCTGTTTGTATTCTTAAGAATTTCTCATTGTATATCTCTTCCACCGCATTCCTAATTCATTAATTGTATTTGTAATTATCCTGTTTTTTCGCAAAATTTCAACTGTGTACCCTCTGGCCATATTCTGGTGGCTGTTGTACTCTGGAATTTTGTTGAATCTTTCCCTGAGGGGTTATGTGCTTACCCTTTCATGCACATCACATCTAGCTTCTATGTGTTCTTGGGATTGTTTTCTCCAGACGGCTGTGCTGAACCCATGACCTTTAAACTTCTCAGGCTTTGCTTCTGGAACCCCAAGTTTATTGCTTGTTCTTTCCAGATCAATGTCCCCGCAAGCTACTAATGGCTGCAAAGTCTGTTATCTTGATTGAATATTATGACCTCTCTATTT